>CM063504.1:182357323-182516800 GCA_032207245.1 Pardosa pseudoannulata | reverse complement strand
CTAAGACATCGGGTACACATGGAATATCTATACTTCGGGTGATTTTATAAATCTTTTTCAATTTCTGATTTGATAAGGGGTACGAAAAATATGTCGAAAACTACATAGAGTTCCTAAGGCAGCATTTTTTTCGTTATTTTTCACCTAGGACGCACCGTTTTCGAGATATTTGCAATTTTATATATTTCATCACTTTCCTGTTTTCTCATAAAATCGATGGTTAATAAATTCGCTCGGTATACCTTTGCTCGTGTTCTCATAAATCGCTGGTTAAAAAATTGTCGGTTACCACATGGAGTGTCTAGCCTTCAGGTACTATTTTATAAATCTTTTTCAATTTCTGATTTGATCAGGGGTACGAAAAATATGTCGAAAACTACATAGAGTTCCTAAGGCAGCATTTTTTTCGTTATTTTTCACCTAGGACGCACCGTTTTCGAGATAATTGCAATTTTATATATTCAATCACTTTCCTCTGTTCTGATAAAATCGCTGGTTAATACCTTTTCTCGGTTTACGTGGAATGTCTACTTTCGGGTTTATATATTCAATCACTTTCCCTTTCTGTCTGATAAAATCGCTGGTTAATACCTTTGCTCGGTTTACGTGGAATGTCTACTTTTCGGGTGATTTTATAAATATTTTTCAATTTCTGATTTGATATGTGGTACGAAAAATATATCGAAAACTACATAGAGTTCCTAAGGCAGCATTTTTTTCGTTATTTTTCACCTAGGATGCACCGTTTTCGAGATATTTGCAATTTTTATACTTCATCACTTTCCTGTGTTCTCATGAAATCGCTGGTTAATAAATTCGCTCGGTACACATGGAGTGTCTAGTCTTCGGGTACTATTTAAAATCTTTTCCGATTTCTGTTTTGATGAATGGTACGGAAAATAGATCGAAAACTACATAGAGTTCCTAAGACAGCATTTTTTTCGTTATTTTTCGCCTAGGACGCACCGTTTTCGAGATATTTGCAATTTTATATATTTCATCACTTTCCTGTTTTCTCATAAAATCGATGGTTAATAAATTCGCTCGGTACACATGGAATATCTACACTTCGGGTGATTTTATAAATCTTTTTCAATTTCTGATTTGATAAGGGGTACGAAAAATATGTCGAAAACTACATAGAGTTCCTAAGGCAGCATTTTTTTCGTTATTTTTCACCTAGGACGCACCGTTTTCGAGATATTTGCAATTTTATATATTCAATCACTTTCTTCTGTTCTTATAAAATCTCTGGTTAATACCTTTGCTCGGTTTACGTGGAATCTCTACTTTCGGTTAATTTTAAAAAAATTTTCATTTTCTGATTTGATAAGAGGTACGAAAAATATATCGAAAACTACATAGAGTTCCTAAGACAGCATATTTTTCGTTATTTTTCACCTAGGATGCACCGTTTTCGAGATATTTGCAATTTTATATATTCAATCACTTTCCTGTGTTCTCATAAAATCGCTGGTTAATAAATTCGCTCGGTACACATGGAGTGTCTAGTCTTCGGGTACTATTTAAAATATTTTCCGATTTCTGTTTTGATGAACGGTACGATAAATAGATCGAGAACTACATAGAGTTCCTAAGACAGCATTTTTTTCGTTATTTTTCACCTAGGACGCACCGTTTTCGAGATATTTGCAATTTTATATATTTCATCACTTTCCTGTTTTCTCATAAAATCGATGGTTAATAAATTCGCTCGGTACACATGGAATATCTACACTTCGGGTGATTTTATAAATCTTTTTCAATTTCTGATTTGATAAGGGGTACGAAAAATATGTCGAAAACTACATAGAGTTCCTAAGGCAGCATTTTTTTCGTTATTTTTCACCTAGGACGCACCGTTTTCGAGATAATTGCAATTTTATATATTCAATCACTTTCCTCTGTTCTGATAAAATCGCTGGTTAATACCTTTGCTCGGTTTACGTGGAATGTCTACTTTCGGGTAATTTTAAAAATATTTTTCATTTTCTGATTTGATAAGGGGTACGAAAAATATATCGAAAACTACATAGAGTTCCTAAGGCAGCATATTTTTCGTTATTTTTCACCTAGGATGCACCGTTTTCGAGATATTTGCAATTTTATATATTTCATCACTTTCCTGTTTTCTCATAAAATCGATGGTTAATAAATTCGCTCGGTACACATGGAGTGTCTAGTCTTCGGGTACTATTTAAAATATTTTCCGATTTCTGTTTTGATGAACGGTACGATAAATAGATCGAGAACTACATAGAGTTCCTAAGACAGCATTTTTTTCGTTATTTTTCACCTAGGATGCACCGTTTTCGAGATATTTGCAATTTTATATATTTCATCTTATTCCTGTTTTCTCATAAAATCGATGGTTAATAAATTCGCTCGGTACACATGGAATATCTACACTTCGTGTGATTTTATAAAACTTTTTCAATTTCTGATTTGATAAGGGGTACGAAAAATATGTCGAAAACTACATAGAGTTCCTAAGGCAGCATATTTTTCGTTATTTTTCACCTAGGATGCACCGTTTTCGAGATATTTGCAATTTTATATATTCAATCACTTTCCTCTGTTCTTATAAAATCGCTGGTTAATACCTTTGCTCGGTTTACGTGGAATGTCTACTTTCGGGTAATTTTAAAAAACTTTTTCAATTTCTGATTTGATAAGGGGTACGAACATTATATCGAAAACTACATAGAGTTTCTAAGGCAGCATTTTTTTCGTTATTTTTCACCTAGGACGCACCGTTTTCGAGATATTTGCAATTTTTTATACTTCATCACTTTCCTGTGTTCTCATAAAATCGCTGGTTAATAAATTCGCTCGGTACACATGGAGTGTCTAGTCTTCGGGTACTATTTAAAATCTTTTCCGATTTCTGTTTTGATGAACGGTACGATAAATAGATCGAGAACTACATAGAGCGCTGGTTAATACATTTGCTCGGTGTATGTTGAATGTCTACATTTCGGGTAATTTTAAAAATCTTTTTCAATTTCTGATTTGATAAGGGGTACGAAAAATATATCGAAAACTACATAGAGTTCCTAGGGCAGCATTTTTTTCGTTATTTTTCACCTAGGACGCACCGTTTTCGAGATATTTGCAATTTTATATATTTCATCACTTTCCTGTTTTCTCATAAAATCGATGGTTAATAAATTCGCTCGGTACACATGGAATATCTACACTTCGGGTGATTTTATAAATCTTTTTCAATTTCTGATTTGATAAGGGGTACGAAAAATATGTCGAAAACATATTTGCAATTTTATATATTCAATCTTTCACCTAGGACGCACCGTTTTCGAGATAATTGCAATTTTATATATTCAATCACTTTCCTCTGTTCTGATAAAATCGCTGGTTAATACCTTTGCTCGGTTTACGTGGAATGTCTACTTTCGGGTAATTTTAAAAATATTTTTCATTTTCTGATTTGATAAGGGGTACGAAAAATATATCGAAAACTACATAGAGTTCCTAAGGCAGCATATTTTTCGTTATTTTTCACCTAGGATGCACCGTTTTCGAGATATTTGCAATTTTTATACTTCATCACTTTCCTGTGTTCTCATGAAATCGCTGGTTAATAAATTCGCTCGGTACACATGGAGTGTCTAGTCTTCGGGTACTATTTAAAATATTTTCCGATTTCTGTTTTGATGAACGGTACGATAAATAGATCGAGAACTACATAGAGTTCCTAAGACAGCATTTTTTTCGTTACTTTCTCTGTTCTGATAAAATCGCTGGTTAATAAAATCGCTCGGTACACATGGAGTGTCTATCTTCGGGTACTATTTAAAATCTTTTTCAATTTCTGTTTTGATAAAGGGTACGAAAAATATATCGAAAACTACATAGAGTTCCTAAGACAGCATTTTTTTCGTTATTTTTCACCTAGGACACACCGTTTTCGAGATATTTGCAATTTTATATATTTCATCACTTTCCTGTTTTCTCATAAAATCGATGGTTAATAAATTCGCTCGGTACACATGGAATATCTACACTTCGGGTGATTTTATAAATCTTTTTCAATTTCTGATTTGATAAGGGGTACGAAAAATATGTCGAAAACTACATAGAGTTCCTAAGGCAGCATTTTTTTCGTTATTTTTCACCTAGGACGCACCGTTTTCGAGATAATTGCAATTTTATATATTCAATCACTTTCCTCTGTTCTGATAAAATCGCTGGTTAATACCTTTGCTCGGTTTACGTGGAATGTCTACTTTCGGGTAATTTTAAAAATATTTTTCATTTTCTGATTTGATAAGGGGTACGAAAAATATATCGAAAACTACATAGAGTTCCTAAGGCAGCATATTTTTCGTTATTTTTCACCTAGGATGCACCGTTTTCGAGATATTTGCAATTTTTATACTTCATCACTTTCCTGTGTTCTCATAAAATCGCTGGTTAATAAATTCGCTCGGTACACATGGAGTGTCTAGTCTTCGGGTACTATTTAAAATATTTTCCGATTTCTGTTTTGATGAACGGTACGATAAATAGATCGAGAACTACATAGAGTTCCTAAGACAGCATTTTTTTCGTTATTTTTCACCTAGGACGCACCGTTTTCGAGATATTTGCAATTTTATATATTTCATCACTTTCCTGTTTTCTCATAAAATCGATGGTTAATAAATTCGCTCGGTACACATGGAATATCTACACTTCGGGTGATTTTATAAATCTTTTTCAATTTCTGATTTGATAAGGGGTACGAAAAATATGTCGAAAACTACATAGAGTTCCTAAGGCAGCATTTTTTTCGTTATTTTTCACCTAGGACGCACCGTTTTCGAGATAATTGCAATTTTATATATTCAATCACTTTCCTCTGTTCTGATAAAATCGCTGGTTAATACCTTTGCTCGGTTTTGTGGAATGTCTACTTTCGTGTAATTTTAAAAATAGTTTTCATTTTCTGATTTGATAAGGTGCAATTTTATATATTCAATCACTTTCCTGTTTTCTGATAAAATCGCTGGTTAATAAATTCGCTCGGTTTGCATGGAAGTGTCTATGCTTAGAGTACTATTTAAAACCTTTTCCAATTTCTTTTATGATAAGGTATACGATAAATAGATCGAAAACTACATAGAGTTCCTAAGTCAGCATTTTTTTCGTTATTTTTCACCTAGGACGCACCCTAAGACAGCATTTTTTTCGCTATTTTTCCACTAGGACGCACCGTTTTCGAGATATTTGCAATTTTTATACTTCATCACTTTCCTGTGTTCTCATAAAATCGCTGGTTAATAAATTCGCTCGGTACACATGGAGTGTCTAGTCTTCGGGTACTATTTAAAATATTTTCCGATTTCTGTTTTGATGAACGGTACGATAAATAGATCGAGAACTACATAGAGTTCCTAAGACAGCATTTTTTTCGTTATTTTTCACCTAGGACGCACCGTTTTCGAGATATTTGCAATTTTATATATTTCATCACTTTCCTGTTTTCTCATAAAATCGATGGTTAATAAATTCGCTCGGTACACATGGAATATCTACACTTCGGGTGATTTTATAAATCTTTTTCAATTTCTGATTTGATAAGGGGTACGAAAAATATGTCGAAAACTACATAGAGTTCCTAAGGCAGCATATTTTTCGTTATTTTTCACCTAGGACGCACCGTTTTCGAGATATTTGCAATTTTATATATTCAATCACTTTCCTCTGTTCTGAAAAAATCGATTTTATATATTTTCATCACTTTCCTGTTTTCTCATAAAATCGATGGTTAATAAATTCGCTCGGTACACATGGAATATCTATACTTCGGGTGATTTTAAAAATCTTTTTCAATTTCTGATTTGATAAGGGGTACGAACATTATATCGAAAACTACTTTTATAAATATTTTTCAATTTCTGATTTGATAAGGGGTACGAAAAATATGTCGAAAACTACATAGAGTTCCTAAGGCAGCATATTTTTCGTTATTTTTCACCTAGGATGCACCGTTTTCGAGATATTTGCAATTTTTATACTTCATCACTTTCCTGTGTTCTCATAAAATCGCTGGTTAATAAATGAGTTCCCAAGGCAGCATTTTTTTTCGTTATAAAATATTTTCCGATTTCTGTTTTGATGAACGGTACGATAAATAGATCGAGAACTACATAGAGTTCCTAAGACAGCAATTTTTTTGTTATTTTTCACCTAGGACGCGCCGTTTTTGAGATATTTGCAATTTTATATACTTCATCACTTTCCTGTTTTCTCATAAAATCGATGGTTAATAAATTCGCTCGGTACACATGGAATATCTATACTTCGGGTGATTTTATAAATCTTTTCAATTTCTGATTTGATCAGGGGTACGAAAAATATGTCGAAAACTACATAGATCACTTTCCTGTGTTCTGATAAAATCGCTGGTTAATAAATTTGCTCAGAATACGTTGAATGTCTACATTCCGGTAATTTTAAAAATCTTTTTCAATTTCTGATTTGATAAGGTGTACGAACATTATATCGAAATCTACATAGAGTTTCTAAGGAAGCATTCTTTTCGCTATTTTTCACCTAGGACGCGCCGTTTTTGAGATATTTGCAATTTTATATATTCAATCACTTTCCTGTGTTCTGATAAAATCGCTGGTTAATAAATTCGCTCGGTGCACATGTAGTGTCTATGCTTCGGGTACTATTAAAGAACTTTTCCAATTTCTATTTTGATGAATGGTATGATAAATAGATCGAAAACTACATAGAGTTCCTAAGACAGCAGTTTTTTTGTTATTTTTCACTATTTTTCACCTAGGACGCACCGTTTTCGAGATATTTGCAATTTTATATATTCAATCACTTTCCAGTTCTCTGATAAAATCGCTGGTTTATACCTTTGCTCGGTTTACGTGGAATGTCGATATTTGCAATTTTATATATTTAATCACTTTCCTGTGTTCTGATAAAATCGCTGGTTATAACCTTCGCTCGTTGCAGGTGCAGTGTGTATACATCGGGTAATTTTAAAAATCTTTTTCAATTTCTGATTTGATAAGGTGTACGAACATTATGATTTGATAAGGTGTACGAAAAATATATCGAAAACTACATAGAGTTCCTAAGGCAGCATATTTTTCGTTATTTTTCACCTAGGATGCACCGTTTTCGAGATATTTGCAATTTTATATATTTCATCTTATTCCTGTTTTCTCATAAAATCGCTGGTTAATAAATTCGCTCGGTACACATGTAGAGTTCCTAAGTCAGCATTTTTTTTTTTTCTTTATTTTTTACCTAGGACGCACCGTTTTCAATCTTTTCCGATTTCTGTTTTGATGAACGGTACGATAAATAGATCGAGAACTACATAGAGTTCCTAAGACAGCATTTTTTTCGTTATTTTTCACCTAGGACGCACCGTTTTCGAGATATTTGCAATTTTTTATATATTTCATCACTTTCCTGTTTTCTCATAAAATCGATGGTGGTTAATAAATTCGCTCGGTACACATGGAGTGTCTATACTTCGGGTATTTTTTAAAATCTTTTTATTTCTGTTTTGATTGAATGGTACGATAAATAGATCGAAAACTACATAGAGTTTTTAAGTCAGCATTTTTTGGTGATTTTATAAATCTTTTTCAATTTCTGATTTGATAAGGGGTACGAAAAATATGTCGAAAACTACATAGAGTTCCTAAGGCAGCATTTTTTTCGTTATTTTTCACCTAGGTTTTATATATTCAATCACTTTCCTGTGTTTTGATAAAATCGCTGGTTAATAAATTCGCTCGGTACACATGGAATATCTATGCTTCGGGTACTTTTAAAAATCTTTTTAGAATTCTGTTTTGATAAGGGGTAAGGAAAATATATCGAAAACTACACAGAGTTCCTAAGGCAGCATTTTTTTCGTTATTTTTCACCTAGAACGCACCGTTTTCGAGATTCATCACTTTCCTCTGTTTCTGATAAAATCGCTGGTTAATACCTTTGCTCGGTTTACGTGGCAATTTTGTATATTCTATCACTTTACTGTGTTCTCATAAAATCGCTGGTTAATACCTTTGCTTGGTGTACCTGGTTTGTCTATGGTTCGGCTACTATTTAAAACCTTTTCCAATTTCTGTTTTGATGAATGGTACAATTAAATAGATCGAAAATTGATAAGGGGTACGAAAAATATATCGAAAACTACAAAGAGTTTCTAAGGCAGAATTTTTTTCGTTATTTTTCACATAGAGTTCCTAAGACAGCATTTTTTTCGTTATTTTTCACATAGGACGCGCCGTTTTATACTTCATCACTTTCCTGTGTTCTCATAAATTCGTTGGTTAATAAAAATCCAAACGGTGTTATAATAGCAGTTTTTTGGAATATCAGTTTCATTGACACATAGAGTTCCTAAGACAGCATTTTTTTCGTTATTTTTCACCTAGGACGCACCGTTTTCGAGATATTTGCAACACAGAAACTATCTAATTTTGAAAAAACAGTTTTGCCGTATAAAGAAGAGGAAAAATCCTGCGATGGTTAATAAATTGCGATCAGGAACTGTTTTAGCATTAAGTCGGCGGTAATGTACGTCCCTTATATTAACTGAGGCCTTCGTTACAGCATGCAAAGGGGAAGACAAGGGGCTTTCCGAGGGTCGACAGATGCCCTTCTCTACCATGTATTCAAATTCTTATTTTCTCGTCCAATAATTTAGGATGCAATGGCCTAGGGCGGCTATGCACTAGTGGACCAACTGTTTTCAATGTAATGGACGGTAGAATATGTCGAAAACTACATAGAGTTTCTAAGGCAGCATTTTTTCGTTATTTTTCACCTAGGACGCACCGTTGTAATGTCGGGATATTTCCGTAAAATCGAATAGTATCTAGAGCTTTCGCTCTGTTCTGATAAAATCGCTGACTTTGATCGCCATTTGTGTACTATAGCGAATACTTATCACGGAGCCTAATTTTGTTATATCGTTGATTAGTCTCTCGTTTTTCAATTTCTGATTTGATAAGGGGTACGAACATTATATCGAAAACTACATAGAGTATCAAAGGCAGCATTTTTTCGTTATTTTTCACCTAGGACGCCCCGTTTTCGAGATATTTGCAATTTTATATACTGCATCACTTTCCTGTGTTCTCATAAAATCGCTGGTTAATAAATATAAAATGCCATTTAAACACTAGCCATAATCCTAAACTCAGGTGTAACAATTTTTTACCATATGTTTTAATTTTCGAGTTCCTAAGACAGCATTTTTTTTCGTTATTTTTCACCTAGGACGCACCGTTTTCGAGATATTCTCGGAGCAGACATGTCACATCACATCCACATAGAGTTCCTAAGGCAGCATTTTTTTCGTTATTTTTCACCTAGGACGCACCGTTTTCGAGATATTTGCAATTTTATATATTCAATCACTTTCCTCTGTTCTTATAAAATCGCTGGTTAATAGGTCGTATATAGACAGACGATTCGTGATTTCAGAGACAAGGGGTACGAAAAATATATCGAAAACTACATAGAGAAATCCAGAGATAGAATCATTCCGATCGCTGCTCCGAAACCTTTTTCACCTAGGACACCGTTTTCGAGATATTTCAAAATAACTTAAAAAACATGCTTTTCAGTGGTTTTCGACCCCTAATGACCATCAAAAAATCAAGTTTCTTAAATTTTAATAAAACATAGTTTTTCAGACAGTTTTTTTATCTGTGTTCTCATAAAATCGCTCGAAAAGACTTTTAAACTTTCAAATAAGACTAAAATCGTGTAGAAAAACTGTCGGAAAACACTATTTTTAATAAAATTTAAGACCCTTCATTTTTTAATGGCCAGAAGCGGTCGAAAACCACTGTATTTTTCTAAAATCGTGTGTATTATTTAATTGTTCCTGTGTTCTCATAAAATCGCTGGTTAATAAATTCGCTCGGTACAAACTTGATTTTTTGATGGCCAGAAGGGGTCGAAAACCACTGAAAATCATGTATTTTAAGTTATTTTGAATTTGATAAGGGGTACGGAAAATAGATCGAAAACTACATAGAGTTCCTAAGGCAGCATTTTTTCGTTATTTTTCACCTAGGACGCACCGTTTTCGAGATATTTGCAATTTTAACCTTGCATATTAGACTTAAATCGTTTATTTTATTAAATTGCCGAGGAAAAACTGTCCGAAAAACCTATTTTTATTATCATTTAAGAAAGTTGATTTTTCAATGCTCAGAATGCCTCCGAAACCGGTCAAAATCATGTTTTTTAAGTAATTTTGAAATCTACAAGTTTCGGAAATGAATTCTGTTCGGTTGATAAGGGGTACGAAAAATATATCGAAAACTACATAGAGTTCCTAAGGCAGCATTTTTTCGTTATTTTTCACCTATTATGCACCGTTTTCGAGATATTTGCAATATTTTATATTCAATCACTTTCCTCTGTTCTCATAAAATCGCTGGTTAATAATAAATCGTTTGTTTTATTAAATTGCGTTGAAACACCTAAATTCTGATAAATTATTGTTGTTTAATAAAATTGAAATAAAATTCTCTATAAAAAACACATTTTTGAAGAATTTCGGGATTAGTCATCTTTTCGTACATAGATACACCCTTACCACATAATCGAAAAATAGCGATATATAAAAACGAATACTTTTATGGCTTAAAATGATGTTTAATCATGGAAATTCTGATAAGTTACTGTTGGTTAATAAATTTGCCATAAAATTCTCTATAAAAAACACATTTTTGAAGGATTTCGTTATAGTCATTTTTTCGTACATAGGTACAGGTAGCTCCCTTAGCACATTAACGAAAAATAGCAGTTCCTAAGCAGCATTTTTTTCGTTATTTTTCACCTAGGACGCACCGTTTTCGAGATATTAAACGAATATTTTTATGGCTTAAAATGATGTTTAATCATGGAAGTTCTGATAAAATTACTGGTTTTTAATAAATTTCCATAAAATTCTCTATAAAAAAAACATTTTTGATATATTTATTGAAGAATTTCGCGATTAGTCATTTTTTTGTACATAGGTACAGGTAGCACCCTTAGCACACATAGAGCGATATATAAAAACGAATACTTTTATGGCTTAAAATGAAGTTTAAAAATGGAAATTCTGAGAAATTACTGTTTTTTAATAAATTTGCCAGAAAATTCTAAAAAAACACATTCACCTAGGACGCACCGTTTTCGAGATATTTGCAATTTTATATATTCAATCTTTTTGTATATAGGTACAGGTAGCTAGCTCCCCTTAGCACTTCGGGTAATAGCGATATATAAAAACGAATATTTTTATGCCTGAAAACGATGTTTAATCAAAATGGAAATTCTGATAAAATACTGTTTTTTAATAAATTTGCCATTAAATTCTATATAAAAAACACTGATAAGGGGTACGAAAAATATATCGAAAACTACATGGAGTTTCTAAGGCAGCATTTTTTTCGTTATTTTTCATAGGTACAGGTAGCTCCCTTAGCACATTAACGAAAAATAGCGATATATAAAAACGAATACTTTTATGCCTGAAAACGATGTTAAAACATCTAAATTCTTATAAATTACTGTTGGCAATTTTTATACTTCATCACTTTCCTGTGTTCTCATAAAATCGCTGGTTAATAATAAAATTCTATATAAAAAACACATTATTGAAGAATTTCGCGATTAGTCATTTTTTCGTACATAGGTACAGGTAGCTCCCTTAGCACAGTTATTTTTCACCTAGGACGCACCGTTTTCGAGATATTTGCAATTTTATATATTTCATCACTTTCCTGTTTCTCATAAAATCGCTGGTTAATAAATTGCGATATATAAAAAAGAATATTTTTATGGCTTAAAATGATGTTTAATCATAAAAATTCTCATTTTTTTTCGTTATTTTTCACCTAGGACGCACCGTTTTAAATTTGCATAAAATTCTATATAAAAAAATGTTTTTGAAGAATTTCGCGATTAGTCATTTTTTCGTTGATAAGGGGTACGAAAAATATATCGAAAACAACATAGAGTTCCTAAGTCAACATTTTTTTCGTTATTTTCACCTAGGACGCACCGTTTTCGAGATATTTGCAAAATAGCGATATATGAAAACGAATACTTTTATGGCTTAAAATGAAGTTAAAACATGGAAATTCTGATAAATTACTGTTTTTTAATAAATTTGCCATAAAATTCTATATAAAAATACAAAATTTCGCGAAGTTGATTAATCATGGAAATTACAGGCAAAAATAGCGATAATAAATATAAAAACTTTTATGGCTTAAAATGATGAATTAATCATGGAAATTCTGATAAATTACTGTTTTTAATAAATTTGCCATAAAATTCTATATAAAAAACACATTTTTGAAGAATTTCGCGATTAGTCATTTTCTCGTACAAATCTTAACTAATTTTTTTAAATAATAATTATTATTATATTAATAAAATTTTAATCTACAATTTAAGAAAAAACCAGAATAATATACATTTACCCACCCATTAAGCTTTCTTCGCTTTGAGTTTCCTTGGTGAACATATTTTACTTGGCAATAGGGTCAATAGGATAATACATAAATACCAAATGGTTAATAAATAAAAAAAAAAAAAAAAAAAAAAAAAAAAAAAAAAAAAAAAAAAAAAAAAAAAAAAAAAAAGAATTTGTTGAATTTTCACCTAGGACGCACCGTTTTATTTAAGTCAAATATAAAAGAAAATTATTTACGTAATATCTAAATTTGTGTTCTCATACCTGAATTGGGAATGATACCATATCATGTTGAATCCCATTTTTATCAATGGGCATATATTTGATAAGGTGTAAATTATATATATATATATATATATATATATATATATATATATATATATTTTTTTCGTTATTTTTCACCTAGGACGCACCGTTTTCGAGATATTTGCAATTACTCTATATTTTTAATTTCAAATTTTGATGGGGGGGGGGTTCTAGCTCATTTGTGGTGGATCTAACACACACACATTACACACACACACACACACACACATATATATATATATATATATATATGTGTGTGTGTGTGTGTGTGTGTGTGTGTGTGTAATGGTGGATAAGAGGTACGAAAAATATATCGAAAACTACATAGAGTTCCTAAGACAGCATTTTTTTCGTTATTTTTCACCTAGGATGCACCGTTTTCGAGATATTTGCAATTTTTTATATTTCATCACTTTCCTGTGTTCTCATAAAATCGCTGGTTAATAAATTTTTCATTAAGTTTTTTTTATGCAATATTGATGCTGCACTGCCTAGGTGTGTACTTTGTATCTTCATAAAGTTTCAGTAGCACAAACCTGAGTTCCTAAGACAGCATTTTTTTCGTTATTTTTCACCTAGGACGCACCGTTGATATTCTGATTGAAGCAACCATCCATCTCTTGGACACAAAGCACAAAACTAATCCTTTTTCACAGAAAGCAGGATATTGTTATTGGTGGTTGTTTCAATTTCTGATTTGGTAAGGGGTCCGGAAAATATGTCGAAAACTACATAGATGACAAGCTGTATTCATAGAGTGCTTCACACATATGAATGCATCATTTTTCACCTAGGACGCACCGTTTTATAAAAAACATAATACAACTGTATTATTCTTAATATGCCTATAATTTAACAACTTTAATTTTTTTTTTAATCGCACATTTAGTGACAGTTTACCATTGCATCAATGGAGGATCACTTATTTTAGATAAGGGGTACGAAAAATATATCGAAAACTACATAGAGTTCCTAAGACAGCATTTTTTTCGTTATTTTTCACCTAGGACGCACCGTTTTCGAGATATTTGCAATTTTTTATACTTCATCACTTTCCTGTGTTCTCATAAAATCGCTGGTTAAACATCATTTTTTGCCAAAAAGCACAATTTTTTTTTTTATTATTATTTCTCTATTGTATTGCTTTGTCTCTATGGCATTTTAAAGAAAAGTTACAGCCATTTAAACATCAGTGACAGCTGTCAAAACAAAACAGAAGTAGCGACTTTCAGAACAGGAAGTTGTGTATTTTTCACCTAGGACGCACCGTTTTAGAGATATTTGCAATTTATATACCATCACTTTCCTGTGTTCTCATAAAATCGCTGGTTAATAAATGTTGCATCAAAAAATATTGAAATATTTATTAAAAAATTAGGGGTACGAAAAATATGTCGAAAACTACATAGAGTTCCTAAGGCAGCATTTTTTTCGTTATTTTTCACCTAGGACGCGCCGTTTTTATAAAAAGTTTTCTTTAAGGGACTTTATAAGACATATAAGGACTTTCTTTTAAAATACTTATTAAAATTTGGGATTAAAAATTTTTTTTGATAAGGGGTACGGAAAATATATCGAAAACTACATAGAGTTCCTAAGGCAGCATTTTTTTCGTTATTTTTCACCTAGGACAAGCCGTTTTCGAGATATTTGCAATTTTATATATTCAAACACTTTCCAGTACTCTGATAAAATCGCTGGTTAATAACACTCGGCATTTCTTAGAAGTAAGATGCCGGCCGGCAAAAGGGGGGCCGATAAGGATTTTTGATGTCGTTGGAACATAGAGTTCCTACGACAGCATTTTTTTCGTCATTTTTCACCTAGGACGCACCGTTTTCGAGATCCAGACAACCCCCCCCCCCCCCAGAAAGGAGAGAATAAAATCGCTGGTTAATAAATGAGTTGGATTTGAGCCGCTAACCCACACACATCTGATAAGGGAAAGAACTTTATCATTTTTTTTTTTCATAGACCGCTGCCCCCCGCCTAAATCTAAATCTAAATCTGCATGAAAAAGAAAATGTTAGTTTTTCACCTAGGACGCACCGTTTTCGAGATATTTGCAATTTTATATATTCAATGAAAGGAGTTTTCTCATGGCTTCAGGGTTTAATATTTAACTGGCTTACATATATGTGTATATATATATATATATATATATATATATTTGATAAGGGTACGAAAAATATATCGAAAACTACATAGAAAGATCCAGTATTACTGGGTTAAATTGATGACAGATTTAAACTCGATGTGAATGCTGAGAATGCAGTGAGAAAAAGAATGAAATGAAATTTTGTTTATCAATTTTTATATACTTCATCACTTTCCTGTGTTCTCATAAAATCGCTGGTTAATAAATTCGCTCGGTACACCCTAATAAGAAAAAAAAATGTATCAACATAATTCAAGTAAATAACATAATATAAGCTTGCATACACTCTACATAGAGTTCCTAAGACAGCATTTTTTTCGTTATTTTTCACCTAGGACGCACCGTTTTCGAGATATTTGCAATTTTATACAATCAATCACTTTCTTGTGTTCTCATATAATCGCTGGCTAATAAATTCGCTCGGTACACATGGAATGTCTACACTTCGGGTGATTTTAAAATCTTTTTCAATTTCTGTTTTGGTAAGGGGTTCGGAAAATATGTCGAAAACTACATAGAGTTCCTAAGGCAGCATTTTTTTCGTTATTTTTCACCTAGGACGCACCGTTTTCGAGATATTTGCAATTTTATATATTCAATCATCAGTTCAGTAGGCTGAAATATATAGTTTATAATCATGATAAGGGGTACGAAAAATATATCGAAAACTACATAGAGTTCCTAAGGCAGCATATTTTTCGTTATTTTTCACCTAGGATGCACCGTTTTCGAGATATTTGCAATTTTATATATTTCATCTTATTCCTGGTTTCTCATAAAATCGATGGTTAATATCAAATCCATGACTTTCCCTGACTTTAGAAGATTATTTCCGTTATTTTTCACCTAGGACGCACCGTTTTCGAGATATTTGCAATTTTATATATTCAACCACTTTCCAGTACTCTGATAAAATCGCTGGTTTATAAACTCATACATACATATATATATATATATATATATATATATATATATATATATATATATATAATTTGTTGTATCTACTGATTTGATAAGGGGTACGAAAAATATGTCGAAAACTACATAGAGTTCCTAAGGCAGCATTTTTTAGGTGCGCGGAAACCGTGTATATATATATGATATTTGATATATATATATATATATATATATATATATATATATATATATATGCTGGTTAATAATATATATATATATATATATATATATATATATATATATGCAATGACATAGAGTTCGTAAGGCAGCATTTTTTTTCGTTATTTTTCACCTAGGACGCACCGTTTTCGAGATATTTGCAATTTTATATATTCATCACTTTCCTGTGTTCTCATAAAATCGCTCTTTAATAAAGGTTTTTAAAAAAAAAGTGAGTTCCTAAGGCAGCATTTTTTTTCGTTATTTTTCACCTAGGACGCACCGTTTATATAAGATATATCTGACAAAAACTGGTTAAAGTTTTTAGTGATCAAACTAAACATAAGTTGTGAATAAAATACAATACTATAAACAGCACTTTCTCAGGTTTAAAAATGACTCATATATATATATATATATATATATATGAAAACTACATAGAGTTTCTAAGGCAGCATTTTTTTCGTTATTTTTCACCTAGGACAAGCCGTTTTCGAGATATTTGCAATTTTATATATTCAACCACTTTCCAGTACTCTGATAAAATCGTCTTGAAACACACACACATATTGTTTGACCCAATACGAAGAACCATGTTGATAAGGGGTACGGAAAATAGATCGAAAACTACATAGAGTTCCTAAGACAGCATTTTTTTCGTTATTTTTCACCTAGGACGCGCCGTTTTCGAGATAGCAGAATGTCAAGACGATTCTATACCCCCTGCGGGTAATGTAGCTCTGTGTTTTCTCATAAAATCGCTGGTTAATAAATTCGCTCGTGCATTATATTTACATTATTACGATATATCACTTACATAGAGTTCCTAAGACAGCATTTTTTTTCGTTATTTTTCACCTAGGACAAGCCGTTTTCGAGATATTTGCAATTTTATATATTCAACCACTTTCCAGTACTCTGATAAAATCGCTGGTTAATAAATCACTCTTATTTTTAAATATATTTGCTTCTTTTCTATTTAATGTTTTAAGATAAGGGGTACGAAAAATATCGAAAACTACTCAGTGGTCAGACAGTATATATATAATGAAGTAGTCTTATTTTTCACCTAGGACGCGCCGTTTTTGAGATATTTGCAATTTTATATATTCAATCACTTTCCTGTTCTCATAAAATCAAAGTATATTTTGTATTTATAACATGAATAAAATTTTTTTTTTTTTAAATAAACAGTACAACTACTCGAAAACTACATAGAGAAAAACTGAACAGGTTAGAAGCTATTTTTCACCTAGGACGCACCGTATCAAAACCTTTTTGTTTTACAGCCATTAATTTTGTGTTCTCATAAAATCGCTGGTTAATAAATGCAATAAATAAAAATGAAAGCTTACAACAATTTGAAATTACATAGAGTTCCTAAGGCAGCATTTTTTTTCGTTATTTTTCACCTAGGACGCACCGTTTTCGAGATATTTGCAAATCACATGAGTGACTCACTTTGGGGCTGACATATCTTTGCAAAGCAAGACAAAGTAAATCGAAAACTACATAGAGTTCCTAAGGCAGCATTTTTTTCGTTATTTTTCACCTAGGACGCGCCGTTTTCGAGATATTTGCAATTTTATATATTCAATCACTTTCCTGTGTTCTGATAAAAACAACTTGGAGGAAGTCATGGCTAGCTGGTGTGATGGGATGAATCAACAGAAGACTGTTTATTTATTTTCAAAATATCTGTCAAATCTACATAGAGTTCCTAAGGCAGCATTTTTTTCGTTATTTTTCACCTAGGACGCACCGTTTTCGAGATATTTGCAATTTTATATATTCAATCACTTTCCTGTGTTCTCAGTTAGTTTAGAGAAGCAGTTAAAAAAAAAAGAAAAGCAAAAAAACAAGCTACATAGAGTTCCTAAGACAGCATTTTTTTCGTTATTTTTCACCTAGGACGCACCGTTTTCGAGATATTTGCAATTTTATATATTTAATCACTTTCCTGTGTTCTCATAAAATCGCTGGTTAATAATTTTTTTTTTTTTTTAATACACAATGATAAGGGGTACGGAAAATAGATCGAAAACTACATAGAGTTCCTAAGCCCGCAATTTTTTTCGTTATTTTTCACCTAGGACGCACCGTTTAAAATTAATTAAAAATTATTAAACATTTGATAAGGGGTACGAACAATATATCGAAAACTACATAGAGTTCCTAAGTCAGCATTTTTTTCGTTATTTTTCACCTAGGACGCACCGTTTTCGAGATATTTGCAATTTTATATATTTCATCACTTTCCTGTGTTCTCATAAAATCGCTGGTTAATAACTGCATATATATATATATATATATATATATATATATATATATATATATATATATATATATATATATATATATATGTGTGTGTGTGTGTATAGATCGAAAACTAGTGTGTGTGTGTGTGTGTTTGTACAGTTTCACCGTTTTCGAGATATTTGCAATTTTTATAATTCAATCACTTTCCTGTGTTCTCATAAAATCGCTCCATTTCGTAAAAGAAAGGGGGGAAAATGTTTGAGTTCCTAAGGCAGCATTTTTTTCGTTATTTTTCACCTAGGACGCACCGTTTATAAAACTAAATTATATATATATATATATATTCTGATTTGATAAGGGGTACGAAAAAATATATCGAAAACTACATAGAGTTCCTAAGGACAGCATTTTTTTTCGTTATTTTTCACCTAGGACGCACCGTTTTCGAGATATTTGCAATTTTATATTCATCACTTTCCTGTTCTCATAAAATCGCTGGTTAATAAATGAACATTTTGGGAGGTAAGAGTAAAATATATCGAAAACTACATAGAAACTGCTAAAAAATGGGGCTGGTGGACAAAAATGTTAGCATTAATTCCAGTGTTATATTTCACACACACACATATATATATATATATATGTGTGTGTGTGTGTGATCGCTGGTTAATAAATGCTAAAAATCGAGGATAAAAATATATTCAAAAGTTTATATGAATGCATACATATTGATAAGGGGTACATTATTATCGGAAGCCCAGTGGCGTTGGGGTAGCACTTCGCATTCTTTTCGTTATTTTTCACCTAGGACGCACCGTTTTCGAGATACTAAACATTGGGGTTCTTCATAAGGCTGGATAAGGGGTACGAAACACATCGAAAACTACATAGAGTTCCTAAGGCAGCATTTTTTTCGTTATTTTTCACCTAGGACGCACCGTTTTCGAGATATTTGGACGAAAAAGCCAATGACAGGCTTGTTCATTTTTGTACAACTACAAATTTTTTTATCATGTAAATCTAAAATGAAAACTACATAGAGTTCCCAAGACAGCATTTTTTTCGTTATTTTTCACCTAGGACGCGCCGTTTTCGAGATCATATGCTCTGATAGAAATTAAATATCCTGTGTTCTCATAAAATCGGTTAATAAATTAAAATGGTATAAAAAAAAAAAAAAAAAAAAAAAAAAAAAAATTAATAAAATCAATAAAATAGATCGAAAACTACATAGAGTTCCTAAGGCAGCATTTTTTTTTCATTTTTCGCCTAGGACATATATATATATATATATATATATGTGTGTGTGTGTGTGTGTGTGTGTGTGTGTGTGTATAAAGAGAGAGATCGCTGGTTAATAAATGTTATATTCTAAATCAAATACCTTATTTTTGGTTTTTGGTGGTTTTATCCAGTTAAAAGATGGTTTAAACGCGTCATATAAAAAACTGGTTTTTACTTCAAAAACCCAACTTTGAGTAAACATTATAAGTCTACTCACAAAATAAAGTATTCAAAAATATAGAAAATACTGAATATGATTCTCAGTTTGATGTCATAGAGTTTCTAAGGCAGCATTTTTTTCGTTATTTTTCACCTAGGACGCACCGTTTTCGAGATATTTGCAATTTTACATATTCAATCTTTTCATCAAAAAAAGGGAGGGGAGAGAATTTCTCACTGATTTGATAAGGGGTACGAAAAATATATCGAAAACTATTCTTCAATTGTCTTTAAAATGGGTATTTTTCACCTAGGACGCACCGTTTTCGAGATATTTGCATACAACGCAAATAATTTTTACTTCGCTGGTTAATAAATAAAAAATTAAAAAATTTATAAAACTTCAAAAAATTACTTTTTTTTTTTTTTTTTTTTTTTTTTTTGAGAGAGAGAGAGAGAGAGAGTTCGTTATTTTTCACCTAGGACGCACCGTTTTCGAGATATTTGCAGTTTTATATATATCACTTTCCTGTGTTCTCATAAAATCGCACCGTTTTCGAGATATTTGCAATTTTACATATTTAATTACTTTCCTGTTTTCTCATAAAAATCGCTGGTTAATAACCTTCGCTCGGTGCAGGTTTAGTGTCTATGCTTCAGGTACTTTTTAAAACCTTTTCCTATTTCTGTTATGATAAGGTATATCATAAATAGATCGAAAACTGCATAGAGTTCCTAAAACAGCAGTTTTTTCGTTATTTTTCACCTAGGCCGCAACGTTTTCCAGATATTTGCAATTTTATATATTTCATCACTTTCCTGTTTACTCATAAAATCGCTCTTTAATAAATTCGCTCGGTACACATGGAATATCTACACTTCGGGTGATTTTAAAAATCTTTTTCAATTTCTGATTTGATAAAGGGTACAAAAATATGTCGAAAACTACATAGAGTTCCTAAGGCAGCATTTTTTTTTCGTTATTTTTCACCTAGGACGCACCGTTTTCGAGATAATTGCAATTTTATATATTCAATCACTTTCCTCTGTTCTGATAAAATCGCTGGTTAATACCTTCGCTCGGTGCAGGTGGAGTTTCTATAATTCGGGTAGTTTTTAAAATCTTTTAGAATTCGTGCTTTGATAAGGGGTACGGATATTATATCGAAAACTACATAGAGTCCCTAATTCTGCATTTTTTTTTTCGTTTTTTTTTTCGCCTAGAACGCACCGATTTAGAGATATTTGCAATTTCATATATTCAATCACTTTACTGTGTTCTCATAAAATCGCTCTTTAATACCTTCGCTCGGTGTACGTGGTTTGTCTAAGCTTCGGGTACTTTTTAAAATCTTTTCCAATTTCTGTTTTTATAACGAGTACGGGAAATAGATCGAAAACTACATAGAGTTATTAAGGCAGCATTTTTTTCGTTATTTTTCTCCTAGGACGCACCGTTTTAGAGATATTTGCAATTTTGTATATTCAATCACTTTCCTCTGTTCTCATAAAATCGCTGGTTAATAAATTCGCTCGGTACACATGGAGTGTCTATGCTTCGGGTACTATTTAAAACCTTTTCCAATTTCTGTTTTGATGAATGGTACGATAAATAGATCGAAAACTACATAGAGTTCCTAAGACAGCATTTTTTTCGTTATTTTTCACATAGAACGCACCGTTTTCGAGATATTTGCAATTTTACATATTCAATTACTTTCCTGTTTTCTGATAAAATCGCTGATTAATACGTTCGCTCGGTGCACGTTTTGTGTCTATGCTTCGGGTAATTTTTAAAACATTTCCAATTTCTGTTATGATAAGGTATATTAAAAATATGTCGAAAACTACATAGAGTTCCTAAGACAGCATATTTTTCGTTATTTTTCACCTAGGATGCACCGTTTTCGAGATATTTGCAATTTTATATATTCAATCACTTTCCTGTGTTCTGAAAAAATCCTTGGTTAATACATTTGCTCGGTGTACGTTGAATGTCTACATTAGGGTAATTTTAAAAATCTTTTTCAATTTCTGATTTGATAATGGGTACGAACATTATATCCAAAACTACGTAGAGTTTCTATGGAAGCATTTTTATTTGCTATTTTTTAATTGGACGCACCGTTTTCGAGATATTTGCAATTTTTATACTTCATCACTTTCCTGTGTTCTCATAAAATCGCTGGTTAATAAATTCGCTCGGTACACATGGAGTGTCTAGTCTTCGGGTGCTATTTAAAATCTTTTCCGATTTCTGTTTTGATTAACGGAACGATAAATAGATCGACAACTACATAGAGTTCCTAAGACAGCATTTTTTTCGTTATTTTTCACATAGAAAGCACCGTTTTCGAGATATTTGCAATTTTACATATTTAATTACTTTCCTGTTTTCTGATAAAATCGCTGGTTAATAACCTTCGCTCGGTGCAGGTTTAGTGTCTATGCTTCAGGTACTTTTTAAAACCTTTTCCTATTTCTGTTATGATAAGGTATATCATAAATAGATCGAAAACTGCATAGAGTTCCTAAAACAGCAGTTTTTTCGTTATTTTTCACCTAGGCCGCAACGTTTTCCAGATATTTGCAATTTTATATATTTCATCACTTTCCTGTTTACTCATAAAATCGCTCTTTAATAAATTCGCTCGGTACACATGGAATATCTACACTTCGGGTGATTTTAAAAATCTTTTTCAATTTCTGATTTGATAAAGGGTACAAAAATATGTCGAAAACTACATAGAGTTCCTAAGGCAGCATTTTTTTTCGTTATTTTTCACCTAGGACGCACCGTTTTCGAGATAATTGCAATTTTATATATTCAATCACTTTCCTCTGTTCTGATAAAATCGCTGGTTAATACCTTCGCTCGGTGCAGGTGGAGTTTCTATAATTCGGGTAGTTTTTAAAATCTTTTAGAATTCGTGCTTTGATAAGGGGTACGGATATTATATCGAAAACTACATAGAGTCCCTAATTCTGCATTTTTTTTTCGTTTTTTTTTTTTTCGCCTAGAACGCACCGATTTAGAGATATTTGCAATTTCATATATTCAATCACTTTACTGTGTTCTCATAAAATCGCTCTTTAATACCTTCGCTCGGTGTACGTGGTTTGTCTAAGCTTCGGGTACTTTTTAAAATCTTTTCCAATTTCTGTTTTTATAACGAGTACGGGAAATAGATCGAAAACTACATAGAGTTATTAAGGCAGCATTTTTTTCGTTATTTTTCTCCTAGGACGCACCGTTTTAGAGATATTTGCAATTTTGTATATTCAATCACTTTCCTCTGTTCTCATAAAATCGCTGGTTAATAAATTCGCTCGGTACACATGGAGTGTCTATGCTTCGGGTACTATTTAAAACCTTTTCCAATTTCTGTTTTGATGAATGGTACGATAAATAGATCGAAAACTACATAGAGTTCCTAAGACAGCATTTTTTTCGTTATTTTTCACATAGAACGCACCGTTTTCGAGATATTTGCAATTTTACATATTCAATTACTTTCCTGTTTTCTGATAAAATCGCTGATTAATACGTTCGCTCGGTGCACGTTTTGTGTCTATGCTTCGGGTAATTTTTAAAACATTTCCAATTTCTGTTATGATAAGGTATATTAAAAAAATGTCGAAAACTACATAGAGTTTCTAAGGCAGCATTTTTTTCGTTATTTTTCACCTAGGACGCACCGTTTTCGAGATATTTGCAATTTTATATATTCAATCACTTTCTTCTGTTCTTATAAAATCTCTGGTTAATACCTTTGCTCGGTTTACGTGGAATCTCTACTTTCGGTTAATTTTAAAAAAATTTTCATTTTCTGATTTGATAAGAGGTACGAAAAATATATCGAAAACTACATAGAGTTCCTTCTTCTTCTTGCTCTACAGCCGGTTCAAGGCTGTCTCCGTTATTTTCTCATCCAGATCTATTCGACGCCAAGTTCCTCCATCGGTTTACTCCCACATCCAATAACCATTTCTCCACTCTGTCTAACCATCTTGTTCTTGGTCTACCTCTCCTTCTCTTTCCTTCAGGTGTTTGGAAAGTCACCCTTCTAACCGGGTTCTCCTCATCATATCGGTAGATGTGCCCTAGCCACCTTATTTGGGAGGCCTTTATAACTTTTACTAAGTTCTCCCTGTATTTTAGTTGGAGTTCGTGATTATATCGAATTCTCCATACCCCATTTTTCGTTGCTCCATAGATTTTTCTTAAGATCTTTCTCTCAAAAGTTAGCAGCTTCTCCTCGTCTTCTTTGTTGATGGTCCAGCATTCGCTGCCGTAGAGTACAATTGGTCTAATTAGTGTTTTATATAGTTGTACTTTAGTTTTGCTGCTGATGTACTTAGATTTCAACTGGTTCCGTAAACCATTGTAGCATCTATTAGCCATGTTAATTCTCTCTTTAATTTCAGTTTTTACGTCATTATTTATGTTAACTATAGTGCCTAGGTATTTAAACTGGTTTACTTGTTCAAATTCGTATTCATTTATTCTCAGAGGCTGTAGATTGGAAGTTCTACTTGTTACCACCATAAATTTAGTTTTTTCTTCATTTACCGTTAATCCTATGTTTTTTGCAGCCGCCTCAAGTGCACAGAAGGCTTCAATTGTAGCTGTTTTTGTTCTTCCAACAATATCAATATCGTCAGCATATGCTAGCAGTTGTACCGATTTAGTAAAAATTGTCTTCTTGGTTTTATACCAGAATCTCTTACTGCTTTCTCTAGGGCTATATTAAATAAATGACACGATAGGGAGTCTCCTTGTTTAAGTCCCTTATCAGTATAAAAAGCGTCTGATAGCTCCGATCCTAGCTTCACTCTGCATTTAACTTTGTTTAATGTCATTTTTATGAGGTTAGCTAATTTTTTGGGTATTCCTAATTCCAATATTGCTTGGTATAATTTTTCTCTGTTTATACTGTCGTACGCTGTTCTAAAGTCAATGAAGAGATGAAAAGTATCGATGTATACTCTCTGGTTTTCTCAAGTAGTTGTCTAATACAGTGGATTTGGTCAGTGGATGATCTGCCCTTTTGAAATCCACACTGATATTCCAATTACAGAGTTAGTGTAAGAGCAGAGTCGTTCTGCTAAGATGTTCGAGAATATCTTAGGATACCTAGGATGCACCGTTTTCGAGATATTTGCAATTTTATATATTCAATCACTTTCCTGTGTTCTGAAAAAATCCTTGGTTAGTACGTTTGCTCGGTATACGTTGAATGTCTACATTCGGGTAATTTTAAAAATCTTTTTCAATTTCTGATTTGATAATGGGTACGAACATTATATCCAAAACTACGTAGAGTTTCTATGGAAGCATTTTTTATTTTCGCTATTTTTTAACTAGGACGCACCGTTTTCGAGATATTTGCAATTTTTTATACTTCATCACTTTCCTGTGTTCTCATAAAATCGCTGGTTAATAAATTCGCTCGGTACACATGGAGTGTCTAGTCTTCGGGTGCTATTTAAAATCTTTTCCGATTTCTGTTTTGATTAACGGAACGATAAATAGATCGACAACTACATAGAGTTCCTAAGACAGCATTTTTTTCGTTATTTTTCACATAGAAAGCACCGTTTTCGAGATATTTGCAATTTTACATATTTAATTACTTTCCTGTTTTCTGATAAAAATCGCTGGTTAATAACCTTCGCTCGGTGCAGGTTTAGTGTCTATGCTTCAGGTACTTTTTAAAACCTTTTCCTATTTCTGTTATGGTAAGGTATATCATAAATAGATCGAAAACTGCATAGAGTTCCTAAAACAGCAGTTTTTTCGTTATTTTTCACCTAGGCCGCAACGTTTTCCAGATATTTGCAATTTTATATATTTCATCACTTTCCTGTTTACTCATAAAATCGCTCTTTAATAAATTCGCTCGGTACACATGGAATATCTACACTTCGGGTGATTTTAAAAATCTTTTTCAATTTCTGATTTGATAAAGGGTACAAAAATATGTCGAAAACTACATAGAGTTCCTAAGGCAGCATTTTTTTTCGTTATTTTTCACCTAGGACGCACCGTTTTCGAGATATTTGCAATTTTATATATTCAATCACTTTCCTCTGTTCTTATAAAATCGCTGGTTAATACCTTTGCTCGGTTTACGTGGAATGTCTACTTTCGGGTAATTTTTAGAATTTTTTCAATTTCTGTTTTGATAAGGGATACGGAAATTATGTCGAAAACTACATAGAGTTCCTAAGACAGCACTTTTTTCGTTATTTTTTACCTAGAACGCACCGTTTTCGAGATATTTGCAATTTTATATATTCAATCACTTTCCTGTTTTCTGATAAAATCTTTGATTAATACGTTCGCTCGGTGCACGTTTAGTGTCTATACTTCGTTTAATTTTTGAAACCTTTTCCAATTTCTTTTATGATAAGGTATACGATAAATATTTGCAATTTTATACATTTCATCACTTTCCTGTGTTCTCATAAAATCGCTGATTTGATTTAACGCGGCTCCTATAGCGAAGTCTGAAGCGTCAACATCCAACACTAATTTACACGTATCAGACGGATGGGCTAACAAGGTAGCATTAGCCAATTGTTGCTTGCAGATCTCAAATGCATGTTTCGCCGAATCAGATAATTAGATTTTTTTGTTGTCATTTTGCTTTATATTTTTAAGATAATCATTTAAATCTGCTTGATAATTCGTAGCTCGGGGTAAAAATTGACGATAAAAGTTAATTAAGCCTAAAAATGAGTGCAATTCCTTGATTGTCTTAGGTTCCTTATAATCTAAAATAGTTTGAACTTTTTCAGGTAAAGGTCTGGTGTCTTCTCTCGAAACGAGATGAACTAAAAATGATAATTCAGAAACGCCTAAGATACATTTGGAAGTGTTTAATTGAATTCCATAATCAGGCAATCTTTGGAATATTGTGCATAAATGAGACTTGTGTTCATTCTCATAATCAGAAAAGACTAAAATGTCGTCTAAGTAGGCGAAGCAAAAATTGAGATCTCGTAAAATCTCGTTGAACCGCCTGAACCGGGAAAAAAAAAAATAAAAAATTGAGCTGCATTGCAAAGACCAAAATTAAGAAAGAGGAATTCGAACAATCCAAACGGTGTTATAATAGCAGTTTTTGGAATATCAATTTCATTGACGGGAAAAGCATGATAAGCACAGAAACTATCTAATTTTGAAGAAACAGTTTTGCCGTATAAAGAAGAGGAAAAATCCTGCAGTTCCGGTATCGGGTAGCGATCAGGAACTGTTTTAGCATTAAGTCGGCGGTAATGTACGTCCCTTATATTAACTGAGGCCTTCGTTACAGCATGCAAAGGGGAAGACAAGGGGCTTTCCGAGGGTCGACAGATGCCCTTCTCTACCATGTATTCAAATTCTTATTTCACCTCGTCCAATAATTTAGGATGCAATGGCCTAGGGCGGCTATGCACTAGTGGACCAACTGTTTCAATGTAATGGACGGTAGAGTGTTTAATTTCTTTAAATTTAGGTATAGAGGATGTAATGTCGGGATATTTCCGTAAAATCGAATAGTATCTAGAGCTTTCGATAGTGACTTTGATCGCCATTTGTGTACTATAGCGAATACTTATCACGGAGCCTAATTTTGTTATATCGTTGATTAGTCTCTCGTTTTTCAAATCCACTATGAGGTTAAAATTAGTTAGAAAATCAGCTCCTTTAATAGGTGTGGAAACATCTGCAATAATAAAATGTCATTTAAACACTAGCCATAATCCTAAACTCAGGAATAACAATTTTTTACCATATGTTTTAATTTTCGAGTGATTAGCAGCGGTAAGATCGAAAGAATCTGGACCTCCAATTTATTTCCTCTCGGAGCAGACATGTCACATCACATCCAGTGTCTATTCAGTATTTCATATTTGTGTTTCGGTCGTATATAGACAGACGATTCGTGATTTCAGAGACATTAATAGCGCCACTGCTCCCCTATGTATGAGCGGCGGCTGAATAAGGCTATTTACATTTCTTTGTGGCACTACCGAAACGGTTATGAAAATAAAGAAATCCAGAGATAGAATCATTCCGATCGTTGCTCCGAAACCGATTTCGAGATTTTGAACGCCTCTGAGAGCGAAAATTTCCAGACTTCAAAATAACTTAAAAAACATGCTTTTCAGTGGTTTTCGACCCCTAATGACCATCAAAAAATCAAGTTTCTTAAATTTTAATAAAACATAGTTTTTCAGACAGTTTTTTTATCAACAATTTAATAAAACAAACGATTTTAGTGTAATTAGAAAATCTTTTCCAAACAGAAAATATCCAGACTTCAAAATAACTTTAAAAACATGATTTTCAGTGGTTTTCTGTTCGGAATAGACTTTTAAACTTTCAAATAAGACTAAAATCGTGTGTATTATTTAATTGCCGAGGAAAAACTGTCGGAAAACACTATTTTTAATAAAATTTAAGAACCTTCATTTTTTAATGGCCAGAAGCGGTCGAAAACCACTGAAAATCATGTATTTTAAGCTATTTTGAAGTCTGGAAGTTTTCTGTTCGGAATAGACTTTTAAACTTTCAAATTAGACTAAAATCGTGTGTATTATTTAATTGCCGAGGAAAAACTGTCGGAAAACACTATTTTTAATAAAATTTAAGAAACTTGATTTTTTGATGGCCAGAAGGGGTCGAAAACCACTGAAAATCATGTATTTTAAGTTATTTTGAAGTCTGGAAGTTTTCTGTTCCGAAATGAATTTTAACCTTGCATATTAGACTTAAATCGTTTGGTATATTAAATTGCCGAGGAAAAACTGTCCGAAAAACCTATTTTTATTAACATTTAAGAAACTTGATTTTTCAATGCTCAGAATGCCTCCGAAACCGGTCAAAATCATGTTTTTTAAGTAATTTTGAAATCTGCAAGTTTTGGAAATGAATTCTGTTCGGAAATGAATTTTAACCTTGCAAATTAGATTTAAATCGTTTGTTTTATTAAATTGCGTTGAAACACCTAAATTCTGATAAATTACTGTTGTTTAATAAAATTGAAATAAAATTCTCTATAAAAAACACATTTTTGAAGAATTTCGGGATTAGTCATCTTTTCGTACATAGATACACCCTTACCACATAATCGAAAAATAGCGATATATAAAAACAAATACTTTTATGGCTTAAAATGATGTTTAATCATGGAAATTCTGATAAGTTACTGTTGGTTAATAAATTTGCCATAAAATTCTCTATAAAAAACACATTTTTGAAGGATTTCGTTATTAGTCATTATTTTGTACATAGGTACAGGTAGCTCCCGTAGCACATTAACGAAAAATAGCGATATATAAAAACGAATATTTTTATGGCTTAAAATGATGTTTAATCATGGAAGTTCTGATAAAATTACTGGTTTTTAATAAATTTCCATAAAATTATATATAAAAAACACATTTTTGATATATTTTTGAAGAATTTCGCGATTAGTCATTTTTTTGTACATAGATAGGTACAGGCACCTTAGCACATTAACGAAAAATAGCGATATATAAAAACGAATACTTTTATGGCTTAAAATGAAGTTTAAAAATGGAAATTCTGAGAAATTACTGTTTTTTAATAAATTGGCCATAAAATTCTCTGTAAAAAAACACATTTTTGAAGAATTTCGGGATTAGTCATTTCTTCGTATATAGGTACAGGTAGCTAGCTCCCTTAGCACATTAACGAAAAATAGCGATATATAAAAACGAATATTTTTATGGCTTAAATGATGTTTAATCATGGAAATTGTGATAAAATACTGTTTTTTAATAAATTTGCCATAAAATCATACATAAAAAGCACATTTTTGAAGAATTTCGGGATTAGTCATTTTTTTGTACATAGGTACAGGTAGCTCCCCTTAACACTAACGAAAAATAGCGATATTTAAAAACGAATACTTTTATGCCTGAAAATGATGTAAAAAATTTAAATTCTTATAAATTACTGTTTTTAATAAATTTGAAATAAAATTCTATATAAAAAACACATTATTGAAGAATTTCGCGATTAGTCATTTTTTCGTACATAGGTACAGTAGCTGCCTTAGCACATTAACGAAAAATAGCGATATATAAAAAAGAATATTTTTATGGCTTAAAATGATGTTTAATTATAAAAATTCTCATAAATTACTGTTTTTTAATAAATTTGCATAAAATTCTATATAAAAAAATGTTTTTGAAGAATTTCGCGATTAGTTATTTTTTCGTACGTAGGTACAGGCACCTTACCACATTAACGAAAAATAGCGATATATGAAAACGAATACTTTTATGGCTTAAAATGAAGTTTAAAAATGGAAATTCTGATAAATTACTGTTTTTTAATAAACTTCCATAAAATTCTATATAAAAAATACATTTTTGAAGAATTTCGCGATTAGTCATTTTTTCGTACATAGATAGGTACAGGCACCTTACCACATTAACAAAAAATAGCGATATATAAAAACGTATATTTTTATGGCTTAAAATGATGATTAATCATGGAAATTCTGATAAATTACTGTTTATTAATAAATTTGCCATAAAATTCTATATAAAAAACACATTTTTGAAGAATTTCGCGATTAGTCATTTTCTCGTACAAATCTTAACTAATTTTTTTAAATAATAATTATTATTATATTAATAAAATTTTAATCTACAATTTAAGAAAAAACCAGAATAATATACATTTACCCACCCATTAAGCTTTCTCGCTTTGAGTTTCCTTGGTGAACATATTTTACTTGGCAATAGGGTCAATAGGATAATACATAAATACCAAACTCAGTAACTTCAGCCAAATGTCAAGTAAAAATAGAATTAAATAATTCAATGCATTTTTTTAATCGGTAGTTTAGCGGATCCATGACTTTCCATGACTTTTACTCATTTTACTTGAAAAATCAAGACTTTCCATGACAAAATTAATCCATTGTCTAAATCCATGATTTTCCCGACTTTCCAGTTGTGCGAAAACCATGTCACTAGCTTTTCCAGACACTTTTCAGTTGCTCACCATCTTATTCTTGTTTTAAAATAATTTTAGAATAATAAAGCAAAATTAAAATAATCAAAAAAGCACAACCCCCCCCCCAAAAAAAAAAAAAAAAAAAGAATTTGAATACAGATTTAATTTAGATTAAAGTTTGAAAATACTGAAATATCTGAAAAATACTGACTTTTACTATTTTTCATCTCTACTTATATGTATAATCTTATAAGATTAATTTGGGAGGGGGAAGCCAGAAAATCAGTACCATGCAATGCTTTTGTTAATGGGGGTCGTGGGCCAGTATGGGTGCAACACAAGCTTGATATGTTTTTGTACCAGCACTTTGTCATTTTGGGAAATCCTAAAATATTTTTTCAGTGAAATGACCAATCTACCTGCAACATGGAATATTGAATGACAATGAAGTTCTTGATAGTGACTTCACAAGCCAAAATGTAAATAATGTGACAAGACACTTTAAACAAAAATACAGTTTATTTACATATCAATAAAATCCTCCTGGGTGTCAGGGGCAAATTCAGCATCAAAATCTTCTTTGGAAATCTGAAAGGAATATCAAAAATTAATCTTTGTTTCACTTAAGTTTCATAACAGATTTAAAATTATACTGTACTAGCATATAGCCCGTCATATGACGGGAGCAGTAAATTTTTTAATTTTCCAGAAATGTAAAGTACCCTATGAGGCAGGTAAAAAAATGGTATGTTTTTTGGCTGAGAGTTATCTGGGACATGCTCAATAATTTGTTTATCTTCATACTCCTCTAAAGTCTCCCAATACTGTGAATGCAGTTTAGAACCACGTTGAATTCATTTAGAAAGATAACTCAAAGTTTTCTCAGCTACGTCGAAATTATCTTTAAGGTCTTCCCCCTTCTTTTTCCACAGTAATTAATGGAAATAAAGAAATGAAACTATAATTTCCACTACACCCTGGACGTAGGTAGAATTTGTTGTTAATACCGGTGATAAATTTTTCATTGCAACAAAAAATAATCGATGATTCAATTTAAAATTATCCCATAAGTATTTAATCTATTATTTAAGTCAAATATAAAAGAAAATTATTTACGTAATATCTAAATTCAGTGATAAAATGTATAAAAATAATGCAGAAGATATTTAAGTAATTTAAAATAAGAAATGATTAAATGAGATGGTTAAAGGAATGACGTCATAATGCTAGAAAAAAATGTTATTTTTACCTATTTATTATGTGACATATTGATAAATTTAATTGCCTGCTCTTAACCGGGGAAAATAGGGCTTGAAATAATGACATTAAATGCTAGAAAAGGGGGAGGAGAAATGGGTGGATTTCGAACGTTGCTAATCCTAACCCATCAAGAATCCAATATGGTATCCATTCCAGGTAAAACCGCTTCATAAATTCGACGACAGACGGACAAATAACTTAGGCTATTATTATATAGGGGATGATTGAAATATACTGAAAGTATCAAGCTTAACCCATTATCTGTTTCAGTTCAGTTATTTGCTTTTTTATTTCTCTCTGTTTTAATTATGGTAGTATTTCAAAGGCTGAAAGCAAATTTTCAAAGAAAATGGTATAACTCCTTTTATGAAAAATATTTAAGGAAACAAACTGGGATACGTAGATAAATGTTTACACTTTGTCACATTTAAATATTTAATGTATAATATTAATCTCTTTCAGTAAAATGACAAGTCTAACTTACCATTGGTTTTTCATGCTATACCACACACTTACAAGCTACACTCATCATGCAACTAAAGTTACGGTTGAATATGATAATTAATATGTATAAATCATATGTGACATACAGGAGTCAAGTAGTCAAAAATATCTGACTGATTAAAAAAGATTCACTCTGAGCAGGCACATGACATATTCAAAAAGCAGAGTCCTTAATGGAATGACTGAGTTAAAGCCTTTCAATATTGATCCTTTAGGGTCTACCTACTTGTCCTCTCTTGAATTTCTTGAGTAATCTGGCATCTCGAGCAAATTCTTCTAAATCCTCTGGAGTGTCTTCTACAGCTTTCTTCCTCTTCCTCTTTTTCACCTGCTGCTGTTTTTTTAATTCCATTTTCTTAGTCTTGAACCGTTTTTCCTGAATTGGGAATAATACCATATCATGTTGAATCCCATTTTTATCACAAGAGGCATATATTAAATAAAATTTAAGGAAATGTAATTTCTAACATTTAGACTTTGTTCATAAAAGTATAACTACATAACTTTGAACATTCTATGTGTTAGAGCTTAATAAATAAGTTAATTCTTTTTCGTTGTAAATTATATATATATATATATATATATATAATATTATAATATATATAAATCACTTCTTTTTTTAAAACAAACTTTACATTATGTTAACTGAGTCCAGAAACATTAAGATTAATTGATTTTAGTAAAAAGCAAACAGCTGAAGAATTGCTTTTCCTCTATCCTTCCTACACACCACCACTATATAACTAAACGTTACTAGTTTTGGTTGCAGAAGTTCCAAAAACAAGTTGTCTCAATAAACTCTATATTTTTAATTTCAAATTTTGATGGGGGGGGGGGTTCTAAGCCTCAATTCCATTCCTTACAAAATGGAAACCAATTTTCATTTGTGGTGGATCTAACACACCCATTACACACACACACACACACACATATATACATATACATATATATATATATATATATATATATATATATGTGTGTGTGTGTGTGTGTGTGTGTGTGTGTGTGTAATAGAATTTTTCTCACAGATACACATGAATTAGCCCCAATTATTTTTATTTGCCCAGGCTTACTGGGCAATGAGTGAGCCTAGGTAATGAACAATCATGGCTTCATTACAAGAAAGTGGCAAAGTCTATGGTGGAACTTTAAATTTATTTTAGACTAAGAAAAATATACATCTTTTTAAGACCAGCTATCAGCATTGAATTATACACAAAAACACTTTACTATTACAAATTGGGGGGTGGGGCAGTGATACACTTCAGATGTGTTTCGGCACAGCTGAGGAGTTGAGCCTCAGGGTGTTGTACTACGGTACCTCACCTAGGACAGCTATCAGCCTCCTCGTGGCGTGTAACATTAGGAGTGTGTAATATATCTGGCAACCTCAAGGGGTATACCTCCTGTGGTATATGGGTTTCACGAATTTTGAGTGATTTCTCTTCAGACTTCCCTGATAGTCTCGATCTTGCCGATGTGGTATTGTATCCTTACTGGGGTCGTCTACATTAATTTCGAGCCACGACGGAGCCTCGCGTAGGTCAGCGCAGCTTTGTAGCTGTTTGTGATTGCTGTTGTGGCGACTTTTCTAAAATGCTGCTTATAATTATACACAAAAACACTTTACTATTACAAATTTTGCCCCACAGAGAGACATGATGCAGAGATATTCCCATGAGATGAGCAGCTTAGTCAGCATTATTAATAGTTAGAAAGGAACTTAGATCATTGGAAAAGTCAACAATTTTTCTTGGATTAGTTGGAAAATGTGGTTAATGGACTGAAAACTTTTTAATCGGATTAGATTGCAAATTAAAACTTAAAATTTAGTTCACTTTTACCATTGCAAAATAGAAAATTTTTCATTAAAGTTTTTTTTATGCAATATTGATGCTGCACTGCCTATGTGTGTACTTTGTATCTTCATAAAGTTTCAGTAGCACAAACCTGTATAACTTGTGAGATTTATATCATGTAGATATTCTGATTGAAGCAACCATCCATCTCTTGGACACAAAGCACAAAACTAATCCTTTTTCACACAAAGCAGATATTTGTTATTGGTGGTTGTGTGTGTGTGACTATGTACATTATTGACAAGCTGTATTCATAGAGTGTTTTACACATTTGAATGCATCAAAATTAGTTCCAAGTAATAAAAAGTTTCTACAAATTCATCTTTTAAAAAAATGTTAAGTTATAAAAAACATAATACAACTGTATTATTCTTAATATGCCTATAATTTAACAACTTTAATTTTTTTTTTAATTTTAAGAAATTGATTATTAAACAAATATAATAAATTATTGATCATTTTGTTTATATTTAAATGTTTGCATCTTACATTGCAATTGTATTATCAAATGTTACATAATTTATATCCCAACTACTAAAAGATTATACATTTAGTGACAGTTTACCATTGCATCAATAGAGGATTACTTATTTTAACTAATTTCTCTTAATCCGTCTACGTTAAAAACATCATTTTTTGCCAAAAAACACAATTTTTTTTTATTATTATTTCTCTATTGTAAAATTTCAACTTTTAAGGCTTCTAAATCTGTTTTTGCTTTGACTCTATGGCATTTTAAAGAAAAGTTACAGCCATTTAAACATCAGTGACAGCTGTCAAAACAAAACAAAAGTAGCGACTTCAGAACAGGAAGTTGTGAATTTAAAGCCTTTTAAAGAGCAGTTTTTGGACAAAACTTTTTAAATTTTCATGAAGATTAGTTTAAACATTTTTCTAGTATTTTAATAACTAACAACTTGGCAATTAGAAATTTTTGAAGCAAGAAAGTGTGGGGAATTTTAAACATGTATTTTAATTTTTTAATAGTTAAAGTTGCTTTCATAAACTTCCAATGTGTTTTTCTCTCAGAACAGTATTTTTAATAAAATGTTGAAACTTGAAATGTGATTTCTCAAAAAGTTCTTAAAATATTTTATTGAAAATTATTATGATTGCTTTTGATCGTATTTACTAGTAAATGACCTAAAAGCTTTAAATTTGGATAATTTTTAATGATGTTATACTCATAGTTAAATATAAAGGTAATGAAAATTCATTAAAAATTCAATGTGTATGATTTTGAAGAACCAAAATTTTTTACCAAATGTAAATTAAGCAAAGATTTTAGATGATTCATTAGTCCAGTGTATAAAAAATGTGTTGCATCAAAAAATATTGAAATATTTTATTAAAAAATTAGACCTTTTGAAAAATCCTAATTTTTTTTTACTTAATTTTCTTTATTTATTAGAAATTTTATTAAAACTTCTCCAAGAATAAATTTTTTAAGTGCAATTATCTATGATATAAAAAAAATAAATCTAAAAATGTATAAACATGAACTAGTTTCTACATTTAAAAAAGTTCTCTGAACGTAGATGGATACCTTAAAAAGATGATCAAGTTTGCTTTATTTATAAAGTCACATCAGGACATTTAATATGATACTAAACAATTATTTCTCCACCCTGATTATGGTGTTACATACAAATATAATTATTTCATAAAATAAGATGTCTTTTTTTTTCATATGTTTACAAATGCCTCTCTCTTTATAAAAATATACTGAATAAAATTTTACATCATTTCTAAATTCTTTAATTGAAATAACCTTTGATACCTTCCTGATTCCTAGTAACTTAGGCTCCTTAAACTCAGATTCTTGTTTACTGCCAGCAAACACAATTTTTTTAAATTTCTGAACACTATTACTGAATAATATAAAAAGTTTTCTTTAAGGGACTTTATAAGACATATAAGGACTTTATAAAAATAACTTCAAACAAACCTTCTTTTCAAGAATTTGTTTACGGATCTCAGGATTTTCTTTAAACTCTTTCAACCTTTTTTGTCTCAGCTTTTCTCTATCTTTATCCCTAAAATGTCACAAATTTAGATCAATTATACATGAAAGAAAAGTCAATATTATTTTTTTCAAATATGCATTTGTTTAAAATACTTATTAACATTTGGGATTAAAAATTTTTTTCTACTATACAAATCTTATTTAGATTGTATGCAATATCTGCCAATTTTTAAACATTAGTATCAGTAAAACTTTTCAGTAGGAACATTGGTTTATTAGTTGGTTGACGTTTAGTGACACAAATAATTGTAATTAATAAAAATGTATTGTATTTTTTGTAAGTAATTTGCACCCACGAAAACACGTGTGCTTTGATGACATTGGCAGAATCGCCCCATTTGACCCCTTCCACTCGGCATTTCTTAGAAGTAAGATGCCGGCCGGCAAAAGGGGGACCGATAAGGATTTTTGATGTCGTTGGATTTTTTGCAGGGCCTCAGAGAAGGAGGATATGCCCTTTTCGGTACGGCTCAAGTTTCCAGACAACCCCCCCCCCCTAAGAAAGGAGAGATCTGCAAGAGGGCAGTTTGAGTGCAGCGTAGTGGAGGAGTTGGATTTGAGCCGCTAACCCACACACATCCCTCTGCTTTGAAGGGAAAGAACTTTATCATTTTATTTTTCTCGGACATAAAATGCTCGGTCATGTGATAATTGTCGTCAGGCTCTGAGACTGATATATGATTTTCTTTTATTGTTGTTCTTAAATGTTGTAAATAAACGTGTGTTGTCCATCCAATCTTGATGTGACTTAATTTTGGGTTATGCATCCCAATGACAGTGCACGAACATACCTGCCCCAGTAAAGTAGGCGGGCAGGTCCCACGCTAACGTAGCGCACCATAGAAAAAGAGGGTGCATTACATTTTTCATATCCCAGGAAAATGTTAATAAAATCATTATGCATTCAATATATATAATAAAACATTAGCTTATTTTTTTCAGTTAAATTTGACTCTAGATAAACACAAAATTAACTTATTTCAAACTGAATATCTATCAAATAAGAGCAGAGAGAGATTGTTGATTTTGATTGCACTTATTGGAATTCTAAAAAATAACAATTTATTTTTAATTTGTATGGCCTTAAATTTTTGAAATCATTCATAATTAACTATTGACATAAAAATGCACTCAAAATAAAGGCCATATTCAGTGGTTGATAGAGCTATTATTAATACAAAATTACAAAACCATTGAGAATAAAATAGTTTCCAAATTTTCATCCACGACAATATATGTGTTGTCAATTTTATGAACAAGCTTATACGTAGCCCAAAAACTTGGATAAAAATAGAATTTGTCATATGAATTCCTGCATTCACATGATGTGGGAAAGGTTGAAAGGGGGAATAGAAATTATCTTTAGATGTGAGAAAAACTGAATTATCATAAAATTTACTTAAATGCACATGCTGGAAGTCTAAGAAACTTTTATGAATCCTGTTGGATGAGTTACATGAAAAAGAAGTTGCCGATAATCTCGCTAAGTACGGTTCTGAGTTGCCCTTCATTGGGCCAGAACCTGTACTTGGTCTTCCTCATAATGTAGTGAGAAGGACCGTAAGGGAGCTCCTAATGGGGGAGACTTATAAGGCCTGGCTTGATTCTAGTAATCAAAGACAGGCCAAGGAGCTTAACCAGGGTAAACCCTGGATGAGGGCTAAGGAGCTACTTAGGCTCAGTAGAAAAGAGCTAAGGGTGGCCATTGGGCTATTGACTGGCCATTGTTGCCTTAAGAGGCACCTCAACATTATTGGCATTATAGACAGCCCAGTATGTAGGAGGTGCCATATGGCAGAGGAGAGTTCGTCACATATTTTATGTGAAAGTGACTACTACTGTGCCAAGAGATTTGAATTCCTTGGGTATCACTTCATCAAGGCGTGGGAGTTGATTAACTTCCCAGTTAAATTGCTGCTGAAATATATCTCAGCTATTGGTCTCTCTGAGATCTAATGGTTATTGTTTTTTAACCTTGTGCTGGAGCTCCTTGCTCCAGTGAATGGGGGGGGGGGGCTTTTCAGTACAATAGGCCTTGGGCCGCAGTGCTGGTGCCCTTGTGGGCCGCTGCCCCCGCCTAAATCTAAATCTGCATGAAAAAGAAAATGTTAGTGCATTTAAACATCTTTTTATACTCACAAATAAGGAATATTTTCATAATCTACTTGGACTGGAGTAAAGTTTATCCCTTTTTTCCTCCTGAGTTCTGGCATTTTGGGAAGTTTCAACAAAGCATAACCATCTGCTAATTTTCCAAGGTCCAAATCTTAAATATAACAAAAATGACATAAAGAACATATAATGGAAAGGATCATCTCAAATTTCTAGAATAAATACAATACCTTTGACTCGAAACAATAGTGAACATTCATGCTTCGTATAAAATCGGATAAAAGAAACAAATGCTCGTAAACTCTTTTCAAAAATTTCCCTGAAACAGTTACAAAAATTGAATAGCACAAAAGAAATACATTATTTCAGTATACATTATTTTTCTTTTTTTATTTTTTTAAAGCACTTAAATAATAATGCTACATTAGTATCTTCCCTTTAAAAAAGAAGTTTCAGAAAAATGTATTTCTCATATATATATATAATGTAAAATTATGTAATAAAACACAGGAAAACACTAGAGAAAAATTTATGGCATTTATCCCTAATGCAATTGCGGATTTATTCAGTGTTCAATTAAACATACAGGAAATTCACAAATAATAAATGGACAGTTTTGGCCAAAAGAAATTTTTTTTTGCAGAAACAAAAATTAGCTTTTATACCTTTATACCAGATAAGTGTATTGTGCCTAAACCCCAACTATGTACAAATACGAAAGGAGTTTTCTCATGGCTTCAGGGTCTAATATTTAAAAAGTGATGATGTAGCATTTATACCTGTACATGCATTAGTTTGCAGGCAAAGTCTATTATTCTGAGTTATCTATTCTTCACTCTAAATAAAATTTTACACTGAATTAAGATGAAAACTGAATGTTAGAGTTTAATAATTTATCTTACTAATATTTTTCCTTACATATACGTGTATATATATATATATATATATACAGACCTGCCAACTCCAAAATGTCTAAAACCCTACAATAATGTATCATATTTATTAATCAATGTAATGATCTTACACTACATTAATAAAAATATTTTATAAAAGAAAGTCAAATTATATAACATTCAATTTCTATATATGGTTAATTTTGTATCATATTCGAGAAATCAAGATATTAAAACAAAGAAGAAAAAGTCAATTAAAATTATTAAGCAATCAAACTGACATTATAAATAACATTAAACAAAGAAAGTTATTTAAATACATTATAATCCATTTAAAATATTTACATTTGTTTCTTTTGTGATACATTGTCTTTTGCAGATTATGTTTTCTTTAAAAATTTAGAATCAAATGTTTGTGCCGAAATATGGTTCCTGTTGCCTTGATTTGCAAATCAACAATTCTTTAATTGTGTTATTTGTTACTAAAAAATGGAAATTGTGACTATTGTTGTGGCATAGCTAAAAATCTATTCATACTTTACTAAGTGAAATTGTTAGAATCAATAACATGAAATCTAAGAGTTTCTTATATTTAAAATATCCATTACTGTTCTTTATTTGTCCAATCAAATGCCACTTGGTATCAGCATATCTTTCTTAAAAATTGTGACAGGATTTCTTTTTGCAGAGTGGAAAATTGTGATTGCCGTTTGATTGCATTGGTGCCATTAGTTCCAGTTTGACACTGCAGATGAAAAATTTAATTTTGTTGTTACAAAAATAGATGAAATAGAAAGTTTAGTGTTCTCCGCATTGAAAAATCTAGTAATTTGTACATTTACCCCCAAAACATGGAAAATGGTCCAAGATCCAGTATTACTGGGTTAAATTCACAGAGTTGTAAGGTTTGTATATATATTATGTTGTACCTACTGAGATGTACTTTTGTGTCATCAGATTATATCTTTAAATCTCCCACTAAAAAGTCCATCCAATATTACTTTCTAAAATTTCAAATTCATCAACACTCAATAAACAGAGATTTAATACCTATACAAACAGAATGAAAGAAAAGTATTTTTTTGCAATTTCTACAGCAATCACCCAATATCATAAGAATTATACAGAAAAAATACCCCCCATGAAGTAACACACATATATATGTTTGACCTTGCAGAGAAAGAAGCACATAACATACCTAATTTTAAAGCACAAAGTTTAAAGGAACAACTTTCAATGAAAGGTCTTTACCATTAAGAGAATATTTACACATTAATGTAGAGTTCATAAAAAGGACCTGCCATTTGACACAGGATTCATCTCAAAGGATATGCAGTGCTTCAGATATCATATTCAGTATAATCCCATTTTGTGTTTGGGATGACAGATTTAAACTCGATGTGAATGCAGTGAGAAAAAGAATGAAATGAAATTTTGTTTATTTGCCTTGCAAATAATTATTAATTTACCCTAAATTATTTTTCCTAAAAGGAATAATTTAAGTTAACTGAATTAACAATTCTTTTAGATTAGGAAAAATATGTCATATTTTACATTGTTACCAATCTCTACTTGAAAATGTGAATAAAATGTAATGTAAATTCTGAAATATTACACATAAACCTAACAATCTTTAATGTTCTGCCTCCACTCCCCTCAAATAATAATAATAAAACTGTTCTTAAAATGCACTTCAATTACAATGATACCAAATACCTGTTCTTCATTGCTAGCTTCTTAATTTTTGCAGATACATTGCATGCTAAAGGAATCTTCATTTCTTTTAACTCAACCTAATAAGAAAAAAAAATGTATCACAACATAATTCAAGTAAATAACATAATATAAGCTTGCATACACTTCATTTTACTAATGTTCAAGCAGTTTATAAAACCTGTTTAATATCAAAATGTTACTTTAAATTTCATAAATGTTTATCTGTTATCTCTTTTGAAGGCTCCCAAGCCCTTAAAATGTATAAACTTCATATACTTTATAAATAGCAACTCAGTGTAATGACAGCCTACGTGTATTTCTACACATAAATATGAACTGAGAAGTTATAAATTCAAAAAGAATGGTAAAATAAGAAATTTTGATTGAGATCTGTGTAATTTAAATTCAGTCAAACATTGATAATCTGGTATTAGTGAGAAATACTCGTTATCAATTTTCCTTTTTACAGATGCTTCAAAAGAAAAAAAATCAAAATTATTGGCTAATTCAATCAATTGTTACTTAAAAATGGTTTAAAATATAATATTTTGTTAACAAAAATCCAAACAAATTATTGAAGCTATTTGTGATACAACTTAATATAACAACTACAATTAACAAATAAAATTAACAACTATAACTATAAATTGTTATTTTCATATCAAATAAGAAATAATAATGAAAATTAAGATAGGATTAAGGCTTTTGTTGTTGTTATTGTTACTTATCCTCCTGGTGTAGCCCCGATGCACCAGATCCCCATAGATCAGACCCTGCTCATCCCACAGCTGAATCCAGGAGGTGTCAAGACAATTAAGAATGTGAGCAGGACTGGCAAAGGGGGAACAAGAACAAGGATGGAAAATCCTCTCCCCAGTCAAGAACCTCAAACATTTTAAGTAGCCACTTCTAAATCTCGCCATAGACGGTTGAAGAGGCCACTACATAGCAGAGACAACGAGGACCATTGGAGGCATACCAGTGGTGAACCAGAGAAAGACACCATATAGAGAGCAACTGCTGTCTGTTTAAGAAGTAGATTTCTGAGGAAGTAAGCTCATTTAAATTGTTCATCGGAAGGTCACAACCATTCTTGGCAAATATATTTACTATCTCATTACCATAACCCCAACGTGTCTGACAATGTCAACGATGGATCCACTGAAAGCATAGAAGTGTTTTCAGGCCAATCTCAGAGAAGCCTCATAATAATCTGGTCTGGGATATCACATAAGGATTAAGGTTTAATGGCAAATAGCTTTGGCATTCTACAAAACACCCACTACATTTTAGATATGTCAGTCAGTTTCCTTTTGCTTCAATAATTTTAGTTTTCTACTTTTTTATGTCATACAGTAAACAATCCAATGCCGAAATTCCAGCAAAATTCAAACTTACAAGCAGAAGAATGAATTCCTCACTTTTAATTTTGGCACAGAAAAGACTTCCTAAATTTTTGGTCCTGTGCAAAACCTTCTTTCTTTTCTACTAAGGACATTTATATTCAAAAAATTAATCTGTAGTAAACTTCTGCTGACAACAAAAATCCGGCAAAGTTTAAGAAATAAAAAAAAAATGCTGTTAGCACCAGAAACACAAAATAGCAGAATTTTTTTTTTAAACTAAATAGTAAATGCCTTTGGTGCTGCCTTTCAGTATTTCCAAAAATATAGAAAAATTATGAGTTCTTTCAACAAAGAAGGCCATTAAGGGTAGCTTTATATTTTAGCAAAAATATTCTTACTATTTTTAAACCATAAAATATTTCTTGTGTTATCTTGACTGCACTTTAGCATTTCACAATGCATGATAATATTGCTTTTTTACTGCAAAACAAGAATTAAAACAGTAAACTGCATATATAAATTTATAAAATTTGCAAAATAGGGTTAAAAATTTTAAAAAATCATTTTGAAATTTTAAACTTTTTTAATAGCTATTATATTATATTATTATATTGATATAATCCCAATGTATGCAGATATCAATAATAAATTAACATTTTACATTAAGCTACTTAAAATATACATAATTACATAATACACTATCTAAAGAGAGTGACAACAATCTTTAACACATTCAGAACTGCTGTTGAAAAAAGAAGTGATTCCCCCAGCCCAACACAATTTTCCCTATTTACCCTAATTTAATTTTTAAAAATAACTTCAGTTCAGTAGGCTGAAATATATAGTTTATAATCATGGATAGAATCTGAATATCAAATGAGAATTGTGTGATAACATATAAGGGATCCCGATCCTTAACAGGTTAAATATTCTCATAGGAATGGAAACTAAACAACAGACTTTGAAGCAAAGTTCTAGGTATGAAAAAGTATGAAGTAATTTATTTTTAAGGGAAAGATAAGTTTATTTGTTCAGAGATATGTAAAATTACCTTTTGATTGACACTGAGAAAGTTGACAAATGCTTCTTCATTGGGTAGTAACATCACAAGAGCATCTCCAGATTTGCCAATACGAGCAGTTCGTCCACATCGATGCACAAATGAGCTAAAACAAATAAAAACACAAATATGTCAGCTGAAAAAAACCTTTTCTTTAAAATCCTAACCCATACTATTTATTAAATTTAAAATATTCAAACATTTCAAACTCACAGATAAAATGTTATGAGGGATTTCATTCTTTAAAATACACAGCTGCCAACCTACCAACTTTGAAAATCTTACAATTTCATATACTAAGTATGCAAGCTAAAAATACACTCACAATTTATATATATATATATATATATATATATATATATATATATATATATATATATATATATATATACAGGGTATCCGCCAAAATAAAATTTTTCAAATCCATGACTTTCCCTGACTTTAAAAGATTATTTTCCATGACTTTAAAAATATTTTGTTAAAGTACATATGGATAAAAATTCTGATATACATACAAATAAAATATATTCTTTTAGAGAAATTACAAAAATTTATGATAAAAAATACTTTATAAATGTTTATAAACTCATACATATATATATATATATATATATATATATATATATATATATATATATATATATATATAATTTGTTGTATCTACACACCTAAGTTTAATCATACAGCAATTTACTGAATGCAATCAAAAAATTTCCTATTTGAATTCAAAGTACTTGGGTACTATAGAGGTGACCAAGAATAATAGCCAAACACGATAACCCTATAACGTTTATATATAATAGCCCTAAAGATAAGCTTATATTTGGTAGAAAAATCGTAACTAATTTTTATTAAATAATTATATTAATAAAAATTTAATTTATAATTTAAGAAAAAACCAGAATATACTTATACATTTACCCTCCTATTAAGCTTGCTTGTTTTGAGTTTCCTTGACGAACAGAAAGGAAATTCACTTGCATTTCTTGATTTTTCTTAATTGGTAGCTCAGCAGATTCATGATTTTCCATGACTTTTACTCATTTTACTGAGAAAATCATGACTTTCCATGACAAAATTAATCCATTGTCTAAATCCATGATTTTCCCTGACTTTCCAGGTGCGCGGAAACCGTGTATATATATATATATATATATATATATATATATATATATATATATATAATAAATTGTGAGTATATATATATATATATATATAGGCAATGATATTCTAACCCAAAACTAACTTAATTATAATTGTATTTTAAAATTAATTTTTTCTCTAGAAAGATGAAAGATACATCAATGATGACCATTAAATACAAATCATTGCATCAATAGTACTCACAAGAAATATTTAAATTAAAAAAAAAAAAAGCACTTGACAAAAATAGGAAGTATATGGGAAAGTAAAGCAAGACCTAAAACAGCATTGCTCATTTTTATTCTTATTTTAAAGGAATGTAATTAGCTAATTTTCCTAGGTTAGAAATTCTTTGCCAATACAATATAAAAATTTAAATAAATTGCAGAATATTATCACTGTTTTTAAAATGTTTCCATTTTTTATGATATTGATCACAATTTGACTATGTAAGTCTTTCTATCTATTTTAAAATTTGCTTTAGACATTTTTGCTGCTGATAAATCTTTTGTATAGAGACATAACCTAAAATATGCATACAAATTAAATTATAATTTATTAAAAAAAAAATACAAAGTTTAGTGGTAGATGATTATCACAAAACTGAATTCTCATGGGTGGCTGAACTGGAGTGAAAGCAAGGACTGCTACACTGGATACGTGGGAATGGAGGGATATGCTGATAGATGACAGATATTAAGAAGAGACGTTAAGAATAAAAGCCAATCTGGAAAATGTTTTTACAGCTTCCTTAAAAAATCTTCAGCACAAGGGTTTTGTCTCCAACTACAAATATCCCTAAACTTTCCCCATTTATCATCAAATATTGCCAAAGTCATCATATAGAGGATAATTTACCAAGCTATGTTAGTTTCCCTGCTGATACAGTCCATTTGACCATAAAATACAATTAACTTTTGAAAAGTTAAGCCTTTACAAATACACAATTTGTAATAATATAATTAGACAAGTGTCCTTTCCAACATATGATTTACCTGGCAGAACTGGGGGGATCAAACTGTATGACCCACTGCACATCAGGAATGTCGACTCCCCTTGCCATAACATCAGTACACAATAAAATGCCCCTGAAACAGAACAACATTCAATTATTCACTTTCAAAGTGGATCTTAAATTATATCACTAAGAATCAATTCATTTTAAGCATGGTATTCCCTTCATTATAATAAATGGTACATAGTATCCCAAGCAGGATTAAAATAACAATTTCTTTCCCTCTGATTTCTTTATTTTATGGTTCTAACCTTTCTACACGTGCAACCCCAGTAGCTCAGTCGGCAAAGGCATCATAACCAATGGGTTATGAGATAAAGGCTTGAGCTGGCCAAAGATCCATAGTGTTCATTAATGGCACAGCAAAATAAAATACATTCATTATTGCAATGTCCTCCAAGTTCAAACAATACTTGTGGAGGGGACAGGCCAAGTCTGGAGATCTTCTGCTCGGCTCCTACTTCTATATGACAAGAACCCAGCAGGGGCAATATTACTCACATTCATAGATTTCTTTCAGCTACACGTGCACCTCTGGGTGGTGTTAAATGAGTAACAGCTTTTCATACATGCTTTCCAGCTGCATTGAAAAAAAACTTTCTACATAAACAAAATTTGAAATTTGTATTTTTAATTTCTCAAAAGTTATTGGCATACATAATTTCTTTTATAAAGGTTTTTTAAAAAAAAGTGAGAGCATTTATTGGTTTATTCTCAAATTTCACATGTTTAAAGTGCTAAGTCTGTTTTTGTATGTAAGCTACCAGTGTTAAAAGTTTTATAGCTTTATTTTTTACACTTGGAATTAGCAAGTTACATATTTCCTTTTTTAATACACAAATATAACATCCTTTTCACTATAAGTGTCAGTAAAAGATTCTTATATAATGTTAGAGACATTTAAAAATCTGTGCACATTCTGGGGTAAAAAGCTAAAAGAAATTTCAACAAAAAAAAATGGAATAAAAATATTAATATTTGAAATAGTTATAAAAATTCTAAAAACCTTTAATTTTTAAAAAATTTTAATTAAATTGTTCAAATTTTACTTTCATAAACATACATTTGTATTGTAGAAGCCAATTTATATTTGCTTCTAAAATACAAAACAATAATACTTAATATAAAAACAAAAAAAATTGAACAAGAAGGGACAGATTTCTTGTGTTACAGCAAAAAAATTTCAACTCATTTATTTTAGTTCCAAGTTAAATTGTGGTACAGCCTTTAATCAATTGAAAATTTTTCACTCACACATGAGAAATTTGCATTCTTCAACATTAAAAGGAATCCTAAACAGATTCTGTTGCTTTTTCAACACATACATGTTGATGTACCTTTAGACGTCTGTGATAAAGCCTTTATTCAAAATCCAATCCAAAATGGGAAAAAGTAAAGCTAAATGACCAGAACAAAATAAAGGCTGGAGACAAGATAGAATTTAACATAATGGGAGGAAATAAAGAAACTAAATTTATTAAAACTGCTGCTGCATAAACCCTATTTAAAGTGGCTTCCCTATAGATAGAACTGCAATTATAAGTAATTGATTTGAAGCACAAACATATACCAAATAAATATGACATATTTCGTCAAAAACTGGAGCTATATGCACCTATGATTTGAAAAAAAAATTTCTAACTGTGAATTGAACCCAAGCCACAAGCATGAAAGTCAAGAATTTTATCCTGAGCCACCAATGCATACATAAAAGGGTAAAGGGAAGGATAAAAACAATTTTATTAAATGAATCGATCTATCTACAATGATGTAATTTTATAATTGATTCATGCATTGTCATCAGATACATTAATCTGTTCAGAATTGCCAAAAAAAAAATACTTCTCATTCCCATTTTTCATTTAGTCTAATTTTATTTAAAATTCATAACGTTATTTTAATAAGCTGAAATTTACAGTTTATACCCCCTGATAGTATTTGCATATGATGTAACAAAAGTTTTGGAATGTTTATAAAATAAATGCAAATTATAAAGGAAATGATTTCATTTTAATAAAATGTACATTTACAGTTGGATGTTTTAAATTACATTTACAGTTGGATGTTGTAAACAATTTATCAATAAAATTATATGATATTGCTAAAAAAATCACACATTTAACAAATAAATAAATATAACTCTAGAAATATCAGATCTTTCATATTTGTTTGTATTTAAATTACTACTATTTGTTTGTATTTAAATTACACTATTATTTATATTAATAAATATTTCCCTGTCAACTGAACAGTCAGATTCACAGTCACTTATATTAGAAAAATGACTTTCCTCCATTTTAGTATCTGATTGGTTGATTAATTAAAAAATTTGTTCTCACTTAAATATTTAACTCTTTTCACAATGATGGCTAAAAATATAACAAAACTTTATCAAGCAAATTTCAAACTGCTACTCTACCAAACAAACCATAACAAACATTCCATCCTATTCCCATCCTGCCAAAATATAAACAACCAACACTCAAAAAATCACAGCCCTAAGGCTGTCTAAAACCCATACTGTTATCTGGCTTTTCAAAATCCCCTATTTCAGATAAAAAAGAAAATACTCAGAACTGAAAGTGTCTGTACTTCAACTGCCATCTAATGCCTTTAAAAATTTAAATAAAATGTTCCAATTCACAATCCCACTGTCTACAGGCTCTGTATAGAGAACTGCATGATGACACAGATATGATTGTGGTCTAGAACAGTTTAATATGAAAACATTTGTGGGGTTTCCACTCTTTTTCCAGAACCAAAATTAAGGACTTTTTAAGAACTTTCTAAGGACCAAAATAACTTTTTATAAGGACCTACTTGAAATACATAGCATAACGACATAAACCCTATTTCCTGAGGAACATACTTTAATGATTATGAACCAGACAAGGTATGTTCAATAAATGCCCTACAATATTTCACAATTAAGTTTTTAAAATTGCCTAAAAATTAATATAAAATATATCTGACAAAAACTAATTTTGAAAAAAGTTTTTAGTGATCAAACTAAACATAAGTTGTGAATAAAATACAATATATATATATATATATATATATATATATATATATATATATATATATATATATATATATATATATATATATATTATATATACTGGTTGATTATACCCGACGTTGCCTGGGAAAGAAGAAAGTTTCAGACTTTTCTATCACATTCAATGCAAGGAAAATTAAACTTCTATAAGTAACTGAAATATCTGCACCCCACCCCCACCCTCCATGCATTTGCATGACTGTTAGCTATTAGGAAAGGGCAGCTAACTTTATTCTTTAAACCTTTTCAGTATGCGAAAGATTATTTATTTGTCAAATAAGTTTTCTAGCTCATGACCATAAAAAGTACTAATAAACTAAAAGTATTTTCATAATTTTTTAAGAATATCAAGGAAAGGAATTCTGAATTACTACAGTAATACACTGAAAACATATGTATTTGAAGATTTTCTTTATTATTAATACTGCACTTTTGGCTAGAAAATGTAAAAGAATGTTATGAACATTAACAAATATTTTATATATTCTTAATATATATATATTCTTTGAACAGTACTTATCACCTGTACTGGCGTTCTTAGAACCGGTTTTGGGCAAATATAACTCCGAACTTACAAACTAGAAAGTTAGGAGAATATGGCTAAAACTGATAGGAAGTGAAGAAAGCAGATAACGTCAATGAAGAAATTGATTGCATTCTAATTTAAAAATTAAGGAGTTTTTATGGACCTTTGACAAAAATTAAGTAGTTTTAAGGGCCCTTAAAAATGAATGCTAAAATTAAGTTCTTAAGGACTTTTAAGGACAGTGGGAACCCTGATTTGGTTAAATTTATTATTGGAAAGTTAGTAAAAAATGGATAAAAGATTCCGATATATACACATACATTTCAATAAAAAGCATATAAAAATACTCTACTGATAATCTTCCAGTGACAATTTTTTTTCTTTTCAAACAGATTTTCAATGCACAATAAATTGCTACACTTGTAAATTAGGAAAATGTCAATACATACTTTTCGTATTTTTTAAAACTTGAAAATATGTCATGTCTCTTTCTTCTCATTCTCCCATGAATGCTAACGACTGGAATCTGTTTTAACAACCTAAAACAATATAAGGTAAAAATTAAACTCTTTTCATTTGCAAATGGCAGTGGCACAGAAGTTGTGAGCATTAAAATGCTGGTTTTAAACGATATAGTGAGAATCTTTCATTCAATTGCAACTAAGCAAAATGGCACATATGTGGCATGTCACCCAACAACACTCAAAATTCTTGAATAAAATACTCAATTTCTTGATGAATGAATGACCTAATATTCTTTTTATAAAAAACTGTGAAATTTAACTCTTGTACTAAAATTTGTCATGAACTAGCAAAATTTTAATGTAAAAGAAACTATATGGTGGTGGTTTTTTGAAATTCTATACAGATAGTAATCTTCTTGCTTTGAAAGTCAAGAGTGCAAAACAGATAATACTGTACTTTTAAATGAATTACAAAGTTGCCGAAATTCCAATTTTAAAATTATTATAATCTTATTAGCATGTAGTTTTAATGCATTAATGGATATATATATTTATACATACATATAAATATACAGGTTTAAACATATATAAATACTATGTAGAATACTCTTGAATACTATGACAATCCTAAAATTCTTGAAATACACACATTGTTTGACCCAATACAAAGAACCATGCTTGGCAGAATGCCAAGACAATTCTATTCCCCCTGCAGATAATGTAGCTATGAGGAAGGAGGGGAGAAAAGTCCCCCTATTCTTTCATCATTCTTTAGAATCAGTTTAATGCGCTTGCTTGATTTTTCCTCTTCTGTTATTTCAAATACCACTTAAAATTAATAAATCCTTTACCTTACACAACTTCTTGGAATAAGCCATTCCATAGTGACTGTAAGCATATGTTACACAGTGTCATTCAATTCTGTGATAAAGAAACACAGGAAGGAAAAGTTATTCTTCCACTTTTGCAATCCATAAAAAGCAAAATGCAGTTAAAATGCAGTAGCTTCTAAATGTAATTGTAATATTTATATACTAAATTAGTAAACCCAAGTTTGTTTGTTTTTTTAATTATCTTAGAGACTGAAATGATAAATTTGTATCTCACATTCACACTTTGATAATTTATAAAATGAGACAGGTTTTATCTTTAATTCATTTTAAATATTTTATTGTTATTCACAAAATTTTGAAAATTGCGCCTTATATATCCTAATTATTTTTGCAAATTGTAAAACTATGAATGAAATATAGTATTTTTATTGCATTATATTTACATTATTACGATATATCACTTAAAAATGGAATTTTTCAAACCTTTATTTAATGGGGTTTTTTTTTGTTTTTATTTACATATTCAATCAAAAGAAAAATTCTGAAAAAGAAACTTGGGACAAAACATACTTTAGCAGTTCTTAAACAAACACACCTGAAAATATCCATTCTCATAACACTCTTATTTTTTAAATATATTTGCTTCTTTCTATTTAATGTTTTAAAATTATAATTCACATATTAAATCAAAAATAAAGTTTTAAAAAATAACTTTAAAATTTTGGACAAAAAGTAGTCTGAAATACACACAGTAAATGTATTTGTCCATATTTCATATACAAATACATCTGAAAATATGAAAATCCTCCCTATTTTCTAAGTAGACTAGTTTATCTGGTGCACATGTATACATTTTTCATGGACCTTGCTTCAGTGGTCAGACAGTATATATATAATGAAGTAGTCTACATGTATATATGCAGATTACTTTATTGATATGAGGTTAAATGAAAAATAGTATAACATTTTGGAAAACTCTTTGTTGTAATGTACAGAAAAAAAGTGTACTAAATAAATAATAAACAAAAGAACTACATGTAATCCTGACTTCCACTTTTATATTACTTATAATGCTGATTTAAGACTCTTTGAAGAATATTTTATAAAATTCTTGCTTATGAGACCAATTTTTAATTACTTTTGATAATTAATAATCTTTTAGTCTAGAATCTGAAAGTATATTTTGTATTTATAATATGAATAAAAAAATTTTTTTAACTACCTGCAAAATTTTGTACATAGTATAGAAAAACTGAACAAGTTAGAAGCTATGAAATTACAAACATACACACATAAATAAATATTTTTTCTATAGATTAATCTACAAAAAAAAAATTGCTTTCTCAAATGTATCAAAACCTTTTTGTTTTACAGCCATTAATTTTTTGTAACAGCAATAAGCAGAAGTTCCATTAAAATCTGTTACTTACACTTTCAAGAGACAAGCAAAATAATCCACAGCAGCACATGTGCTAAAGAAAACCATACATTTTGAAGCCTTTTTACTTCTTAAGAAACTTATTAACAAACTTAATTTTTCGTCTGCTTCACACACCTAAACAAAAAATAAATAAAATGCATGTCAGAAACACTCTAGCAAAAGAATTTTTAATCAAAAAAATGTAGTATCGAACAGAAAAACATTTTTCTGAAAAACTTTCTTGAAACTTCATTTTTAACTAAACTCAATCAACAATTGTAAGAATTTTGATTTGATAGATGTGTTTTTAATGTTAAATAAATGTGAAGTTCCACACCTCTTTACACTTAGATTTTTTTATGTCATGATTTACCTTCATTATTTTATAATTCTAATAACTTATTTTTTTAATCAGAGTCAAAAAGAAATAAAAAAGTCAAAGTTCTTGGAAGACAAATGGATGCTTTTTGGAACAAATGAAACGGTTTTTTATATTAAACAGAAAATTACAGAACAAACAAGTTATTCATTAGCATTTTTGCAATAAATAAAAATGAAAGCTTACAATAATTTGAAATGTGTTATTTGATATCCTTCATGCCCATTTAAATTCTCCAAACAAACAACATTTTAACAAGGATACTCTTTCAATAAAACCTTATTATTTAACCCTGTTTTACAAGTGTACATCAATATTATTAAAATTCTTATTATTATACTACATTTGTTATATAGACACACACATATATATGTATGTAATATATTAAAATTATCACCCCTAAAATGGCTATCCATAATTTTTTTAATCTAATTTTCAGCCATAAAATGTAAGATAAAGACATTCTTTCTACCCATTTCTCAAAACTAATATAGGAATAAATGCTAATTTTCTGTCCACTGGCCACTTGTGTTTTCAAGCTTTCTTAAATGTTCAAAGTTTACTTTTGCCTCATAAAATTACTGATCTAGATTAATTCTCATAAGAACAAAATCACATGAGTGACTCACTTTGGGGCTGACATCAGCCACAAATGTGTGTATTTTTAGAATATTCTATGTATAGCAGTTGCACTATAAAGACGATCAGTAGACAGATGCATTAAATAAATGTGAAATTCCACAACTGTTTGGACCTGCCATTCTATTAAAGCTTTTCTTTACCCAGCAAAACAAAGTAAATTAAATAATAGGGTTCAATAGTTTGTAATAATATGAATGAATTATACTTAAATTGCCAGTTTATCTCTACATTTGTCATGTGTTGAAAAACTATGTGACATATATGTCATAAAACCAATTGCACAACTTGGAGGAAGTCATGGCTAGCTGGTGTGATGGGATGAATCAACAGAAGACTGTTTATTTATTTTCAAAATATCTGTCAAATTAGTTCCCACTTCATTCTAGAGACAGAACAAACTGCCTACATACTTGACATTTTAAAAATTAAAAAAAAATCTCAGACTACTGAAAAATTTCCTAAAAATCATTGAAAACTCTCTCTGAAAGTGTGCATCCCATTTTTGTTTAGAATTTCCTGAACTAGATGCTAGAGAATTGTATTTTAATTGGTTACAACCCTTGCCTGCAGGCATGAACAGTAGCTCCAGTGGTTAGTTTAGAGTAGCAGTTAAAAAAAGAGAAAAGCAAAAAAACAAGGGGCTTTCAACCTTGATCACAAATTTGAAAACCCTTGAGAATTTACTGGAAAACTTAATGAGGACTTTCAGCTATAAATTTGCTTTTTGTGTATCAGATTACAGGATGTGTTTGATATATATATATATATATTCCTTAACAGGCAGCCTTCATAAATTTTCATAAAATCTTTTTTTTTTTTTAATACACAAACCTGTTAACCTCAAACAATCCAAAATTCCTGTAATAACTTATGATTATTGATAAATGTAACAACCTTGAATACCATACTAATAAAAAAAGATGTATAAAAGAAAGGCAAACTATATACTATTCAAATTCTAAATGGTTAATTTTGTACCATATTTGCGAAATCACAGCACAAAAACAATGAAAAATTAATTAAAAGTTATTAAACAATGCAGATAACATTACAAATGACATTATACAAAGAAAAGTTATTTAATAACAATATTACCTATTTAAAATATTTAGAATTGTTACTGCTACAGATTTCGCCCTTTTTCAGAAAATTAGAATCAAATGTTTGTTTAAAACATGGTTCCTGATGCCTTTATTTGTAAATCAACAAGTTTTCAACTGTATCATTAATTATTGGTGAACAAAAATGTGTGCCTATTTTTATGACACTGTCAAACATCCATCACGCTCTGCATTATTATGTGGAATTATTAATGTTAATAACATGCTGTCTGAGAATTTCTTACATTTAAAATATGTATTGCCATTCTTTGTTTAATCATATACAACTGGGTTATGACACTTTTTTAAGAATTGCAGTTGGGACTTTTCTTGTTGCAAACTGCAAAATTCTGATTGCATTGGCATTATTAGCCCCAATTTAGCACAGGACATAATATTTCATTTTATCATCTCAAAAAACAAGTGCAAATACAGTTTAATATTTTACCCTATGAAAATCCATCAATTTGTACATTTGTCCTGGAAAGCAAAAAATGGTAAAAAAAATCCAGTATAACCAGGTTAAACCCATAGAGTATGCTAGTCTGCATATATATATATATATATATGTGTGTGTGTGTGTGTGTGTGTGTATTTGTACAGTTTCAATAAGACATAGGAATCAATAAAAATTAAAAATCTATTTTCTGTTCCATTTCTCATAATAGATTCCAAACTGTAAAAATTCTTACTATTTCTTGGAACCTTATTTCAATGAAAGTTTACAACTTCTTAACATCAAAAGAATAAAATGAATATTTTTTTTTCTACTTTGAGTCCTATCAATGAAAGTAAAACATCATTACCGTATAAAAGTTGGATAAAGTAGAGGGTGTTCGTTGGTCTCCAGATGACTCAGACGACTTTTCTTTCACAGAAATACATACAGGGTTCCTCATGCCTGCACGAATTAGGTCCATCATTTCTTTGGTCTGAGTAGCAGAAAATAAACCCGTCTGACGTTGTTTTGGGAGATAACCCAAAATTGCATTGATCCTAAGAAAAGAATACAATCATTTTAAAACAAAATACGAAACCTTTCTTAAATATTCTTAATTTGATTAAAATATTAAAACTGATAAGAAAAAAAAATGTTTCATGAGTAAAAGATGTTATTGAATGCAGATCCATTTCTGAATGTTGACTATAGTCTAGTCAAATCTTAATCAGGAGTCAATTCATATTTCTTATTTTGAGTCCCCATTTCGTAAAAGAAAGGGGGGAAAATGTTTTTGTGAATTTTCTTTATTTTTGTTAAAAAATAAATACATCCTGTAATGTGATAAAAACTATTTTTAATTATCACATTTCTATTTGAATCCCCCAAAGGTAAATAATAAAACTAAATTATTTATACATATATATATATATATATATATGTGTGTGTGTGTGTGTGTGTGTGTGTAACGAATGAAAATATTCTTCCCCTATTACAAGGGAGAAAAAAGGCTCATATTCTTAATTGCCAGGGTTTGCTTGGCAAATATAACTCCTAGTTGAAATGTAGTTGTGAAGCCATGAAAGAAAACAATGTCCCAAATTGTAGAACACATTTATTCAGGAACAAAACACATTGATCTATCGTTCATCTGTACAGAGTAGCAGCTTAGCATAGAAGGCTCTAAGAATATACACATTCATCACCAATGAGCAATCAAATTATGGGATTTTGTTCAAATGAAACTTATGATGATAAGAACATTTTGTGAGGTAAGAGTAAAACTTTATCATTTAAGCTAGCTCTAAAACATACAGACAGTAATTTAATTATCACAGAAATGATACCATTTTCCTGGAACTGCTAAAAAATGGGGCTGGTGGACAAAAATGTTAGCATTAATTCCAGTGTTAGTTTTAAGAGATGGATAAAAAGAATTTAAGAACTCCTTTATCTAACATTTTATGACTGGGAAATTCAGAATTAAAAAATGTGAAAGTAAAGAATTTTGGATATCTATTTTTGGGATAATTTTGATACATTACATACATACACACACACACACACATATATATGTGTGTGTGTGTGTGTGTGTGTAGCATGCAAATTTTGCACTCACTGCTACACAGTGAAAACAGCCCCTATTATTCTTAACTAGCATAAAACCTTAAGTTCAGCAAACTTCAAAATCAAGCTCTTAATGCTGCTTATAAAATTATTTTAATTTAAATATGTATTTATAGATACATAAAAAAAGAAAGAAATGAAAATGTGATATTTTTAAATTATATTTTTAATGTTTAAACATGAAAAAATTGTATATCAATATAATAAATGTACTCTTCATTTAAAAATTAAGAAAAGAAACATTTGTATGCTACAGAAAGTCTATTAGCTTTGGCCAAATATTGGACATCCAAATATATGAAACCTAATATAATAGAAGCTTTAAATTTTAGAAATAACTTAAGACCCAGAATTCTGGATTTTGTTTAATGAAATTATCTGAAATTCCAGAGAAAACCCAGTACATAAACCACCATGAAAAAGTACAGTAAAGAACTTAAAAAATAACTAACTCTAAAAGATATAGAACTGTAATAAATTATGCTAGTAAAGAAGCAAAAATTAATTCAAAATATTTCTCAAAACACTAAGATATATTAATAATATAACATTTTCAATCCTTACGTTTTTTCAAAACCCATGTCTAATAGCCGGTCTGCTTCATCTAATATCAACATTTCCTACAAAATTCAAAATTGAAAAATCAATAATGCACAGCATGTTAATCTTTAAGCAAATATATTCAAAGCTACCACCAAAGCAACTCTGAAAATCTTACAATTTTATATGCAAAATACGCAAGCTAAAAATTGAGGATAAAAATATATTCAAAAGTTTATATGAATACATACATATATATGTTTTAATATATAATGCTGAAATACTTGGGCTTAGTGTATACTTAACCAGCAGCTAAATACATTATTGTTGTAAATCCAATTTTTGACACCTTAAAAATTGCTTAAATTTACTTTATCAAAGGGCTTGCCTATGTATTCTATTTTTATGTGTACATATTAGATTTTTTTTTAAATTTCCCCTTACTTCATTATTTTCATCTCATGTAAATTTTATATACTTGGGTTGAAGTAGGTCAAGCCAGAATTGCATAAAAGATTGGTGTTTTATTCTGTGGCAGTTCTTATATAGTGTTAAACACCAAGTAAAGTTGATGTTAATTTTATATTATACTATTATTGTAATGTGCATTAATAAACCTAATACTTTTTATGAGCATAGTGATTTCATTAATCACACCTATAAACATGCACTGCTACAAAATGTCACATACGACTGAGATTTCGGTTATGGGCCAGACTGCAGTACAATGTGATGTGCAATAATTAATTATCAAGAATACCTTAATGATGTCAGATTGTGTTTTTGCTGTAGCTGGTTGGTTTCCTATTCTGGTTGCTATTCAAATGGAGAAGACATTCTTGCTGTGTGTAGTGTCTTTGATGAATGAAAGAGTTTTTATTTGTTTTGACAGATAAAACGAGGCCAATTTCAACATTGAATTAAATGAATTTCAATGAGTGATGTTTAGGAACACCTGCATGTGAATTACATACTTCATCTTTGGGCCTTTTTGAATCTTATGTTTCTTCAATAGCAGGCCAAAGCAGGTTTAAGTATTTTATATTATTATAATAATGAATCAAATTGTAATTGATCCACTAGTATTATTATCGGCCTAGTGGCGTTGGGGTAGCGCTTCGCATTCGCACGCCACAGGTCCGAGGTTCGATCCCCGGACTGGGCAAGGTTGACTCAGCCTTTCATCCCTTCAGCAAGTAGAGAAACTGAGGACCAAGCATGCTTAGGAACTGAACATTGGGGTTCTGCATAAGGCTGACCACCTAACCCAGGGTCCTTGGTCTAGAAAACGATGATTGGCACCGTAGGCCCTGCCCCCCTAGGGACTGTTGCGCCAAGGAGTTTAGTATTATTATCACCATTTTTGCTTTTATTGTATCTTCTAAATTTTCTTATCAAGGACAGAACTTCTAAATTCCGTTCTTGTCTTCAATTGTTCTTGCATTTAAATCTGAATATTTTCTCACATTCTGCATTGTTATAATATATAGCATAAATTTTGTAAATATTTTGTATTTTGAAGTTCCATCTGACCGCAAACTAGATGATAACATCAGTGGACAATAATTCTGTGGTGTAGAGAAAATTAATTACCTCCTGCATCCAAATCAATATAATTTCATAAACTTATTTATTTCTAAACATTTTTTAACTCGGAATATAATTAAAAGTCATTTAAAATCAAAATAACATTAAAAAAAATTAAGCACACAAACTAAACCTGTGATTTTGAAAAAATATTTGCCAACTAAAATAGAATTAATATTTTTTGTTTAATATGCACTGCTTTCATGAAATAAAGTCTAATATTTTTTTCCGTGTAGCATTACTACCCCTTTGGCTGTCTGCAAATGAGAGAATTATATATATCAGATACAAAGCTTTAAATATTATAACAGAAAAATATAACTAAATTTAAGATGCTACACCAAATTGTTTTCTGCTTAAAATATAGTTCATTGTGTATAACATGTGATATAGAAGTGTGTAAAAAATTTGTGCATATATGTGATGTATAGAATAGGTAAAGGGTTAATATATTTAAAGATTTTGTAAATTGAATTTTAATGTTTTTTCATTTTTTTTTAATTTTATATAAAATACATTTGTAATTTATTATTTTGAAATGATATATAAATGAATACAATGTAACTTTATTTATTAAAAGATATTCATATTTGATAAACAAGGGAGCTCCAGATATACAATATCTGGTCTCCTCTAAAATTACTAAACTTTTAGAGGAGGAAAAGGGATGAAAACATGGATGGAAAAGGACGAAAAAGCCAATAACAGGCTATAAAATGTTTATTTTACTGACCAAAATTGGAAAAAAAACTGAGAAATTTTTAAAAATAATGACCAATTTAGTTTAGTAATTGACAAATAAAAGTTCATTTTCGTACAACTACAAATTTTTTTACCATGTAAATCTAAAATAATGCAAGTTGTAAGTTCATTTTGAAACCCATTTGACAAGAAATCAAGTTTTAAGGTGTGATGTGGTTCAGATTGATGATACAATACATTTGGAAGTGTAGAGGGCAATTCAAGTAATTTCCTCTCTGACATGCATATGCTCTGATAGAAATTAAATATTATATGAAGTAAAATTATATCAAAATTGTGGAATAAAAAATACATATGCATGTAATGATGATTGCATATCATTATAGGGAAGTTAAGATATTAAACTTACTACTAAATAGCAAAATAAGGAAAGTGTTCCATCCATGGACATAAATTTACAAAAATCTAAATATCCACAAGAAAGTTGCATAATTCTCCCCATTATATTATATATATTAGATACAAAGCTTTAAATATTATAGGTATAACTGAAAAATATAACTAAATTTAAGATGCTACACCAAATTATTTTCAGCTTAAAATATAGTTCTTTGTGTATCACATGTGATATAGAAGTGTGTAAAAAATTTGTGCATATTATATGTGATGTATAGAATAGGTAAAGGGTTAATATAAAGATTTTGTAAATTAAATTTTAATATTTTTAAAATTAAAAAAAAAAACATTTCTCATTTGAGAAATTTGAGATTTTTTCAGTTGTTTACCATCCTACCCTTATTTTAAAATAATTTTAGAATAAAGCAAAATTAAAATATTTAAATAAAACACAAACACATATGAAAAACTATATTTTATCCAATACTGAATTTACTATGTATTCTGAAAATACTGACCAATACTAACCTATCTGAAAAATACTAACTTTTACTGATTTTAATAACCATTTTTTTCATTTCTGTGTATGAAATGTTTATACCTACAAACTTTTGATTATTCCATTTTAAGATCTAATAAAAAAAATTGTATAAACAAACACAAAAATGGTAAAAAAAAAACACTAATAAAATCAATCTACACCAAATAAAAAATAAACCTTGTAAGATATTAATTAAATAGTTATTTAGTACAAAAATACCTACCAATGTCTTTACACAAGCAGCTAACTTCAATTTAGTGGTGTGATTAAACAAGTCAGCAAGTCTTCCAGGGGTAGCAATAATAATATTCGCTCTAAAGAAATAAAATTTTAAAAAGGTGTTATTTTTAATGGTTAGGTATTAATTCAAAAGCAGTGATTTGGAATAGAAATTAAAACAGATTAGAAAGTATATGTATAGTTTCAGATTAACCTTTCATGCTGATTCTACTAAAGACCATATTACTAACAGGGCATTCTTACCCAAAACCCACAAATTTTTAGGGACCCAAAAATTGGATATAATTAATCAATTTTGAACTAGATAGCTAAGAATGAAACAATTTTAAAAAATTCTGAGCAACATCATATTAAATTATAATTACCTTTTTTATTATTTTTGACACTTTGTATCATTTTCTGATATCACTGATTTGTTTAATTAGTATTTTTCCTACTAATCCACAAATTCTAATTAAAATTTAAGCTGGTATCCCACAAGACAAGTTTTCATTTTATAATATTGATTATGCAAGAAATTTATATGTTAAAGCATAAATAAAAATGATTTATTTTATCAGAGACTTGTTATATACACATAACAGCAATATCAACTTACAATTTAACATACTAAAACTGCAAGCTAAAAATAGATTCACAAGTTTATATATATATATATATATATATATATATATATATATATATATATATATATATATATATATATATATATATATATATATATATAGAGAGAGAGAGAGAGAGAGAGAGAGGAAGATTTAATAATATAATGCTTTAACAAATCCTTATCAAAGAAAACTGCTTAAGAATTATATACCGTATAAATTTTTATGCAATTATAGTGACACATGCATCCTTTTTTTCTCTAATATGCTGAACGAAATATCAATGAAGAACTTTAGTTATCAAAACAACATGAACATTACTTTTTATATCATTTAATACCTTTTTCATTCAGAAGATTATTTTACAACAAAGTTATATTCAAAATATATCATCAGAAAAAACTTATACATAGTTTAAAACAAACATCTGAAGAAATGAACAGATATTTGCAGTGATATTACTATTTTATTACTAACAATTTATTAACTATTCACTACAGACAAATGAGCTTGTTAAAGCAAGTACTTTTATCAGTATATAATCTAGAAACATGCTTGATTTTAAAATTTTCATACTCATGTTTAATTTTATGAACTGGTTTTTAATAATTAAAAAACATGAAAATGTCATATTTATAATAAAAATATTTTATATTAATTTTGTCATCCTATTTTAGCGACTCTGTAACATGGTAAAACGATATTTCTGTGAAGGATTACAAAATAACATCCATGTTTCTGAGTTTGTTATATTCTAAATCAAATACCTTATTTTTGGTTTTTGGTGGTTTTATCCAGTTAAAAGATGGTTTAAACGCGTCATATAAAAAACTGGTTTTTACTTCAAAAACCCAACTTTGAGTAAACATTATAAGTCTACTCACAAAATAAAGTATTCAAAAATATAGAAAATACTGAATATGATTCTCAGTTTGATGTTACTAAAATTGAAAATTTACTGTTAGAAAAAAAAAGGAAAGAAATTTTCTAAAGAGATAACAAAATTTCATTGACTCATGTTTAAAACAGAGGCACATATAAAAAAAATTCATTAATACAATTACAAATGATACTAAAAGCTTTATTTTTAAGTATACTTTCAGACCATTTAAGATTGCCCACATTTAACAAATAAAACAAATTACCCATTTTCAAGAATTTTCTTTATATCAGCAGATACAGGAGTTCCTCCAATCAAGAGAATACTGCTAAATTGTGGAAGATGCTTAAGAAAAGAAGCGGCAATGTCAAAGGTTTGAGCAGCTAACTCTCGAGTGGGAGATATTACAATAGCAGCAACCTGAAAAAAATATACTATATAAACTGAATAGCATATAACAGAAAAAAGAAACAATAAATACAGCACATATAAAAACTAAAACTTAGGAAATTTGCATACAACAAAATAACAAAAATTTTAAGATAAAATTCTTGTTGTTGTTATTAACACTACTTGAATAAGCCAAACACATAAGCCAGAGGCAAAGGGGTGCACTTTTCATTTTGAAGAGCACTGCTAGGGTAAAGAATGACTGTGCTCAAAGTCGATCTTCATCAATTAGAAGCAGGTATCAAGCAGAAAACACCTAGATTTGACCTACCATCTCCAGAGATATCATTTGGGAACTTGGAGGACATTGTAGTCACAAACCTATTTTACATGTCCCAACTGCCATTTATGAAGATTGCAAGTCTTGGCCAATTTAAGCCTCAAACCCACTAGACTCAAGTCATAAGCTCCACACTTTTTTTGCCAACTGAGATAGGAGGAATGTCTCTCGCGTCTGGGGCCATGAGCTTCAAGCCGTATGTGTCCTCTGGGTAGTGCTAAATGAGAGACAACCTAAGGGGTATACCTCCTATAGGTACATACGGGTGTCACGAGCTCGGGGTACACCTGAGTGACCTTTCTCTAGTGTCTTCTCCGGTAGACCAGAACTTTCCTCTGTAGTGCTTGTTCCTTACTGGAGATGACCATATTAATTCTCGAGCCATAGCGGATCTCGAGTAGGTCAGCTGCAGCTTTATAGCTGTCGTGACAACTGGTTTTCAACAATAGCTGCTGTATGGGTGAAAAGCCTGGGTCAGCTTCAGAATTACCTTACCAACTGAGCTACTGCAGCCCATAAAAAAAATTTTGTGAAGGCAGTCATGAAAAAAAGCAAAAAGGAAAACAAAATGGAAAGTAATATATTTAAATGCTTCTACAATTGCAATTTATTTCTATGTTGCTGTCTAATGCAAATAATCAAAAAAACTATTATTTCCAACAAAAAAAAATCTAGGAGAAACTGTTTTGATTTAATAAAACAGATTAATATGTTTTCCCTAATTAAAAATAGTATTTCTAATAAATTCTTTTGAAAATATTTCATTCAATTATATTATAACAAACCTTATTAAATAATTCTCAGAAAAAATACTTTTGAAGGTTTTAAAATATAAATTTCATTTAATGCCTCTAACAATGAATGATAGATAAATATAAACTAATAAATGAGGTTATAAATGCTATCATAGTTTACAAAAGCTAATCAATTTTATGAAGCATATATACAGCAAAATAAAAATTTTTAAAGAATACATAAATATAATATGGAACATACATAAGTAAAACAGGGAAAGTCAAGAACAATATTTCAGAGTTTAAAATACATCATAAAATAAACTTCATACTTAAGGATTTTGTACATGAAACAAATTGAATTTAAAGTTTGTTCAATTTTAAATTCACCTAAAATTTATTTGCCTTTAATTTTCAGACCCTTCTTACAACTAATTTTAATGCATGCATTTATTACATTAACATTAAGTATGTAAAATAAGTAATTAAACCATGCATAAAAATATCAAAACAATAATATAATGGATAGTTCTAGTAATGTGTTTACATTTGGTAATATTCAGGATGAAAATTAAGCATCAACCATTGAACATAATTTTTAATTCCAAAATTTTACTTTCCTTTAACAGATTAAATAGAAATATCTTATTTCCTATTTGTCTTATTTTCAACACCACTTTCAAGACAAATTGTGTATATTACACGAGAATGTGTTTTGCTATCCACAGAAATACAAGCAAGGAAGCTTATCAGTCGCTGTTGTTTATATTAGTACTCTATCATGATACAATGTAAAATAACTAAAACATTTGCATATGTACAGGATCATTTTCATCCCAATACCCTACAACAATAACAATTACAGTAAAACCCATTAAAGAAGTTCTCGTTTAAGAAGTTTTTCTGCTTAAGAAGTTTATATTTTCGGTACCCATTCTTCCTCCTATTCATACAATGTTAAAATAACCCATTTATAAAATTTTATTCCAAACTCTTTCCTGCTTAAAAAGTTTTCTTTCATTTCTAAGTTTACTTACAGAACGCGTTTATAGCTGCCTTTCGATTACTGTTTTTTTTTTCTCTCTCTCTGTTTGTAAAAGTCACTGTTTATGGCTAAAAACGATTGTTGTCATTTTTATTTAAAATGTGCCTGAAGAAGTTTTTAAAAGCTTAAGACAGCTAGACTGTTATCAATTACAAATTTCTGATAAAAACAAAAAACTATAACCAAATTTTTTTGTAAAATCGATTCCAGTGGTGTTTAAAGCAAAATTTCTTAGCTGAATTAAAGATATTCTAAGGTAATTTAGCTGTTTTCCTTTATTAGCTGATTTTTTAAGTATGCAAAAAAATGTAAATTTTTGAGAAAAACCAAACTTATTGTTTATATATTATTTTATAAAGAAAAGAAATCTCTACTCATTATCTATGTGATTATTTTATTTTTTTTAATTAATTTTGTTTAAGAAGTTTTCTCTTTCCATTCCCTTAGAAAACTTCTTAAGTGGGTTTTACCGTATATATATTTATATATACAAATATATATATATATATACACACACACATATATATATATATATATATATTTATATATACAAATATACACACACACACACACATACATATGCATAAATAATGCTTATTGCCTGATTTCCTGCTTAAGAAGTTTTAATCAATGAGGTTCTTAGAAAACTTCTTAAGTGGGTTTCACTGTATTTGTTTTTCAAATATTTTACACTTTTAATTATCTTAAATATCTTATATAAGTCAGATTTTCATCACAGAAAAAAAAGGGGGAGAATGTCACACAGTTTTCCCAAAACAGAGTAAGATTTCTAAAAATAGGAGAAAACATACATCCAAAATTGCATTTTAGCTAATGTGGTTGCTATCCTACAGTGGGATATGTAGCACTTGTATCTGCGAAAGAATTTCTATACATCCTAATATGAAGTGTGTGTTATTGTTTACTGCCAGGGTCCACAGAAAGGGAAAAGTACATATTTACAGTGTAATGTCAATGACCCCCTTCCCTGTCTAGGAGGCGTTGGTAGTGTCCCATCTTTTTCAGATCTGTGTAAAACATTGTTTTGTGTATTCCCATTGTACAAGATGAATAGCAGTTGGAAAGGAAACAAGAATAGACAAATAAAGAATTAAATGCAAGATTTTTGCAAAGAATGAAGAGATCCAACAAAAAGGTAATGCTGTGAACATTTCATGTAGAATGTAACTGATTTACACAAAATATAGAGAATGTGCAAATTCTTCAAAATGCAAGAGTTTACACATAATGAAGCTGATTTATAAAATGCATGAATTATAAACAGTAATAATTTTTTAATGTGAGAAAAGAGGAAAATATGCAAGTTTCTCAAACTATAGTGAACACTGGAAGAATACTGCCTGCACATGTACAGAAATTCTTTAAATTTTTTACTTAAATAGGAACATATACTAACAGGTTCAAACAACAGGGTTTTTTTTTCTTATTGCATTTGCCTTTTAAATCAGGGAATAAATTTTTATACATAATAAGAGATACTTTACATCATGTTTATGAAAAGGTGCTTGCTTCAGCATAACTTCAAGCATAGGTATAAGAAATGCAAGAGTTTTCCCACTTCCAGTCACAGCTTCCACAGCGACATCTTTTTTTTTAGAGAGAAATAGGGGTATGCAAGAGGCCTGAAAATTTCAAGCAACAATATAAAAAAAGTAATAATACTCTTGGGTTACATAGTTATCTTAAATAAACTTCAGTACTTTATTTATCTAAAACCAATTCAAGATATTAGTATACTTTTAAGACAAAATAAATTGTGCATTTAAGAATTTAATGCAAGCTATTTTTATATAATTTTTTATAAGTTAGATAAGTTTTATCATTTATGACACATAACTGCACAATATTAAAGGAGTGAAAATTGTGTGAATGAGTGTCAATGGATAAAAGATTTATTTATTTCACATTATATATAGCTAAACCAATCTTGTACAAAAAAAAAAATATTTTATTTATTTATGGTACATTGCTATTTTAGCAGCAGGTTAGGCAATTTCAAAATTGAAAGGTAATTACCTGAACAGGAGTCAATGATGTAAACCCCAATTCTTCAATTGTCTTTAAAATGGGCGGACTCAGGCCTAAATTACTCCATGATGTAGTCTCCATTTCTCAATAAAACTTCTTGCGTTAATAATTATAAAAATTCCATAAATCTGATGATACAACGCAAATAATTTTTACTTGTATGAAATCTAAATTCCAGAATTAAAAACTAATAATGATTGTTAAAGATTTATATAAAGTTAACGTTTGTTTACAATTATTAAATCTCACATTATTTAATTTTTCTACATTAATAGCTTTCTTAAAATAAATACAACCGTCATAAATCCATCACGCACGTGGTAAGAGGTAAATTGTAAACAAATAGGATTAGGTGTTCGTGTTTCCAAAATTCGATTCTAACCCATTACTACCCGCAATGCAAACCATGGTGGAAAGAAAGTAACTACTTTTGCTGAAACGTCACAGCATTAAAAAATTATGTTTCATTTGTTATTTTATCATTTCATTAAACTTTTTAACTCCTATCTCAGAGCAAGTTAGTAATTCTCTCTCCTCAAAATTTCCTATACTTAATCACACAAGTATCACACAAGCAGGTACGTAATTAGAGTGTTTCGATGAGGGGGAAAAAGTAGAATAAAAAATTTTTTTAATTTATAAAACCTCAAAAAATTGGAGGGATAAAGCAGCAAATTTGTCTTCTCGTTAAAAAGGCTGATAGAGAGATTTAATAGGAGAAATTGCCCCTTCTAAATTACTCCCTAGCACACAAGGATTTGTATTCTGTCCAATATTATTTAAAACCTATAACAATAAGGCAATTTGTCGCAAAGTCACGAACTACTATAATGCCCTTCCCATTCATTTTTATGTTTACAACAGCCAATAGACAAACAATAAACTGCCTTTTCGTTTGAAACTAAAACTAGAATTGTCATAATTTGAGAATCTGCCCTACTGCGTGAAATTGCCTTATATCCCTGACCATCCAATTACAGAAACTGCCATTTCTACAGATGATATGATTATTTTTTACTCAAAAATTATAATTTTTCTGTAACTGATGTTAAGCTCGTAAACAAAATTATCGAATGAGTTAACAGATCTCTTCAAAATAGAGAACGTCTTAACATTACCTACAACATCCCCATCAATAAAATATCGTTAAAATCCCGTTCAGTTAAATGTGATTTGAAAATTAAACCAATCTTAGAAAATGATCTGTCTTACGTTTCCATTCTTGAATGTTGATTCGAAAGATGGGGGGTTAAAATCAATCCTTGAAAAATTAGAGTGCTATTTTTCAGTTAATACTATTCTTCTTCTATCCCCGCCTACTTGGAAAAGTAATACTAACTACACAATTGCAAAATTTTTATAAAGTTAGGAAATCTATTGCCCACCTTCTGTACCATAATCAAATGGGAATGGGAAATAAAGTGTTATTATATAAGATGGTGCTTAGACCCATTCTCCTCTACGCAGCCCCGGTCTGGGGTTCGGCTTCCAACACTCAGATCCAGAGACTGCAAACTATTCAAAATAAAACCCTTAGAATGATAATCAAAGCTCACAGGTATGTCAGAAATGACATTATTCATAACACTCTTAATATCGAACCCATTCGGGACTTCATAGCAAAGCTTTCCAATAACTTCTTTAATAATCTGAACAATATAAATAATGAAGAAATTTTCAACCTCCCCGATTATGATCCTGCAGAAAACCGGCGCAGGCCGAGAGCCACCACTTTATTATCGGGCATTCGCCCTCAGGTTTAAAATATCAATTCTAATGTTGTAAATTTATGCATGAAAAAAAAAAAACCCTCTGAAACTCTTTTATTGTACTCACCCTTTGTAAAAAGAATATTCAGAGTGGGAAGAAAAAAAATATATATGGGCAATGTTTATGTCCTTATATAACTGTATATCTTGTTTACTTTTATTCTGCGCTGTTTTGTATATGTTCTTTTCTCTTTTCCTTCCCCTCTCCTCTTTCCTTTTCTATATATATTATCCAAATATCAGCCAAAGGATTAGTTGTAATGTTGATCACATATATATGTCCAATACTGGGGATAAAGGGCCCTCGGCCCTAGGCGCCCCAAAATGTTTTTTCCAGTGTCCAGTGTCCAGTGTCCCCGCGTAACCGCCGGTCAAGTATATAGGCAACTAATTTTCTTTCAGAGAGAAAATATCTTGGTGTTTACTTTTGTAGTCAACTTACTTTAAAAAACATTCAACACTCAATTAGTAGGTTTTATAAAGCTCTTAAATATACTGCTCACCTGATGTATCATAATCAAATGAGTATGATGAATAAATTGATCTTATATAAGACAGTTTTAAGATCCTACCCCTCTATACTGGCCCAGTCTAGGATTCGGCAACTAGGACTCATATGCAAAACTTGTAAGCTGTACATAATAAAATGCTTAGAGCTATCAGAAGGGCACCCCTATACCTGACTAATATTCTTTAGCATCGGGATTGTAGCATCAAACCTATACGTCAGGTCACAAAATTTCATGTTCAAATTCCCTGAAAATCTTACGGCAATGAGGAAATTGCTACCCTCCAGGATTATGATCTTAAAGAGTTTAACAAGCAGCTAAGAGCAACTATAATCATTCTATCAATTATTAATCCAATACCTCGCTCATTTTCTTTGATTGTTACTTTTATACCTGTTAGTACTTGTATTTTCATTGTTTTATTAAATTTCTTCATTAAAATTTGTTTTTTAATTGTGTTATATTTGAACCAAAATAAAAATTCACATTTTCAATTTATGATTATTTGGGATAAAAAGTACCTTTTGCTCTACGGTAAATCATATGTTTTGTTGAATGTCTATAGGTTGCCGTTTCGGACAGTTGTCTCTGGTCATATAAAAATTGTTTTCGATCCCTAAATTTCCTACTCTCAAGTTTATTCTTGTGTTATGAACTCATGAATCTATATTCATCTATCCTTGCCCCCTTTTTAGCTATTTATTTTCTGCCTTGTTCTTAATTTTTGCTTAACTATAGAAATATCAAGATTATCACGAGGCGCTTAGAATCCTTTTGACGGCGTCCTGGAGATCCTAAAGATTTGTCATTTTACAATTTTATTATTTCATTATTCGATAAAGTTTGACCGAAATATCCGATAACAACCTTTGGTACTCTTGATATAGCAGTTGGTAACTTTGATTATTAATGTAATTATATTGACCTTACTGTGTTGTGGCTAATGTTTGTAGAACAAGTTTTAAACCTATCCATAGTCTGAAGTATTAACACGAATAAATTCAAATTTGTCGCATGGATTAGTTTCATAACGCTCCTGTGTTGTCGGAGGTGAGTTTCTCGCTTATTGACCATAACCTTGATGTATTCATGGGAATCCCATCATAAAGTGAATAGCTCTACTAGAGTCTGGTTTGTTTTTGTTACAGATTCGTTTGGATATGCACTTTTTCAACGCTGCTAACAGACAGACGGATGCAAAGGTGTTACTCATTTAGGATTAACCGAGGAGCACGTGTAGCTTAAGGAATGCTATGAATGAGAGTAAAATTGCCCCCACTGAATCCTTGTAATTTTGAAGCAGGAATAAAGCAGAAGACCTCAGGCTTGTTCTGCCCCCTTTCAAAGTATCGTTTGAAGTTTCAGAACTTTGAGAACATGAAACCTAAACTATTTTACGAGTCCCAACCATCATTAATGAACACGGTGGATCTTCGGTCAGCCTTCTAGTTATGATATCGACGCTTTTGCCGACAGAGCTATCGCGGCTATTAGGATATGGGCTGCTACCATATTACAGTCGACATAGGTCACTGGTGACATCTACGTCATAATGACATCAGAAATAGACAGAAAGGGGAATTTGGAACCGTAAATTTCCCTTTCTGACATCATTATGACACAGAAGTCACCAGTGACATATGTCGACTGTAATATGGTAGCACCCATGAATTAGCTAGAACATATGAAAGAGCCGACGATAATACTTCAAACAAAATTTCGTTGTATGTAGGAAACTCTTCGATAAAGAATTCTGGGTTTTTAGAATACACCAGAACTCTAGATCCGGTAGAGAATAATAAAACTTTTAGAGCATCTAGAGTTTTAAACTGATGTTAAATTCTTCCTGATTGTATATATAAATACCGCTTGCCTTTTAAATCCGACGTAATGGAATTGTCAACCATACACACCTATCACAGTCCGAACGACAGCCTAATGGTTTGGACACTGCTCTTCGGTACTGGAGTTCGTGGGTTCGAGATCCACTGCTGGCATGGATGTTCGTACCCGTTCAGAATTGGCTTGCAGCAGTAGGTCCTGGTCTCATAACTCCCCATGTAGCAAAACAGTACACCATAACGCTCCAAACCAACAAACTACTCATAGAGCGGTTAGGTTTCTTCTTACTTGTATTTTTCTTCTGTAAATAGTAAAAGTGTTCTCTCGTAAATTCTTACTAACTTTGGTAAAAATTTTATTTTTGTTTGTCTTTTCGTTTCTTTCATTTTCTTTTTTTTTTTTTTTTTTTTTTTTTTTTTTATTTTGCCCAAATGAGGCTTTTACCCAAGTCACTTTGTCTCATTTAAAATTCCGACTTATAGCGTACATTTTGTAAGTCATTTTCCATTCCTTAGAAAGCTGTATTAAACTTTTAATTTTACTACATGTTTTTAGTTATTTTCTAGCCTATAGAGGCCTATACTAAATTTCTATTGAGGGTTATTAACCGTTTGGTGCCGATAGTATAGTAAATACCATGATTCGTTCATTTAAATGTTTGTTTATATCATTTCTTACTGTAGAAGATTACCACGCTCTCAATTTTTTTATTTATTGTTTTCAGAAATGTTTCCCCTTTCTGTAGCTTTTGGAAGTACTAGTAATAATAAAGAAATCTACAAGGAAAAAACATTGGTTGCCATCGCTTTTCCTTAAAGATTAAAACCTGTAAATATAACCTTTAATTATGGGCTTGACTGGAGAACAGGGTGCCCCCTCTCTCTGAGCATGGTATTCTTACATTTTCTCCTGCTCTTGCCGTGTCCAAACAATCTGTATCTATATTTTAATTTATATTAGTTTTGTATCCAGCTCTCCTTGTGGAAACAATTTTTAATATATTAAATGCGTAATGCTTAAAAATATTAGATATAATAAACCATTAAAGGTTAACTATGACTAATTTTTAATAATTTTGAGCTGTTAGCTTTGTAAACTGTTGAGGGATTAATTGCCCATTAATATAAATGCCCGCTTTCTCAATGGTTTTTGTTAATTAAGAAAATATGCATAATTCTATTACAATGACGCAATCTACATCAATTAAAGTCGCCCAAATAGCAAGGGATAGAATGTTCGGATAAAATACCTTTGTGTTTTAGTAAACATCGCCAATAATTGCACCAAATTTGCCAAGGGGCACCCTATTCTTCAGCAATTAATACTATTCAGCAGTTAATACTTAATTATGATTTAAACACATCTTTTCTTTAAAAAATAATAAAAAAATTGACACTATTAATAATAGAGAATGAAATTTTAGATTAAAACTAAAATTAAGACAAATAAAAGTATAATTATCAAATTAAAGCATTATACAATATCATAATCAAAAAATAAAAGTACTTTTAAAAATAATAATTCTCTAAGAAATACAGAAATGATTTTAGATGTTTATAAAAAATCTTTGCATTAATATTCATAAATGATATGAAATATTGTCACAAGCTATGGATCTGTTTAATTTTAAGTTAAATAGAACAAGTTAATTATTTCTCTTAGATCTATAATAATAATAGTTACATTATAGATAACTTTTTTGTATTTTGGGTAAAACTTTGATATACCCCCCAAAAAATTACGCGCCAAATCTGTCACTCTCTACGGATTTTTTAGGGTTGCTGTTTCTTATTTTGGTGTTGCCAATTTAGGTTTTTGCTGTTGCCAAATTTAGTATTTTCTTGTATTTTGTACCATTTTTTGAGTTTTTTTTTAAGTTTTGTGGCAACAATTTTTGGATTTCATATATGTTTTACCGCCATTTCTTTGTGAAGTGATCAAGCGGATTTCTGACTTGCTGTATTTTGCTGCAAATCTGGTTGTATTTTCCAATTATATTTCTTTTCTATTAATTATTTTTATCGTTTAGCTTTCAATATGTTTCCTAAATCATGTTTAGCGGCTAATGTTGATTGTTTCATTAAATTTATTGAAATTGCTGCTGGGGTAAATTGGTAGGAATTCAAAATTTCTGTATAAATAATTTTTTTTATTAGATTGCCGACACGTATTTCAATTGTATTGCCATTTGTTAAAAATTTTGCGTAAATTGCATACAATGTTGTTCAGTGTCATTTATTTGTATTTTTTATGTATTTAATGTTTTTTTTTTTTTTTTTTTTTTTTTGTATTTAATGATTCCGTATTTTTTATGTATTAATTATTTGTATTTAGCCACAATCCATCTTCTCGAGAAAAAAAGGCGCCAAAAACAGGTATTTTGCTTGGCGAGAAAAAAAAGTAGCCAAATTTCCGATTTGGGGGTTATATCAAAGTAGTTCCGTATTTCGCTTTAATTTCTACTACAATAACAAACTCTTCATTATTGATCTGTAGAAAATTTAATTTTTTAACAAAATTAGATTTTAAGAGCCTTGCACTAATTATACTTTAAGTATTATGTTAAGAACTTTAAGTATGTCCATGTTTCTTCGTTAACTTTTATAATATATTTTTGAATATGTTATAAAGAAAAGTTATAAATTGGTAAAAGTTGTTCAAAAATAGAAGACGCCATTTCAATTTATGTGTATGCTCTAGAAAATGTAATTAAATCTTACACTAAAAACCTACCGTTTCCACTTTTCTCCAGAATGCCAGAAAGTGGGAAAATCATAATGAACCCATCACGTGGTTGTGACGTCAGCTGAATAGCCCTTGTTTTGCTTTATGTAATTTCAATACTAAACTGATGAAACACATTTCAACGTCCTGGTAATATGATTTCAATAGCAACAAGATGTTACCTTACGGTTCTGACGTGAAAACTGGATCTTCAATTTGAATAACTACTTCCCATGTTAAGAACCTTTTTTTTAATAAATAAATAAAAAAACTTAAAATTTTTCTTTGGCAACTTTTTCATAGATGTCCGAAATAGGTTGTGATCATTCTCATGTTAGGATGTTACGATGTTGTCATTTTCGAACCGCTACGTACTCCGTGGAATACCTTGACCCTGGTAAATAAAAATTGAAGTTGGAAGCGACATAAAATGGCATGCTTGAGCGTAAAAATAAAGCCATTTTAGACAAATATAGAGGAATTTTCCAAGAGAAGAGTTAAGTATAACTGGAAGAGTTAGAAGCAATATTGATTCTGGATATTTTTGACCTAATCAACGAAAAATAACTCCATGACAAAAATCAAACCAGTTTATTATATGTCGGCCTCAGAAAGTAGTAAATTGAGGTATAGATTAGGGTTTATAACGCCAATTTGCCGGTAATTTGCATATAAAAAAACTGCATTCTAATTTTCCTTTTACAATAGAGCAGTTTGTCGCTACGTCACGAACTACTACAATGCCCTTCCCATTCATTTTCATGTTTACAACAGTTAATAGAAAAACAATAAACTGCCTCTCCGTTTGAAACCAAAGCCAGTATTGTCATAAAAGTGAAATGTGGCCTGCTGCATGAAATCGCCTTATATTCAAGACCTTGTTACTCGCGTCAGTAGCCTATCTTAAGCTACACGTGTTCTCCGGGTCGTTCTGAATGAGTAACAGGTCGCAGCCTTGTTAAGACGTTAGGATATCGCTTGCTGCATTCGAGAAAAAATATTCAAGACCTCCGCAACGCTCATTAAGGGAGCACATAAAATAGGTTCATGGTTCCCGTGTCCTCCACGTTCAAACAATTTCTCTAGAAGTGGCAGAGCATGAGGATCGCCTTCTTACCTCCATCTAAATGACGAGGATTTAATGGGGATAACGTTACTGGCGTAAGCAGCATTCCTTAAGCCACACGTGCTCCTCGAGTAGTGCTAAATGAAAAACAGCTTCATAGTCGTGTTTGGTGTAAAGATATCTCTCTCTGTAATGCCAGTTGCACTGGAGAGGAAAAAAGTTTTATTTGCTGTATTGTTGTAAGTGGTTGTCATCAAGGTTGAAGAAAGGCGAGCGCGCGTTTTGCACAGAATGTACGTCGCTCATCCATCACGTAAGAAGCAGATGAAAAGGTTGTCAATTCCCGGTAATGTTTTGCCTGGACATTGACACTTTTGAGTGCATCTGACAATAGAAAATTGTTACAAGGTCCGCTAAGGCAACGATCGAGAAAATTCAATAAAGAAATCGTTCATCCATGAAATCTAGGTGCCATAGGGTCCAACATTAAAAAATCCCAAGAACGTAAGGTCGGGAAGAAAGGAGTTGCTAATCCCTCGACTAGATTTTTGCTGGTGAAGATAAAACAACGGAGGGAGGAGTATGATCTTCGAAAATCTAGGAGTTAAAACCTAAGTCTTAACGTAGTCGCCTGGCTGAGGCGAAGTTGTAATTTTAGGGGCATGTTTATTTTTCCGGGATACGATTATACTTTAGTCACTTTGCACTTCATTTTTTTGTGAATAAAGTTATTTTATTGTTAGAAGAAAAACCTCATCTATACTTCGAGTTTTTATTCATCGACAGGATCCAAATGTTTCACCCCAGACAGATTACTGTGGGATCAAGCTATAGTTTAACATCTGACCTATAGTTTAACATAAAGTTATAATACAGTTTAACATAATAGTTTATATAGTTTAACATAAAGTTCAAGCTATAGTTTAACATACAACTGTGCACTGCAGTAAGTTTTTTTTCCGATGTTATTCCGCATGGTATGCTGTTTTCTTATTACAGTTAAACTTATTATAGTTAATACTCTCAAATCTTCGGCATTACGTATTTATCTATGTCAATTATCAAAAAAATTTAAATACATTTTCCTTCGCCCACCTTGGTTGGGTGGTAGCCATAAACCTTTTAGGGTTGGCCATGGGAGTTGGAGTAAAAAAAATAAAGTAAATCTAGTCAAAAAGAAGCAAAATTTATATTATCGTAAAACAAATTTTAAGCACTATCAGAGGAATTAAGTCACTTAAAGTTTTTAAGTTTAGCTCGTTATTAGGAGAAAAGCGTGTTTAATGGTGACTTACCAGGAAAGAAAAAAAAAAAGTTCCATCATGACTTAAAATCTTCTCATGATTTACCTAAATCACTACGCAAACTTTCATCAAGATAGTTTCAAACATTTCGGAACGTATAGGTTACTCTCTATGTCAACAGGGATAAAATATTTTATTTTTTGTCCATAAACAAAAAATTATAGTACATATTGTCTTTCAATATCAATCATTGCTTCGGAAAAATGTTCCGGCGTCGCTTCGGAGTTCACTCGTAGATTCTCGGAACAATTCGGAGGTGCGCCCTCGGTACGGGTCCGTCGTGCCAAGTGCCGTAGGTGTCACCTGCAGTAAAGAAAGGAAATTTCACACAGCAGTGGTATTGAATTTCTGTATTATTGTTTTACTCAAGAATATTGCTACAGATTAAGTCTTTGTAAAGGCATAACTTCCCGAATGTTCATCGTTTTGGCGGCCAAATTGAACGTCAGAAACAATAATATGCTTGGCGAGATTTCCCCATTTGGTGAGGTTGGTGATAAAATCTTTTTTAATTACTTATCAAAGAATATGTTTAAATTTCACTTAACAATTATTATTATTCATTTAATAATTATTTTCCCCATTTTCTGAACAAAAACTCTAAAGAAATGACATAAACAATATTTTAACTTAAGCGAGTTTCTTTAAATATACAACAAGAAAAAAAAATGTTCCGAATGTTATGAAAAGTTAAAGAACTCTGCACTAGAGGGATTGGAGGCCATTTAAAAAGCTGATATTTCGGAATTATAACGTTGCGATCATCAGTTTTCAAAGCACGATACTTGATGAGATAACAGAGGCGTCTGCAAGTCTAGGAAAGTGACACTTCAGGAGAAAAATTTGTTCCTATCCCGCCCTTGACATTTCAGTCTTAATGATTGAAAATGGAGGGCAGGGGACAGTCAGATAGAAGGTGCCGTCTGGTGGAGGCAGCTCGAGTCTTCAAAATTCCTTTCAAAATTTTAGAATTGAACACTTAATTTAACTAGTTCAGTATGACTATTCAGACGCTAGTAATCGTAAAAGACTGATGGTCATCTTAGCACTCCTTGAGTAATCCTATTTGCTTGTAGATCTCTAATCTGCAAATTTGATTGGTTCTCCCAAGTTCCTGCCTCCCTTTTTTCGTATGCTTCCTCCCCTCTCATCATCTCTCTAACTCAGGGTTTCTTAACCTGTGGTTCATGGACCCCTTAGGGGTCCATGGGTCATATTTTGGGGGTCCGCCGACTGCTCCTAATTTTTAAAATGTTGGCATCAATATTTTTAAAAGAACTTTTTTTGTCACTGGCAACCTCTGTAAGCCGACTGTCTGCCATTTCCCAATAGAGACCTCTACAATACTAGGAAAAGAACATTCGCAAACCATATAAAATTTGAAATTTTTAGAAACACAAAGTAGCCTTTGAATTTTACTTCACTTGGAAATAAAGTGACGTTAAAATCAGTTCTGCTAAGTTCTTGCAGATTTTTAAAACAAAATATCGATGTATCGACTGTATCGATGACATGAACCTTACCAAAGATGAGCTAATTGATTTGAAAACAAAATCCTTGTTAAAAATGGATTTTGATTCAAAAACTCTTGGAGAGTTTTGGTCTTCTTTAAGAGAAGCCTACCCATTGCTTGTAAAATGAGCTATGGCAGCCATTATTCCATTTGCTACAGTATATCTTTGAGAAGCGGGAATTTCCACACTTGTCACAATAAAAATAAAACATCGAAATTGACTGAATATCGAACATGATATGCGCGTTGCTTTGTCGAAAACCATCCCTCAATTCATTCCGTTAATCAAAGAAAAGCAGCAACAGCCTTCACATTGAAAATTTTAATTTCTTTAATTTTTTATACTATTGAAATAAAAATATTAAAATAATTAAATAATAAAACAGAATTTTTTTTTGTAAAAAATGATGTTTAAGCAATTTTTTTTTTCACAGAGGGGTCTGTGACATATTTAAAATTTTTAAAGTGGTCCATTGTGCCAAAAAGGTTAAGAAACACTGCTCTAACTGAAAAATTTTGAAGCATCCCTTCTCGTGGCCACAACTTGGTTGGTCAGATACTAAGATTGCCATTAATCCCCATTCTTAAATCTGATTGGATGGGATTTTCCCATTTCAATCTCACTTATGTTTATCTCTAGTACCGTACTTATCGCAATGTATTTGAATTTTTAACTTCTCTTTTTAAGAAAAAAAAATAATAATTCCGCATACTTATTTCCCTAACTTAACTTATTAATGTGCCTTTCTCTAATGTTTTAAATTGATCATTAACTTATTGCACCGTGTATTAAACTTTTTAAATTTAATTGTACGTTTTGCATTGTATACCTTCGCCCAAACTCAAGCTTCTTACTACCCATATAAAACTTCCCATTTCAATTCCTAACCAAACCAATTTCATTAGTTGTTTTGCCAATTTATGTATCGCAGAACTAGAGGGCTTGGCTCAGAAAGTTCTGCCAACCTTTCATCCTGTGACGTTGTGAGGTGGTGCGAAAAATCCAGAGAGGGAAGAAAAAGAGAAAGTTTTTTTTAGGAAAAACAGGAGTGTGAGAGTTGTTTTTGAGATGAGATTTGATTTGAAGTGCTACGGTCTACTTTTTTGTTACACAAAGAATAATGAGACGGGGACCTATTGCTTAAAATTGATACGGTACAGCTACGAACATCTCTGCCAGTAACGCGATTCAAACCCGCGAACTTCGGCACCGAAGACCAGCGCCCTACCATTCGGCTATCGTTCAACCGAATGGTTTTTCTGAGGTTGAGGTTATCTCATCTTCTTGTTGACGACTCATCCGGAGTTTGAGAGTGCATATCAAGTACAACTTGTTTTGGGACACCTGACCTCCGATATTATATTTTTAGATTCACCGTACCGTTTCACACTCGGTTGCAAATTTCCACTTGTCTGGGGTCCCCTGTCTCTTCAGAAACTGTTCTGAAAATTTGAGCATTAAATAATTGTTTCTGTTACCAAAACTGTATTCACGATTTGAGTTCGAGCCATCTGACACTACCAAAAAATAGCAGAACCCCAAGACGTCTCAGAATGATGGAAAAATACACGAAACAAAATTGTGACCATTGGAAACATTCATTTGTCTTACCTATATCGAGGCACTTGCCTTGTATGCATGCCAGTCGGCTCCAGCCCGCACAAGCGCATTGCTCGCTCAGGGTGCATTCGGCGTCGACCAGGGCATCGCATGGCACCACCTGCTAAGACCAAAATAACCGACAAAGAATATAAGGATTTCTCGTCACACAGAATGTTAAATTCAGTTATTCGAAATATTTTAAAAATTGTGTATGCTAACGGCAACTCCTCGACAGTGTTACATTTAATCGTTTTAGAGGAGACATTTGCTGGCTCGGCAGAGAATCTGCTATGATTGTCGACTTATCTCTCATTTGCCCATTTGGCGATAGATTCAGACATATTTGGCGACCTTAAGTTACAAAATACTCATACCAAAGAAACTTCAAGAAGAGCGTAAATCAAGTATAAGTACAAGTATTCGGTTGTGTCATGTCCTAGAATTTGTAAGATTCGATTCTGGCAGCCTTAATGGGGATGAGGGAACATCGATGAAAAATCCGTTTAATTATATATTGTCCGATCCTTTCCGTAGTGCAGTTGTCGTTCCTACATGACAGTTCTCACATTGTTGGCATCATTACCGCCCGACATTTAGTATTCCACTTAACATGTGTATCAACGAATAAAAAGGGGCTTAAAAGCTGGAAGAATTAATTCACTGCTATAGAACGGCAGTTTATAAATTGATGATTATGCCATACTCTTTTCGAATTTCGTTGTCACACAAAGTAAGGAATTTTGTAAAGGAAAAATAAAAGGAATACCATAATACTTTTCTCCATATTTTTTTAATTTTCGTAGTTATTCATGAAACGATTTTACTTTCAATTCGTCTGGTCTATACCTAAGCGTCCATAAATTAGATTTCAGAATTTTCCAGATACGTTTAAAACTGGTAAAAACTTAGAGCGTCAATTAAAAGACACATTGAAATGACGTACAGATTAGAATTAACATTTTAGACCCTCCCCCCAAACCCAAATAAAAAAATCTGTCGTTGGAAGCTACGGTAAAAATAAAAATAAAAAGTTTTCCGAAAAAGTTCCTAAATTATTCCGAAAGTAGAAATTTCATTTTCCGTTGATACGTCTACATTATTGCTAAGACACAGATCTGTCGCCAAGCTTGATCATTGCAATCGACTAAATTTGGAATGTGAGATAGTTTAATTTCAATAGACATGAAAGTCTTTTTATGGGAGATATTGGGATCAAGCTATCTTTACTCATACCAAAGCCTGTACGCGAACTGGATAATTATTCTCTTCTATAGACAAAATGGGAACAATATCCGTTTGGTCCTATTAATAGAGACATCGTTATTTAAGGAGATCGACTAAAACGTGGGAAGGTAAGGGGGAAACGATCAAGATATTTTTTTTTATAAAGGGAATTTTTTCAAAACCTTTTACGGAATTCGTTTCTAACCAGGATAAAAGACGCTTGGTGGGAAACCACTTACGGCACCTGAGCTGGAAGACGAATGAACCATCGATCGACCCATTGATTCGCGGCTTTTCGAAGTGAAGTGAAATCAAGTCTAAGGCGCCGACATTCGAAACCGACATTCGAAACAAAAGCCTCCTCTCTTTTGTGTGCAGAGAGGTTCTTTAAAAACGCATTCATCGAAGAAGAGGATTGTAAAAGCTTGCAAGAAGAGCGATAAACTCACTTTTGTCGCTTCAACAAAACTTCCGACTTTCGCTTTATTTGACAGATCAAGTTCACGTCAGTTGAAACTTCTTAAAGCGTGTTTTAAATTTTTTCTTTACTTCATCTCAGACAATACTTGTTTGTTGTAAGTTTCTTCGGAAATCGGTCGCATAATCCCATGTAGCATCACAAGTTCTACTGAATATGTTGTCATGAGCTCGATATTGATTCGGCTGTTTTTAATTTTCTGTGGTTGGCAACGTAGAAAAAAATTGAGTTGAATACAAAAATGGAGCGGGAGTTGTCGCCGACAATGTGAAATGCTTCTTTTTTTTTAATAAAAGCTATTTTTTTTAGAATCCAAATTGACCCCACCTTCGTGTTTAAGACTACTAAATGTATATATATGTGTGTACGTCAGTATGTAAATAAATTTTACAAAAAGCTCTCCCAAAGACTACTCATTTAGAGAATAGAACATATGTATTTTTTCTAGTAGTGTCAAGTTTAAATTATATTTTTCATGCCAATGATTGTACTTTACTGTCCGCATTGAAGTTAATCGAAAGAAGAGGAAGAACGTTATATAATATATTCTGATATGACCACCATTTTCTCCACCTGCAGAACTCAGAGCAGATCTTTTTACTCGCGTTTATTTTATGTCGGTTGGGTGTAAGTTGATGAAATTTCTTAATCAATATTTAACTACTTTCCTGGCTAGTTAAAGATCGGAAATTTTGAACATTAGATCATTTTGGGAGAGAATATAATATTCAATCATAAAGAGTTAGATTGGAGAAACAAAAAATCAGTTAGGTAAATGCAAAAAGGTGTTCAGGGTACTTGGAAACCCAAATGTGAAGATTTTAAAATAGTATCGCCATCTCTTTGCAAGTGGCATAACTAGAAAGTTTTTGTTTTATTTTTAAGGATAGTTTAACATTTTTTGGTTTTTTTTTTTTTTGTGTGTGTGTGTTTTTGCCGCATAGATTTTAATTAAGTAGTTCTAAATTGGTAATTTTTCTTATTTTACCGTGCGACACTGAATTATTTGGTATAGTAGAGCTTTACTAATTGATTCCAACAGTTCAGAGTGTATCTTTTCTCAAAATGTAAAGTTTATACTTAAAAAAAATGGGCAAAATTTCACATGTTTGATAATTGATTTAAGATAACTTGAAAAAATTAAGGATGAAAATGGATTACAAAATTTCAAACTAAAAAAGTTGAAAATGGAATAAATATAACAATGAAAAAGAAATTGCGCGCATGAAAAAGGGATTGTGTGAAAAGCTCCAATATGAAAATTGTAATGTTCTAATACAGGTGAATTGCATGAGGAACTTCTATCGGATTAGAGACAACTGCTGTGATGCGACTAAAAACAAAAGCTTGGGGCGCAATTGAAATCTGTGACAAAGTAACATACTTCCAATACAGGTATAACTGTATAAGGGAATATTTATATTAAAATACTAATGTAATATTTAATTGTTATAAGTTGAGCGCTCCATACCCTATAAACGCTGTCAGCCAGTGGTGTACGCAGAATTTTTTCAAAGGGGGTTCCTAATTTTCTGAAAGTACTAAAAGAAATTCGAGTATGTAATAAAGCACTAATATTTCCCTAATTTAGACAGCTAGACAATTTTGACTTTTTATTTAGACAACATTGTTTAGTTAAATTTTCATTTGATTTTTTAAGTTTAAGAACATATTTTTTTTATAATAAGAGATAAAATATTTTATTTTTTATTAAAAAGTAGGAATTAATTGAGCCAGAAAAAACTACTCATAATGTAACATCTACCTAAATAATAACAGCATAAATGTGAATATTCTATAGAAAACCAATGAATTTGACCAAAAAATAAAAAATAATAATAACTTACCAACAAGTAGGGAATTATACCAGTATACAAACAAGCTAAAAATTTATTGATTTAAAAATTATAGAAAAAAATATATCATCAACTTTGGAGTGTGCCAATTCTAAAAAATAATAGCCGGCATAATTTCTACTAAAATTTTTATTTTTGCCATTTTGTCTGAGCTCAAGAGGGGGGAGGGATTAAACCCTAACACCCCGCCCTTGCGTACGCCCCCTTGCCTGCTCTCAGCAGCAGGACGAGGGCCGAATGGTAGAGCGCTGCCTTCGTTACCAAAGTTCGCGGGTTAGAATCCCGATGGAGGCATGTATGTTCGGTGCCGTTCGGAATCGGATTTAAGCAGTAGGTTCCGCTCTCTAGAGTCCACGTGTAGTAAAACAGTAGACCGTACCGCTCGAAACTTAAACCATACAAATATCAGCACATTACAATTTTCATATAGAAACTTTTCACACAATTTCTTTTGCATGCACTGTTTTATTTATTTATTTATTTTTAAATTTTGAGTACATCTTTCATCTTTTTTTTTAATAAAAGCAATTTAAAAAAGATACTTCTCTATCCTTATTTTATTATGGCAAGTGACCACTCCGGAAGAGGCCGTTGATGTGGGAGATCACGTTCACGGTTGAATAAAATCGATATTTTGAAATTTTGTATTCATTGCAATGATATAAAATTCACTGTCAAAAGAATTTTCCAAAATTCTAGTTAGAACAAAAGTTGTCGCTGAATATTCGTTGTTTTAGCATTTACTTTTATAGTTAAAAGTTAGCTGTGAAACTCCTTTTCTCAAAACTGTCATTTTTTCCATTCCGCGTACTCTAACTTAAAATCTAATTATAATTGAAGCTTTGAAAAATATGCATTTGTAATTATACTTTAGTGCTAAACCTCTGACATAATTTTTGTCATATAAACTTGTATATTTTACAGTTAAATATAAAAATTTGCTGTAAAAATGAAAAATGTCACTATAAAAACTATTAATAATACAAATGAGTATAAATATGTACCTAAATTGAGGTTGAGTGTAAAATGGGACAATTTAGATAGTAATATAAGAAATATTTTTTAAAAACTGCAGTAGAATTTTAAAAACCCTTCACGGAAAATGAATATTAATGTTTTTAAAAAGAATATTTGTCTTTATGTTTTAGTTATTTAATACTGTTATATAGGTACTTTTGATTACTTATTTTCAAACTAAAAGAACATTTTAAAATGCAAGAAAAAAATTGTTAATATTTCATTCACTAGGTTTAAGATTACAGAGTATTTCGCACTGCTGTAAATATTGTGATTTTTACGATGTTTAACGTGATTTCTCCCCTTTACATGCTTCTTTTATGACCATCTAGCTGTTGTACTTTCTGTAGATGGGGTTGTGTTACGGGTCCTTTTGGTCACTCCATATAAAACTCCTTCATATTTTAAAAAATTTACCCTGAGCTCGTACTCATCACGCATTCATTTAAGTATCACCACTCGACCTCTACAAAAATACAGGGTGTCCATAATTAAACGCCCCTACTTTAAAGTTGTCTGAAGTCGAAATTATTGTTCAGAAAACGGCGTGTAGGACATAATAAAACGATGGGAATTTGTTTGAGCAAATTAAAAAAATTACTTCAAAATTTCCCCACCAGAGGGAAGATAAATTATACATTTAGCCAACATTTACTGTAGTTAAAAATCTACTACAAGACATGTTCAACATGACGGCCATCGTTTTCAGCAACAAGATTAAATCGTAAGATAGTATGTTCTACAGTTGACCACAGTGTGTCCGGGGAAACGCTGAAAACATGTCGAGACATGATCGAATTCCAGATAAGATTTAGTTCTTGGTTTATCAAGACTGGCTAGATGTTTCAAATGACCCAAAAGATAAAATTTTTGCATGAGGTTGAGCATTGGGGATTGGGATGGCCGCACATTAGGAAAGTAGCGGCTAATGACACGTTCTTCTGTAAAGTGATTTTTGAGAACGTTTTTAACATTAGGGCTTATGTGGGGTAAAGCTTCATCTTGGCTTTTGGTTTTAAGGTTAATTAGTTTTGTTGTGTGTCTGTCTACCAACCTTGGGAGGCGAGACCTTGAGCGCTCCGATGTCTAGGTCGAGGAATCTGCCGAATGTGTTGACTTGAGAGGGCGATCCCCAACGGGGCACATCGAACTCGCCGCCCAACCTCCTGGGGCGCTCCAAGGGGACCGATGGAGGTTCCGCTACTCGCTCCAGAACAGGGAGAACCTGTAGAGAGGATATTATCGGTTAACTGGGATGTCAACCTACAGCAGAATGGGTCGGCATAATCTCTCTTTCGAGAAAGAGAGGCAACAAGTGGTCAATGAAACAAGCTGTCGCAGAGCCATTTATCTCGATGGTACAGTTCTAAAGGGCAACAACTCAAAATTAGAAAGTTATGACATGAAAATCAGTACTTGAAATTCGTGAAGAAATTTGAGATTTGGGATAAATATGAATTTGAAATTTGTGACATAGATACTTTCTATTTCCTAAATTCCATTTTCATTGTATTCTGACTGATTTTTTTTTGAGTTCGATATTTAACTTTATAATTAATCAATGGCATACGGTGGCATACCTAGGGGGGCATTGAGCGATACACGTTTTGAGGTGGTATTTTTTATATATTAATCCAGAAAGAAAATTTAAAAGTTTGATATTTATTGTAGAGGGAGAAATACGAGTCCGTAAAATAAAACGTTGAATTTAACAACATTGATAAGGCAAATATAAAATGTTTTCGGAGTTAATAATCTGATTATTTTCAACAATTATGATATGTGTAAAATTAATAATATTAAATATACATTTTTAAGTGTTTCAGACTTTTAGTTCTATCCCAAATTAAGAATAGGTTTCCGTTTCAGCTGATGCCGTTTCGAAAATTAGACAATCTCTAACTATACAAGAACAAAAATAGACATTAAATTAAAGCGTTTGGCATTCTTTGTGATTGTTACTTACAAATATACTCAACAATTCTACGATGATTAATTTTACAATTTTTTATCGGAGCAATATTCTACAAATATTAATTATAGAACCAGAAATTACATATAAAATAAACGTTAAACATGAAACATTAAACATGATTTTTTAACTAAGAAAATTAGAAAAATAAATGTATAAGTTCATCCTCCACCTTCACATTGTACAATACGTTCATTTATTTAAAAAACTGCATAAAATATAATAAAAAATTTCTCCTATGTTTCTTTTTCTATAAATCAAGTAGAGGTATATGGCTGATCATGTAAAAAAATATTTATATAAGTTTATTTAAAAAAACCAAAGTTTTAAAAGCGGCCAAAGTTATAGATAGGTACATCACTGCATGTAATTTTTTTTATATTAATGAGGTTAATATTTTGATAAATTAAATATATGATGATTATTTAATTTATCAAAACATTATTGTGGCAATATCATAGAACTTAATTTTGAATTGTTACCCCATAAAACTGTACAGTCGATATGTAGACTTATGCGAACGATATAAGATTATCCTCATCGCATTAATATTATTCAAATAAAATTTCACACTCAGTGACATATTTACTGGAAAACAAATACCCCCGGCTTATTTTCATCATACAAATCGCCAAATCCGAAACAGAAAGCAAAATTCTGAAATCGGAAGTACTTAACACACTAGAATAAATCCAAAGACGGGAAACTTTGGAAATTTGCTACAAAATATATTTTCCGTTTCTTTAAAAACTAAGAACTACTGTAAAATATATTTTTTATATCTGTGCAATGTCAAAGAAACTTTCTAGCTTCGTGAAATAATTTTAGTACTTGAAATTACTAAAAATTACTTTATTCTGCAATTTCATATTTTCTCTGGCTTTGGCTTTTCTTGCATATGGTCTGGTACATCGGATATGTGAGTGTATTTTTGCTAATTCTTGAAAGGATTGGCCGACCATTTGTCGATCAATCTTGCTCCTAAATTTTAGACTAAAACTGTTTGTAAATTGCTAGTATGCAATCAAAATTGCTCCCCTATTACTCTACAAGAATTATTAATACAATACGTTGACGCATAAATCTGGATAAACGTAAATGCCTATGCAGGTAATCACATGCAAATCGCAAATCGCGATCTGACGACCCCTGGCCTAAGAGGACCACTGTATGAAAATCCAAAACAATTTCTAAGTGATAGAACACAACCGAAGTTGAGGGTTATAGCGTGAAAGAAAACCCCTTCCAGTATCCCATAATGGTATCATGTTGAATTATTTCTTGGGTTAAAAATCTGAGAAAACGAGCCAAAAATTAGAAGGCTTGACTCTGTATAAAGTTTGCTATGGTGCACACGACTTATTGACGTGTCATTTTGGAGCCCAAGGGATTCTTTTCTTCTCGAGGTATTAACGTGGACTACAGAATGGGAACAGGAATAATGACGACAGCACAGCTGCTTGGATTATCGCAATTGTTGGACAATACTTTACACATCCTCGTTTCGGAATGAGATGGTCGGAAATGTAGTATTCGTACCGTAACGATGCTCAGCTGCAGAATCAGACATCTGTCAGTAATAATTCAGTCAGATGAAGGGATATTATTTATTCTTCTTCGTAATCCCTACAATATGTTACGGGCCTAGGCTGTCTGTCTAAGATTACCCCGCCTGATTATATTAGGCACTTTAGTTTTCCATCGATTGATTGTAATTAGTTTAAGGTCTGTCTCGACATCATCGATACATCTAGTAGGGGGTCTATATTTTTACCCTTTTTCTTCAATTCTAGAGAAGGTTATCTCTTTTGTTAAGATTGCCTCAACATACCTAAACAGGTTTCCCAGCCATATGACACGAAACGATTTTATAGTTTTGACAATTTCAAAAGATATTATTTATCACTTATTAAAAAAACATTATTCATTTATAATATTTCAAACAAGATAAACTTAGATAATATCTTCCCTCTGAAACAAAATACCGTTACCACTTCTTCGAGCGTTTCAGATACAAACTAGGCGCGAATAAACAAGCTTTATCTGTTATTTCTCAAAATTGACTTATTTTTCCCATTTATATGCAGATGGGGCTTTGATATTGTAACGCATCCAGATAAGTGTGCTGAAAGGAGCCCAGGCCTTCAAAACGGACTAATCTTTACTGTTAGAAAAAAGGTGGACAAAATATTTTATTCATATGACATTAATAAATGATATGAATAAATGATGATGAGTATTTACAGTGAAAATATGAATGTAGGATTACGTATATAAGATGAGATGATCGTCGCATATCTATAATTCAAAAGACTGAACTAAATGTTCAACTTACACGGAGAAATTCGTAAATTTTTTGCAGATGAGCAGTATTTGAACAATCTGATTTACTTAAGACGCTCTCTACAGAAACAGTAGCTCAGAAACTAATCTACAGGACGAACAGAACACTTCAGAGATTATAAAGGGCGTCTTCGGAGCTGGGTAAAATATCGAGAATGAACTGCGATCATCTCAAGAGTAATCTCTACTCTAAAAATTCTCGTTCACATCTAACTCCAACAGGAAATCCAATTCCCAAAACTTTAGTTGCTTCGTAGTCTAGTGGAGGGAGGGAGCAAAGAAACCGACATGGACACTCTTTCACGACACTGTCAGAGAGATCTGGGATCTGGATCAAACAAAATAGACCGGAGCCAAAAAAACTCCTGTCTGCACAGAAGCCTTTCAGCTAATTTTCTTTTCAAAGGTTCGAGACATCTGAAGCGAGATCATCCGTTGCTTTTCAATTTGTAGATCAGCTAGCCAAAAGCAGATGTAGACAGGGCCCATGAATGTTCTCAACAGTTGAGAGCAGTCGCCACAAAATTCATGTATTATCATTAATTCACCACACGCAAGAAACAAAAAGACGAAAGAAACCTGGTGCCTCTCTCACAATGTAGCAAAACAGTAGAACGTAGCGCTCCAAACTAAAACAAAAAACTTCTCACTCAGATTCCATTTCGTCTGCTTTGGCTAGAGGTCTGTTTTTCAGAAGTTGAAGTTAACGGTTATTTTAAAAGGGGTACGAGAGGCACCCATCTGGAAAATGCTTTCGGTTGCTTTTAAATTAAAACTGGAGCCACTTCGTCTGAGCCTAATATTTTTTTAAACAGAGGTATCGTTGGTTCACAACTGAATAGTTTTCGTAGCGTGGTATTATGCTTCCAAATAAAGTTCTTTACGGGAAAATGGTGAAGGCATTTTTGGTGCACAAAAGCATCTGTTCTTTGTACTTAGTCCCACTTCTCTCAAGGGCAACAGAGAGAAGTTAGAAAAGCTGATGTAACGAATTCGTTATAATATAAAGGTCTATAAGAAAAATGAGCAAGAAACTTTCTATTGTGTTTAGGCAAAAAAAAGTTGTTACTTCGTCGGTCATGACCGGTATGCGATTGCCTTCGGGCTGTCCCCTGCCAGATATCCGCTGCCAGAAGATCTTCAGCTGCTTGCAGGGGGGAGCTTCGAGAGGATGACCGAGGACCGCAGATCGAGCCACGATCACCAGGAGGAGCCACAAAGACAGCATCGGAGGGACACACCTGAAAACATACTTGTTTATGAGTGCCGAGTAGGAATGGGAGTGTCCAAACTTTATCGCCGACTCTGAAAAGCCTGCTATTACTGTTTATATAAAAATGTTATCCCAATGCTACCGTCGACCGGAAATTACTGTAGGGAAAACCTTTCCTAAAAAAATTACCTTAGCAGTTTCACAATTTGGCACTTTTTGGTAAGTTTACTAATCTCCCAGATATATTATAGAATATGTAACAATACGAATGTTATGTTTATTAATTCGAAATGTGGAAGAAAGTTTCTCCAACATCGCAAATTAACATAATGCAGGAAACTGGATGAAATACCTTTTATTATGAAACAACAATTTCTGAAATACAAAATAACCATGGGAATTTATTAGATTATGTTAGATATATCTTGCATTTAGGACTGTGATTTTTTATGTTTTAAATTAAAACATTAATATATATATATATATATATATATATATATATATATATTAATATATATATATATATATATATATATAACTGTGCAAATGCAATAACACATAAATTATAGGTAGATACATTCAAGAATAAAAATAATTTAGTAGAATAGGATATTATAAAACCCTATAAATAAGCCATATAAAATTGTAAAAACTTTCTGGATACGATATCGTTCTTGTCTAACCATACTATATCCTATTCACTATATGACAGACAAAACGATTACGCATTTAAAATCAATAGAGTCACTGCAACGAATACCTACCTTCACAAAAAAATAAAACGTTATACAGTTTTAAACTTTTACAACAAGTAAAAGGGGAAATAATTCTGCAAGTGATTATAATTGACATCTAGGTAATTTTCTTAAACTGGCGATAAATTCTGAATTTCCTATTCCATATCTACTTAATATCGTATCAAAGTATTATAATATCGATTACTCAACATGCCAGGCACGGTCATGAAGTGTGTCGTAGATAGGTGTGCTATTTTTACTTGGGGTATTCATTTATTATGTTTTTTAGTATGTATTTGTTTTAGTATTATTATTTAGGTTTTGTTTAGTCTTCTTTTTCTTTTTCACTGTCATAAGTTTGTTTTGTACATTTAACTTTATGTTAAGGTCCTAGTGATGTACATAGACGACCGGGAGCGTTAAGTGTAAAACTGGTTTATCTGGGGTTTGGTGGGTTGCAACCCCCACCTGGTCTATTCAATACATCACATTCTGTAGATGGTTCCTCTTTTATATTTTATAGATTTTTAATATATATATATATATATATATATATATATATATATATATATATATATATAACATACATATACATATATATATATATATATATATATATATATATATATATATATTCCAATTTATACACATACACACATTTATACATACTTAATACTTACAGACTACTGAATGATTTGGGGGAATCCATTAATGAACTGCTTCTAAAGTATTTATTCTGTTTTGCATTAAGTCTCAAAATTACAAAAGGCGACTCTACACTGATATACTTAGAATGGAGAGAATTTTCCACCTTTCCGTTTATCCATGGAAGGTAGCAATAATGCCGAAAATCACGTCGGGATATGATTCCGGTGACACATGGGCTGATCAGCACGCTTCCTCCGTCCATTCATTCTCGCCTCCGATCGAGATTAACGGTTGACGGCAAAGCGTGCGTTCCGGATCCAAAACCCCTTTGTCACCTGTTGCGATAGAAAGGCTCAGAACCTGCCACTGTGGAATAAGGGAAGCCCCAATATACATTAAGGGCCACTCTAAAAGGGGATTTGGGCTGATGCAGTTGAATAAGGGGGCAATCTATTTTCATGTATATTGTGGCTATTCGGGGTGTGTCTATTTCTGGAAGCGCACAGGTGTCACCGTCTCTCTAGGTCGGTCTTAAATATAGTTTTGGTTACAAAAAGAGTTATTTAACGAAACGACGGATGTATCGCAAATGCAACAATGTTTAAATTCACTCATTTGATTCTCTAGTATTGACAAATTTCACTATAAAAGGCATTGTAACGAGTGTAACAAAGCGTTACAGTTCAACAAAGCCAGAGCAAAACCGACCTAGAGGCAAAAGCTAAGTGAGTGACAGTCCTTCGACCCCATTGGTCAAGAGGGGTTGCTAACCGCGGAGTAGCCCGCTTCGGCCAAAACAACGCTGCCCAACAAACTTTTTTAGAGAGATCTGCAGGCCCCCTCGGAAAGAGAGCCAATTAGAAGGAGTGTGGAGCTTTGAATCTTCTGCGGCAGTTCGAGTACCATTTCTTTTTTTTCATCAAGACGCCATGTTTGGCATATCTCCGACCGAGTGTGGTCCCTTTGGCATCATAGCCTGAAAAATCATTTTATATCCTATTAACATTTTTATTTAAATTCAAATAAACAAAATTCATCAGGAAGAATTAGTTTTTTTTCCAAGTTTGTAATTTCTTACGTGTACTCCACTTATACGTGCGGCTGGCCTTGACGCTCTGTTGGCCCTTTCTTAACAGACATAGTGCTACATCTAATTGTAATAAGGGATGCTAATTAAATGTTCAACTGAAAATGACTCAGATGATACAGACGCATGCCCTCTGAACCAATTTAAAAATATGATACGGACGTATATGATACATCCGTATCATATGATACATCGGTCCTCAAGGGGTTAATGTACAGCATAAATTTTTGAAACAGTTTCTGAAAAGACAGACTCAAGATGAATGGAAATGTACACTGAATGTGGAAAACCTCCTGGAGAACCTAAAAAAACAAATTGGATGTTAGGTTGTATTCGATGTACACTCACAGCACAGAGTGAACCGACAACAAGGAGTTAAAATCTACCCAGAAAAAAAATCTACTCCATGGCTTTTTCTTCTTTTTCCGAACAACTGCCTCTTTTTCTCTTATCTCTAGATTTTTCATGTCATCTGATATCTCCTCTCCCTGGTTGGTCAGTTCGTCGAGGAAGCAATGCTCCCGCTAGCTCAGGATTCTCCCCTTACTGGCACTGGACTGTCCGATCCAGGATCACAGGATGCAGGTTGCACAGAACTGCATGGGGCAAGCCCTCTGTTCTGTGATGCATAGGAAATTGGCAAACAGAACTACTGAAATGTTTTGGCTCGAAATTGATTAAAAATCAAAAATTTAAATGGAATTAGGGTGCTTGAGTTTGGGCGAAGGCATGAAGTGAAGTAATAAAAATAGTAGCAGAAAATGAGAGGAAAATAACAGGGTGCAATTACTAACAGAGAATAAACGAAGTAATGAAAATGCATTAAGTTATGAAATAATTGATATAAACAGTTATTAACTTTTTTAATATTAAAATTATTTAAAGAGATCAACAATGCCTAGATTGGTTTGGAATGCTACAGTCTATTTTTTGCAACACGGGGGCTAAACAGTGCCTAGAAGGGAGAAGAGTATTTGTCTTGTAAGAAGCACAATTTCGAAGGAGCCGTAATTGTGATCCAAATGGGAAAAACCTGGCGAATCAGAATTGAGAATGAGGACCATTGGCAATCTTAGAAATTGATCCACTAAGCCCCGAGAAATGCTGCTGGAGAATTTTAAAGTGCGAGAAAAGCTAAGGGTGGAAGGCAAACGTAGAAATAGGTCTGACCCAGCCCACGTCTACCACCTTACATCATAAAGAAAGGCGTATCAAGGGAAAGACCGGAACAAATTCCTTTTGTCCAGTAGTGTCATGTTCAGAGACTCGCAGACCCTCTGTTATCTTAACTAGTCGACTATCTGTTGTACCGATGGTTGTTTCCGTGTAGCTCTCCTGGGATTTTTATTTTGTTGGTGGTAATCATAAGCTAGTTATTTAAGTAGTAACAGAATGTCTTTAAATAATTGCAATTTTTAAAATTATTTGCTTTTCATGGGTCTTTTCGGATCCTATGAAGAGACTTGTAACAGTTTACAAAAAAATAAAATAAAATAAAATAAAATTATTTACAAAATTACTAATTTTATATACACGCTATTTTTACAAGAAAAATGAATAATTCCCATTAACTGGCATTTAATTTATTTGAATTATTTAACTTTTTAAACTCATGAGTAAGTTAAATATGTATATATACCATATATATATAACGTTACATATATATGTGTGTGTGTGTCAGATTTGAAACTGTAAAATTAATAATTTAAGGGTTTGAGAGCAGAAAACACATCTCACTCCTTTAATGCAGGTGCATGAATCTTTAATAACTCATAGCACTTGACGCGTAAAGATTGAGAGAGAGCGTCTTGAGAAAGTGTTGCTGCATGAACCCTGGCTGAGTGGGGTTCCTTTGTTGGATTGTGGGCGCTAGCAACGCTCTGCCATATTTGATGGTTGGTTGTTAAACTGTGCAATATACACGGATAAAGACATTATCAAGCAATATGACTCTGTGACTCATCATATGGGTGCAAAGTCTTACATATATATATATATATATATATATATATATATATATATATATATATATATATATATATATATATATATATATAACATACATATGTGTGTGTGTAACGGGTGAATTTACTCACCATTACAAAATGATTTAAGTCCTTATAATTTTTAATTGCCCGTACTTACTCGGCAATGAGGAAACCTACATAAATTGCAGTCGCTCCTTTAAAAGAACGCGAAGTCTGTGGTGGAACTTAACTTTATTTCAGATTAAGAAAGAAGATGTTTACAAGACAAGAGCATTGCACCAAATGATGGCGAAAACACACTTCGATTACGAATTTCGCCCAACAACGAAGGGTCATGAGACCCCCAGCTTAGTCTACAATGTTCATCAATTTAGACATCAGAGGAGTGAAATTAGTCCAAGACAGAAAATTGGCATTTATTCTACCATTGGTTTGGGGAGACTGGTAAAAAAAAATTATATTGGCTAACACTCCTTCAAATCTGAGATTTTGTGGCTGGGAAATTAGGTTTGAAGGAATGCGAAGCAGGAAAGGAACAATTTTAGATAGGTATTTTAGGTGTATATATTACACACACATATGTATATATATATATATATATATATATATATATATATATATATATGTGTGTGTGTGTGTGTGTGTGTGCGTGTGTGTGTGTGTTAAAATATTAGTGAAAACCTAAAATAATTCAAAGTAAAATTCCTCATTTGAATTTTAGTTGGGCTTGTTGAGGAAGGATGATGAGATCTTGAGAGGTCAGAAGGTCTTTGGTAGAGAGGTTTGGAACAGACGTCACTACCCTAGAGGATTTATTTTGAAGATAAGGAAATTTTTGGCACCCGGGATTTTTTTTTCGAGCGGTGTTATTATCTTCCATACTTCCAACTTACCGCTTCAAGCCTATAAATTTCACACCAAATTATTCCTCTATTCATCTTTCCCACTTAATTCTTTTTAGTCCTCCTTTCAAACATTTCACTATTTTTTTACATCCTGTCCATGACTCACCTCTCTCCCACACTTGACCAATAAGAACATCTTTAATTTTTTATCTGTTGAGTGAGACATCTCATTCTTTTGTAGCCTCCACATTATGGCCAATTGTTCACTACTCCAGTACTTGTTCTGATGACGACTTTGAAGGATGGTTCACGGGTTGCATCCACACACTGAACCACTAAATCAGCAGAGCAGTGTATGCATCCATAGAACCTTCTGCGCTGTTTGGTAGCGCATGCTGGTTGTCTTTGATCTTTGGAGAAAAACCGCTTCCGAAGCCATCTTCCGCCAAGGCTATTTTATCGTCTGCCATTGTTGACTCGATAAGGATCTCGTCTGGAAAATACCCCGTCCAGACGGTGGTGGTGGCTTGCAGTGGACCATAGTATGGAAGGACCTTAAAAGGATAAAATTAAAGGATAAACGTGTGCCTTTTGATTTGATTATGGTCTCCTGGAGTGGTACCGCCCACTTCACTGACTTCTTTAGGTTGTTACATCATCTGATTACCGCAACTTAGCCGGTGGGTAACCATAAGTAAGTCCACAAAGCCTCCTTGTTCTTTAACTTCATCAATGGCAATAATCCCTTTATTAGTTAGTTTATTATCAAGGTTATGTTAACAAAGTGTTATTATCAACGTTTCACCTGTCATTGTCTCAATAAACTATCCATTCTCTATTACCCCAGTCAGGTCTTCCTGTTGTGTTTAAAATGTAATTAGGTCCGATTTACTTCTCAAAATTTCAATTTTCGTATTTTATTAAAATTTTAATTATTTTTTAAGAGATCTAAATCGTCTCATTACAGTCATGACGTCACAAAAAGGCAAATTTCGAAAATGTTTGCCTGCTCTACAAATCCACATATCTGCAACAATCTTTACTCTATCGGATACACAGGTACGTCATGTCATAGAATTTCTTGGATTTGACTAGAGAAGCCGTTTGAGAGACAGTAATAATAATAATAATAGTAATAATAATAATAATTAATTATATCACCTTTAAATTTTTTAATTTTTTTGAGTTTTATTAAATGGTCGCATATATGGAGCTCCTATAATAAAATGGCAAACAACATCCACGTCATTGTATGGGCAAATGCTTAAAAAGCAAGTTCTCCAATGTTATATAAAAACACACAACCCCCTCGGACAATGGAAAAAAAATTCGGACGTAGGGATTTAGAAACAGGGACCAGTCAGACGACCCCCAGGCTTAGTCTGCCACTTTTAGAGTTGTCGTTTGGGAACTTGGATGACATTGTGATCACGAAATTATTCTGGTTGCCCCTACTGCCGCTAATGAACATGGTTAATTTTTCCTCGAACTAAAAAGTGCCCCCCCCTCCTCCCGTTTATGATATAGCTATGCCTTTGCCGAGTAAGCTACTGCGGCTCGTGTTTAGTTTAATAAAGAATCACCATAGTAAAACTCTTGCATAGAATAATAATGTTTTATTTCCTATTGTAATATATCTATTACAATATAAAATAAAACTTTTTTACCCTGAAACGGTTTAATAAATATGTATTGAATAAAAAATATATCTTTCATAATTCATGTTATTAAAATTTAGCTTTTATAAAAAAAAATTTTGGTAGGGAAAAAATAAATGACAGAGGCAAAAATTTTTCATTTTGTTGCAACGAGCTTAGATCCCCAATGAGATTGATTTCCCTCGCGGCACGAAATACATTTTTTATCTCAGCTTATCACCTGGTTTCAAAAATACTTTTAAAATGATAAAATCAATAAATTCCCATGAATTCGAGATCCATTTAATGACACTGCTGCATCTGGATTGACTCCTGCAGAAGCGAAGCTGAGTTCTTTAGAGATTATTCAGTGTAAAATATAATTCATCAGCGTCGAATTAATTGTCAATATAGTGTGTCCAGCAGAAACTATTTAAGAATTCCCAAATCATTTCCTCCTATTCGCAGTTCCTTCGGTGAGAAATTCACACTCTTTAAAATAACTCTTTCAAACACTCTTATTTTCAAAATTCAATTTGCTCCATGATAGCATTCATTACCGCGTTTTAGCAACTTTGATTATTGGCATTATTTGTTCCATTTGCTTTTTCATCAATTTTGATTTTTTTTTCTTTCGCGCTTCAATTACTTCATTTTCTGAAGATCCCCTTTTACGTTTCTTCGTATTCCCATTTAAAATCGAATAAGCAATTTAAAAAGAATATACAAGAGGTCTTCAAATGGAGAGATCTTTTTCTTTTTCTTTAATTTTCACTGGCAGATTTCGTTATTTTATGAACTTATTTTTGCAGAAAACTCACCAAGTCTTAAGAGACTTTTTACAAATTTTCTCGATAATTTCCTGATATTACAGAGTTACCAAATTTCTTCATAATTCTCGGTTGTTGTAAAAACTAATATGAAAAATAGGATTGGGAGTAGCTGTATTCAGTTAAATTCCACGGTTTGAAAATTTTTGTTCCTTCTTCTTGGACACTACATCCTATAAAAGACCAAGGCCTTACCTTAAAATTTTTGCCATCTTGACCTATTTGGCGACATGGTTCTTCAGTTTATTACACCAATTGTCTTCAAGTCCTTCTCAACTGCATCCAGCTACCTAGTTGGTGGGCGACCCTTTTTTCTCATTCCATCTGGTTTAGAGAATGTTACTTTTTTTTTTTTACAGGGTTTTGGTCTTGATCTAAAAAGGTGTCCCAACCATCGAATGCGATTGACTTTGAAAACATTAACTATGTCTAGTTGTTTATAGTTTCAATATTACTCGTGATTAAATCGATTACTCTATTCGTCGTTTTCATAAACTACTCCAAAGATTCATAGTATCTTTCTTCCAAAAATCATTCAATTTGCTCTCCTTTAATTGATTAAGAGACCAACACTCACCGTATAAGAAGGATTACAGACCGCAGGAGCTTTGTAAATGTAATTTAATAAACGTTAATTTCTGTCTTTTGTTTAAGAAATCTGTTTTTTAATTGGTTTTTAATCCAAAGTTGCATTTGTTTGCCATTGTTAGGTGGCTATCAATTTCCGTATTTATGTCATTTTTGCAGGTTACTATAGAAAAAAATGTGCATGCATCAATAAATGTATCTATTTCATTAAGTATTATATTTAATTTTCTTCGCTAAATTTGTATGTACTAAAATATGGTCATTTTTACTTAACCTATAACAAAATACATACACAATATATTTCAGACGGCATTTTTTTTTTCGTCAGCTTAATGATTACAAAAATAAATGCAATTTTAAGTAAACAGTTAATCCAATGAAGTCAAGTCTCTATATCAGAACAACCAAAAAATTCACGATATAGATAATTCGTCTTAACTCATTGTATGCTGGACACGCACTAGTACGTTTTCTGAAGATTGATACTTGAGGGCGGGACACGTATTAGTGCGTTTTCTGACGATTGATACTTGAGAGCGGGTCACGTACTAGTACGGGTTATTGTAACAACATGGTTTGTTTGTGGGTACAAAAATAACGGTATATACAGGAAAACGAGGCCGAATGTTCTTGTCTACTACATAGATTCTGGAATGTAAAAATGTTTATATATAACATAATTCGAAAAAATTAAAACTATATATATTACTATTTCTATTTGATTTTTCATATTTACGATACTATTATAAATTTATCCACTAAAAATATATATATTTTGTTTACAAAATTCTTATGGTTGTTATTTATATATTTCTATTTATATATTTGCTTGTATATTTCATATAAAATACGAAAATTTGGTTAAAAATGAAATAATTTTCTATCTATTGAGATTTAACTGAATAACTAAATTTACGCGCAAAACGCCCGCTCCTGATACAATTCCGCTGCGAAGTGTACCCGCACACAATGTGTTAATAGAAACTACTAGCGTTAGAAAAAGAGGTAGACTACTGCTTTTTATTATCGGAGTAAGAGGGGTCGAATACTGGTGCTAACATGGATGTTAGTAGCTGTTTGAAACATTAAATAGCAGTTACGGTTCTGTCATGTATTAAATCAATTAGGCAGGCATTCTAAACAAAACGTTTTACTTTAATCAGCAGAAGAGAAGAGGGTGGATCGCTTTGCTTTGGTGCTTTACGGTCTACTTTTTTGCTAAAGGAGAATTAAATAACCGGGGCTTTAAAAAAGAAGTTATTTCGCATAAGCAACGTATAACAAACGAAAAATACGACTCAAGCCTCTTTAACACTAAAACGCCCTTTATATTAATTTTAATTCTAAGCCACGTAAAATGGAACCCGCTTGAGAAGTTCCCGGTAAAGAAGCTTTCTTGTTTAAGATGTTTTGTTTTTATGATTTCAATTTTTAGAATGTATCAATAATAGTAAGATTCCCCGTTTAAGAAATGTTGCTCCTAAACATTTTCCTATTTAAGAAGTTTCTTTCTCTCCGACCAAAAAAAAAATGTGTATTTTTAGTATTATGGAGCAGGAAGTATACCTAACAGTGTATTGATGTTTATTTGTCCGTAAGACTCCATCTAGTGTTTCGCACCGTGTATACTAATTTCCTTTTCAGCGTAATAATCTATTTTACTGTATCGTTTCAGGTACTTATCAGAGAAATCATTAGCTCTTACCTATTTCCCCTTACCTACCTGTTAATGACCGGCATCTCAAAATTACTCTTTTCTAAATTTAAACTTAATTATACTTTACAGTTTTACCTTGCTTACTTTTTACCTTTAGAATTGGGGATAAGGCCGTCTGGCCGAGGAGCCCCGTAATCGTCCGTTCATATCGGAGGAGGCGACCTTCTCTTTCAAATTTATTGTAAACATCATTTTCGAGCCAATGGAAAGGAGATTTCCCTTCCCCTATGAAACAAGAACCACAGAAAGAGGAGAGAAACATTCCCAGGTGGGCATTGTCCCAGAAATAGGGCAATGAAAAGAAAATTCTAGGATTACTTCAGAAGACGTCGGGTATTACCTGGCCATTTAAGAAGGGATGTCCCTTAGCCGGTGGCTATCTACAGGCCCTGCCAATTAAAACTACTACTTCAACCATAGGACTTCTATAGTGGTAACCAGAAACTTTTTATTCATGAATACATACATAAAAATTTATATTGTCTCACTAAATGATCATTTTTATAGTGGTATCTCCAATCACATTCATTTTAGTAGTTCGAGATTTAATAGATGCATGCTAAAATTAGTTGAAGATCCAGTTTAGATTCGGTTTCACTTTCTTTCGTTTTAGCTTGAGAACTCTCAAAATTTTTGGGGACATTTATAAATCATTAAAAAGTTTCAAAGCGTATTTACTGAAACAAAGTATCCTTATTTTGTTAGTTCCTGTTTTAGACTTCTTAGAACCTAGTTTATATAATATTTTAAACATGTCTACAGCAGTATTACATTGTAAGGTTTTATCTATTGACCAAAAATTCAAAATTTTAAAAGAAATAGAAAATAATTCCCATTTATTTCGCAATCAGATTCCCAAAAATTTAATTTGCCTGTGACAAAACTTAAAGTCAATGTTACTAACCGAAAGTTTATATTCAACGTTTATGACAGCGGTTCTCAACGGGGGCGAAACCCCCTCCCGGGGGGCGGTGAGACAATGCTAGTGGGCAGTGACCTCTCATCGGGCGATAGGGTGACGATATGAGCAGGTTTTGGTTTCCAAACTTAATTTTAAAAATATTAAATAAATTTATTACATTGTCTAATTTACACGATTTGTACCAGCAATAAAACAAACTTACGCGGTGGTGCAAGAACCAATTATTACCATTCCTATGTTCTGCGTGAAATTGGACGAAATTCAGAAAAACAAATTTAATTAACAGCATTCATTTGGTTTGGTTTAGAGCACTACGATGTACTCTGTTGCAACACGAGTGCTATTGACACCGGGACCTATAACTTAAAGCCGATTTCGAAAGGTTATGAACACCTATGCCCCAGTAGGATTCGAACCTACGAACTCAGGAACCAAAGGTCAGCGCCCTAACCATTCGTGTATCTCAGTAACAAAAATTTGATTTGTAACTCTATTGGAGAAAATTACTTAAACATTTTGCCTCTTATATAACTGAGTTCTTCTCCTACCCTACACTTTAAATTACGATGTTACAAAGGGGGGCTTTGAACCCATTTCGGATCCAGAGAAGGTGTTAAACCCATTTCGGTTCCGTATTGGTTTGGTAGCTTAGAATCTCTGTTTTATGATAACCTATAAATACAAAAACTGAAAAAAGAAAAATTAGGAAAAGTGTTTAAACATTATTATTTCGTAGTTTAAGGAGACACATCATATTTACGCAAATTTAAATCGAAGATTTTTTTTATTTATTGCTTTGTAATATCTTTTTTAATTACTATCATAAATACATAAGATTTTCAGCATTGTTCTCTATTCTTATTAGATTAGTTTGACTGCATTTCCTTTGTTGCTAAAAAATAAGAACTTTTTTTATGAAGTGAAAAACGATAACTTGTTTAAAAAATTAAAAAAAAATTCTTGACATGATGTACGCAGATACTTACAAAAACACAAAGTGAATTTCATTAATCATTTATTCTTTTTTTTGTAAACAATAATTATTTGGTAGAATTCCCCACCTTCTTAAATCTTTAAAAAGTATCGGAAATGTTACATCGGGGAATTGAATTTTCAAAAAACCTAAACTAATATTTAAAAGTTCCATTTCAAATACTATAGACTCTAAATGAGGTGAACAACAACAAAAAGAGTAAGTAGAGTTTCATCGTAGGTCTGTAATATATTTACTGTGAAAATTTGAAAAGAATGTATGCAATCATTTTTTATTTACAGTGCACGCAAGTTAAGAAAACACCATTTTCATAAGAATGCATTTAAAGTTTTTATAGCTTCCTTAAAAGCTATGATATTAAATGCAAAGACTGTATCGTTTTACATGTTCTTATTCGAATATTTCAATGTGGTTTGTTTCAAACTATTTGGGGTTTTTTTTTGTTTTGGTTGGGCGTGCTACGGTCTACCTTTTGCAACAAGAGGGCTGATGAAACCGGGACCTACATCTTAATATCCCTAACGGCTACATCCATGCCACTGTGGGATTCGAACCCAAGAACTCTAGTTTGGTTTGGAGCACTACTGCCTACTGTTTTGCACACGAGGGCTAATGAGACCGGGACCTACTGCTTAAAGCCGATTCCGAACGGCTACGAACATCCATGCCACAGTGGGATTCGAACCCATGAACTCTGGAACCGAAGGCCAACACCCTAACCAATCGGCCATCGTTCGGCTTCAAACTATTTAGAAAGCAACAAACATTTTAAAAATGTAAAATAATAATAATAATAATAATAATAATAATAATAATAACTAGTTTTTGAAAGTTTAAAAGTGGTGTGTACCCTTAAATTCAGTGTAGAAATTGAATTACTTATTACGCATGCTTCAGTTATGCAGCATGACAATACAAAAGGGTTAACCCGTTAACAGTTTCATTTTTTTCCCGAATTCGATCCAAAAAGTCTCACATTTTTTTGTTCATTTTACATTTTTAGGCTGGAAAATGCTATTCGGAATAATATTTCTAATTATTTTTAGCATGTATAACCACTTTTTTGCAGGAAATAAAATAGTGTTTTCACTGAAAGTTGTCTTTTTCTCTCATGTAAGCCATACAGGGAAGTTACATTTACAGTTGTGCATATTATAAAAAATACAAATATTTTTTATTACAACTACTACACTACATTATTTTCGAATGCAAATACTACAAGTACATTTACTAAACCTGTTTTATCAAAGATCAGATTTAGTGCGATAAATGTTAAAAAAGGGCAAGAGGCTGAGTCCAACGCCACAGTCCGGACAAAAGTACCTAGTCTAATTCTTTTGCCGCTGTCATTTTTCTTCGGTGAACACACATAGCACTGGTTTGCAATTCTTAGTATTTTGTCTGTAGGGGGAATTTCCTCTAAAAAGTCTCTATCGGCCAGTCTCCCAAAAACTCAATGAACGGTGGCTGTTGGGTACTGGCCTTCGGAACTAGAGTTCGTGGGTTCGAATCCCACTATGGCATGGATGTTCGTAGCCGTTCGGAATCGGCTTTAAGCAGTAGGTCCCGGTCTCATTAGCCCTCGTGTTGCAAAAAGTAGACCGTAGCGCTCCAAAACCAAACCAAACCTAACCCCAAAACTTAAAGATAAAAACTGGCGGAGTCATGCAAAACCCATCAGATAGCCCGTGCCTGCTTTGTCGAACAGAATACACTTCGAAAAATAACATCTTGTGGACATCTATAGTACTAATTTGACATTAAAAATACAAAAGATATGGCCAAAACTGTGAGAACGACAAAGAAATCAGATTGCCTGTACGCCGTACGGGCAAATCATTAAAAGCACGGTTAAAACCGTGCCCGTATGGTGTACGTGCAAAACAGGCAAGGGGAACCAATTCTGAGAAGTTAAGAATATTCAGGGAAGCAATGGGATTCCAATCTTCGGATCTTAGTTCAGATAGGTTTCGGTGATCTTACGACTCTCTGAATAAGAGAGAAAAATTTGGTTCGGAACATTACGGTTAATGTGTTTTCAACAAGATGTCTAATGAGACTAGGCCGAACGATGGCCGATTGGTTAGTGTGCTGGCCTTCGGTTACGGAGTTCGTGGGTTCGAATCCCACAGTGGCATGGATGTTCGTAGTCGTTCGGAATCGGCTTTAAGCTGTAGGTCCCGGTCTCATTATTTCTCGTGTTGCAAAAAGTAGACCGTAGCACTCCAAACCAAACCAAACCCAAATGAGAGCCTACAACTTAAGGGAACAACACGTCGCTTTTAAACCTTCAAAAACTCGATTTTTTTTTTTTTAATTTATATTATATTTGTACATTTCTGAATTGATTAAACTCCATTGATGTATTCGAATTAAAACCTGTAAAATTATACAATTTTGAGGTTAATATCGTAGCTTCTGAAGAAGGTATAAGCCGAACGCTGGCCGATTGATTAGGGCGCTGATCGTCGGTACCGGAGTTCGTGGGTTCGAGTCCCACTATGATATGGATGTTCGAAATCGGCTTTAAGCAGTAGGTCCCGGTCTCATAAACCCTCGTGTTGCAAAAAGTAGACCGTAGAGCTCCAAACCAAACCAGAAGAAGGTATAAAAACTGGTATTTTACTGAAAATGGTACCTTTTCAAATTGCACGCACTGTATATAAAAAATGATTGCATATATTGATTTCAAATTTTCACAGTCAATAGATTATAGACCTACGACGAAACTCTACTAATTTTTTTCGTTGTTTATATCATTTAGTATTTATAATAGTTGAAATCGGATTTTTAAACATTATGTTAGCTGTTTTGAAAATTGGATCCCATGGTGTAATATCTCTGATACTTTTTAAAGATTTAAGTAGGTGAAGAGTTATACATAATAATCGTTTGCAAAAAAGCAAAATTATTAATAAAATTCACTTTGTGATGCTGTAAGTCAGTGTGACAGAAAAATTGAAATACTTTATAAACAAGATCTCATTTTTAATTTTATATAAAAAGTTGTTATTTTTTAGAAACAAAAAAAAATTAAAAACTCATTAAGTGAAAATAGAGAAGAAAATCTGAAAATTAATGTAATTAAAATAATAATTAAAAAGATATGGCATGGTCGAAAATAAGAAAAAATTTTCTCTTTGAATTAGCGTAAAGGTGATGCGTCCCGTTTAAGTGGATTTTGAACGAGTACGGACAAGCATGTCCACAGTGGGAATTGAACCCGCGGGCTTTGGTACAAAGAAAAAAAAGTGACTGACTGACCTTTGATCCGTCGGGACGAAGAGAAGGAGTGTAAGGTACGAACGTGTCCAGTGACCGTGGAATTCTGTTTTGCGAAGAAGAACGGAACGGGACTCGGAAAAGGGGAAAACACGATCGCGCCGGCGCGGGGCACGCCCTCGTGGGAGGGGGGGGGGACAATTTACGTTCAACACTCAAAAAAGGGAGAGCCATGGTTCATCAGTCGGGCTGCCCCTTCGAACGCTGTTCAAATTCCGTAACTTTGTTTTGAACTTTTATCAGTTGGCAATTTTCTTTTAACTTTTTGTTATAACGTCAACTTAGTTTATCAAACTTTTAATTCCTATTTACCTTTTTCATCCTCCAAAGTTATAATTTGTCCATACTAGGATTAAACAAAACACTGAACTAGAAATATACAATATTTCCATCCTCCCTACCTCTTTCTGTATAAACACTGACGAGACAAAAAGTAAACTGGTACACCTACTTAATATCGTGTAAGGGCCCCGCGAGTATACAGAAGTGCCGCAACACGACACGACATGTAATCGACTAATGTCTGAAGTAGAGTTAGAGGTAATTGATACCATGAATCCTGTCGGGATGTCCATAAATCCCTAACAGCACGAAGTGGTGGAGATCACTTCTGAACAGCTCGTTGAAAGGCATCCCAGGTCAATAATTCTCAATAATGTTCATGTCTGGGGATTTGGGTGGCCAGCGGAAGTGTTTAAAGTAAGAAGAGTGTTCCTGGAGCCTTAAAACACCACGTTTGAATTCACTTAAATCTTGATAACTCCCCATTGTAGCAGAAGTAACTGATTTAACAACTGTGTCTACAGGCACACAAGGCGAGGGTACAACTGGATTGCCTGGGCCGAGCCCTCTAATCCAGAGCAGAAAGCAGAAAATAAAACAGCTAAAAGATGGAAGAAGGGATTGCGGCCATGGGCATCCGCACACTGTGACGAGCAGAGATGATGTGAGTAGTTTTGTCATTCTGGGGTAATTCAAATGACCACGAGAGGACCAATAGAATTGTATAGATTCGTCCAATCAAATCAATGTCATGAATTTTCGATGGTATAAATAGGTGCGAAACATAATGTATGGCCAGATTTTAATTAAAGCTTTTTTCTTACATTTTTACAGGGATATCATTGATGTAAAAATTAGATAAAGTAGGGGCTAGAAGGGATCCCTCCGGAATACCGCTGAGAATAGAAAATTTTGAAGAAAGAAACTGAAAAATTTTAACCTGAAAAGTACGGTCGGTGAGATAAGAAAAGAGAAATTTAATGAGATAATTAGGGAAGTTATAACTAATTAATTTGGGAATGAGGGCATGTGTCCAGATTTTGTCGAAAGCACGAGCAACATCGAGAATAATGACCGCAGTAGAGAGCTTATTTAATTTGTTTTTGGCGAGAATTTCAGCAAGAGTATCCTAGAACTGTCGCCAATCTGTGTAGATATTGGGCTTGGACTCTATATTTTGTATGATTAGATCCACAGATGGTCAGAATCAAACAAATCTAGAGTCCCAGAATCAATTTTATAAGGAATGTTTAGAGCAAGAACAAAATTAAAAATGGAGGGGTGACCTCGAAAAAAATGGATGGGAGAATTTGGGAAGTGAATATTAAGGAAAGATGTATTGGTGATAACATTAAGTATCTCTCTACCAGATTTATTTACACCTCTACAGTTCCAGGCTGTATTATGCGCGTTAAAATCAGCAGCTATAATACAGTTAGTATGCTAATTTAGAGTTTTATTAAGATCCGAAGTAAGAAGTGAATTATTGCATTTAAAGTAAGCCGAAGTAATAAATAACTTGGCATTGCGATCAGGCATAACCACAATAGAAATCTCCTCGAGTTCATCCGTGATAAGATCTTTCACATCATAGTGATTAATATCCCTGCGGATGTAAATCGCGACTCCACCTGAAGAGAGACAACGCGATCATTGCGGTAAAGTGAATAATTGCAGACGTTGAAATTGATACGCGCGTTCTTAGGGAATATAGTCTCCTGTACAAGGACAATGTCTATGTCAAGACACTAAGAAGTCGCGTAATTCGTTAATTTTAGTAGATAGGCTTTGTGAGTTTTAGTAAACAATTTTAAGTTTATTGAGGACAATTGTGTGTAGAATCATGACACTCCGCCGGCTCGTAGAATTCGGCTACCGCTTCAGATATAGCGAGTAATCGTCATTTTCCTTGAGGATTGTTGAGGTTGTTCTAAATAATTGTATGATGTCGGCCATTTTAAATCCTTTAAGAATTTTATGAATAGTTTTTATGAAGTCTCCTACTGATGAGTTATAGCTATTCTTTTCCTGCTTCTTAGTTGAAGCGCGTACTGATGCTGGGAAAGAACTGGTCGAGTTTTTGCTGCGCTGGGGTTTAGTTCTTTCGGCGAATCCTGGGGAGGACGAATTAGATTTCTTCGTTTGAGTAGAATGAATTTGATTGTCTGTTGGCTTGACCGGAGGTAGTGGGTCGATAGGTTTGGTAGCTTGAGCTTTCGCTCTCGCTTCCCAAGTGTAAAAGCTCGATCTAGGATAGTCTCCCTGTGAGAATCGTCACAGCGCATGCGCTCATTTTGGCACATTTTTTCACTTGGTGATAATTACTATGAAAGTATTATAACCTGTGTATTGACTCCGAGTAGCGACGATCGCTTTGATTTCAAAAACGTGTTTAATGCATTTTGACCGTTGATGATTTGTAGCATGCCATTCATTATGTTTTAATTGATTTATTATATGTTTATTTGTATAATATTTAAATGCTTGAGTAATGGAGTTCATTTTTCTGTAAACACAGTTTTTCATTAATATAATTTAAAAATTTCTTGAATCTTATTACTTCAACTATCTTTTTTTAACATACAAAAAGTTCATTTGTTAGAGTGTTCCTACGTTATTAATTTTATTTCTATATATAGTTAAATTTTGCCTACACTTTAAGCTATTAACACATTGTGTGCGGGAACATTTCGCAGCGGAATTGTACCGGGAGCGGGCATTTTGAACTTAAATTTAGTTATTCAGTTAAAGCTCAATAGATCGAACATTATTTTATTTTTTAACCCACTTTTCGTATTTTATATTGAAATATATAAACAAATATATGAATAGAAATATATACATAACAACCATAAGACTTTTGAAAACAAAAAGTATATATTTTTAGTGGATAAATTTATAATAGTATCGTAAATATGAAAAATCAAATAGAAACATTAGTACAGAATTTTAATTTTTTAGAATTATTTTCGAATTATAACAATTTTACATTATATAAAAATGAAAAGAGCAATGATAAAAACTAACAATGTAAAAACTAGTGTTTATTTGTCTAAATTTTTCCAGAATCTACGTAGTAGACAAGAACATTCGGCTTCGTTTTCCTGTATATGCCGTTATTTTTGTACCCACCAATAAACCATGTTGTTAACTAACCCGTACTAGTGCGTGACCCGCGCTCAAGTATCAATCGTCAGAAAACGTATTAGTACGTGTACCGCATACAATGTGTTAACTGTTCCACGATCATTGCAAAAATAAGTCTCAGTTATGATAACATGAGCAAAATTTTTATTAATTTATTTCTGTATTCTGTATGGTGGTATTCCAAATTGATTCTTCTAAAATTTTATTTTCTCTGCAACAAGAAACAGTTTATTTCCTTCCATTTTTTATTGTTGCCAAATGCAATTATGTTCTACTTTATTTACTTTTATTTGTAACCAATGAGTTTCATTCCAGTTGTGGGTTTATCCTCAATTAGATAAATGAAGCGGATGATAACTTGCCAATCATGATAAGCTGATTATTTTGTTTGTTGAATGAAAATATCATCAATTTTTATATATTTATGCTATGTAGTAATATCAGTCATTTATGTATTAAAATTGATATATCTAACGATTCATAACAGTATGATATATTATATGTAATCATTAAAAGTCTGTGAAAATGGCATTACTTTGAGAAAATTGTAATAAATCTTGCAAGATTTTTGAATGAAAATAAAAGCATATTATTAAAATAAAATCATTTTTATTCAAAGATTCGAAAGTCTGAGCTAGATAAAAATTGCCATTTTCATACCGTTGAAGTTACAAACTTAATTTGAAAATAAAAATGCACTCAGAAAATATTCTTTTTTAAATTTCATTTGAAGATTCAATTAAATCAAGTCCTAAAGTTAATTGAATATGAGTAGTCTTGACATCAGTGCAATTTCGAATATTGTACTTTTTTAATTCATATTGCTTTTAAAAATTATATATATTATCTCTTGTATTATATATTATCTTACCCCATCTGGTAATCTTTTCATCGCAATTTCCTTACCATGATAAATAAATAAAGAAGGTGCCACATAATAAAGTATCCGAATTGAATAAATACAAATAAACTAATAAAAATAATATCTTCAGAATTTTAATATAAATATTAAAATGGAAATGGATAACTTTTAGCTTCCTTTATTTTACTTTGTTTTTTATTTAAATCTTTCATATGTGGCCTTTATTAAAAATTTAAGTATAAATAATGCATATTGAATAAGATAAAAAAAACACGCTGGGATATCAGAATTAGCAATTATCATTGAGATGACAGTATTAGAAAAGAAACTAAATTGTGTACTTGTTATAATTATTTTCTTCATTTCATAAAGAAAATCCAGTTCAATTAACAAATTTCTAAATATTTTAATATATAATATTCAATCATCTAGTCAAAACAAAATAATTCTTAAATTCTAATCTATGTTTTCTCTTAGATTTATTTATTTATTTATTTAAAAAGAAATGCGAACAAAGTGGTGTAAGAAAAAAAAATTACTAATTAAAACATGAAACTTATTTTATATTTATTTTTTGTAATACTGTATACAATCTATATTTATTAAAGATTATGGTTTAACTGCATTAAATTATGTTTTTTACATTGCATATATTGAATAATTAAAATAATATTACGTAAATAAATTACGCGATAATAAAACAAAGTCTAAATAAATCCTATGTCTGATTGGTATTTGGGAGCCAATCCTATATTTTAAGTTTTCGTCGCATCCCGAGGCAGAATGAGAGCCAATTCTACATACTTTGGTACAATTGGCGATTATTTCTTTCACTAGCCAAAATAGCGATAGTGAAGATATCCCTTCAATGGATTGGCCAGCGTACTCCCCTGATTTAAATCTCATTGAACATGTGTGGGATGCTTTGGAAAGATGCATTGCAGCACGCTTACATCCTCCGGAGAAACACCCAACAACTCAAACAGATGCTGATTGCGGAATGGCCGCAAGAAATGTTGGACCAGTTGGCTCTGAGTATACGGAGAAGGTGCGAAGCAACCATTGCAGTTAGGGGAGGGCATATCCCATATTAAGGAGCATCTGCTTGTTGTTCTTCCTCTTGGATAGACAATCATGAGTCACGATTCTATGCGTTCAATAAAACTTGTTTTTCTTTGATTCCATACCTTATGCATTGTATTCCTTTTTCAGCGCCGATGCTTTTATCATCTTTACGTACATAATACGCTCCCTCATTTCTGAATTTCATGCCTCTCAGATGATTTCTCTTGGAGTTAGGTAAAAAAACCCACCTGTTCCTTAAGTTTTGCACACCAGTGTATATATATATATATATATATATATATATATATATATATATATATAGAGAGAGAGAGAGAGAGAGAGAGAGAGACAGGTAATATATAGATAAATATAATCATGTATGTATATATATGTAAGGGTTTTCAAAACTTAAATCAAGGGCTAAAATTTCCCGCGTCTTTTTGCATTCCCCTTTTTAATTCCTAACCTAAATTGACCCCTGGGGCTACAGTTTACGCCCTCAGAGAAGGGGCCCGACCAAATATAATCCTACATGACCCTAGCGGACAATTTAGGAAATTTCCAAATAAAAAGGAGATACACGCTGTCGGAGGCAGATTTTTCTAGAGATATTTTCCCACAGATGTCGACCCAGGTGTTACGTGTCTTGTATATAGAACTTCATGCTAGCTGATCCTTCCGTTTGTCCTGTCCCTATGATGAAGTGGGAACCCGTCCTTCAACGCTATCTTAATAAAGGTCTTTAGCTGAAACGGTATCATTTTTATGGCCATGACTGCAACCAACCATAGAGAAGTCCGTCTCATTACATATATATTCTCTCTACCTCGTAATATAATGGAGTGATCACAGTCGCACTCTTATATTCCATGAACACTTTTCTTTTTCTTTTGGACTCGGATATGGTCGAAATGGACTAAAATCTGATGCACTTTGAGACAAAGAAACAAGATTTCCCCGATTATTCTTGGATGGAAAACGGCTTTAGAGAGGTGGAACATTATATGCTTGCGAATTATTCCCGACTTACAAACGTATTCGTCTTGGAATCGTCGATCTCTAGAAAGAGCGCTCCAGTCGATTCGGTTTCGCGTTTGTGGAAGTGAAGCCGCGAAACGTTACACGATTCGGAGGAAACGAAATGAAACACTGTTGAAATGCTTGATTTTCTTCAAGTACAGCGGGCAGAGATCAGAATTTTAAGCATCATCATAGTAGTTTATTACTTCATAAGTTTAAAGCAAAAGAAGTAGTTTAGCGAGCATGTCGATCAGCTGTCTAAGAAAGCCATCAAAAGAGAAGTTGGCATTCCCCTCATTTTGTCACTTCAACAAATAAAGTCTATCCGAAAGGAATGACGTCATCACAAAATGAGAACTTAAATTTGTCAGCTGTGAAAAAGTTTCGAGACACATTCCTGTTCTTCGTTTTTAAAAACGACTGTAAGCATATTTTGGACAACATCTTCACCTGCCAAGCCGTCTCCGATTATGGCGTATACCAGAGCAGTCTGATTAGTGCAAGTTCACTAAGGACAGGGGAAGCATTTATGATCATGTAATCATCAAGTGAGACTTTATGGAATCCATACTAAGTAGGTTCTTCTATTTTCACTTTTAGACAGTCCCACTAGTCAACATACTGAATACACCCGTCCAGACTAGGACAAGAACTGATCATGGAGCTCTTCCCCCAACTCTCAATGGAGACACTTTTGTATCTATAAAACTGTATATATTTATCTTTTGTGGTGTATCATTATTCTACATCATTGATGTACCTTTTTATTATTAAAGGTGCATAGTTATGGTATCCGATATTTTTCCCGTTCAGTTCCGGTTTTCGTTCCGACCAAAATAACGGTTTTTTTCCTGTTTTCAGTTCAGTTTCGATTCGAAGCCCTATTATAATTTATACTTATTATTTCTATATTTTTTTCTACTTTATATTTGCATTTTATAATTTAGTTATATATATTTACTATAAGTACATGTCGAGAAATTGCCCAATATTAAGACGTATTTTTAGAAATTATTCTACCGTACACCTTTCTACACGTCATTATTTTTCTCCGTGCATCCGCGTGCTTAACGTTGCTACCAAAGCAACCATGACTGTCAGCGACATGTAAAGTTTTGTGTATTTAATCTCTTGCATAGCAAAATATTGGACAGTCAGTCTCAATTCCTTTCTACAGTATATCTTTAACTGCAATCAAAACTATAATTTTTAATTTTCTTTTTGTCTTTTAATAAAAATCATTTAACTATACAAATGTTCATTTAAAACTGTTTCATATGCATATATATTTAGATACACACATACAAACATGTAAAGGTAAGTGTGCATGTTTATGTCTCTTTCGAGAATTCGCGAACACTGAGACCTGGTTGATTTTGGTGTGCCCCCTTCCCGCTTCGCCAACCCAAAATATCCCATCTTACTGAAAATGGACCCTCAAAACTGACTCGATCTAAACACCCCTTGCTGGCGTGGGAGTTTGTAGCGATGTCGGCTTACGACGTTCCAGTCGTCTCGCAAACATAAGCCGATTACGATGGCCTGTAACATTTTTCGAAAGGCATCGATTTGGAAAAATTCTCGCCATGACAAATTTTGTTTTCCACGATCTTCAAACAATAGAACTGGAGAAATGTTTGACGGAGATAAAAAGACGGGGATTATTTTTGGGTGCTACGGACACTTTTAAAACGAGTGAAGAAATTATCAAAGTGGAGCCGGTGTGTGTGGGGGGGGGGGAGAGAGTTCGTGTGAGTTTTTCTTTTTGTTTATATCGTCAACCATTTCGTTTATTTTCAAGCATAAGATCCCTCATGCGGCGTCTGAAAAAAAAATAACGTTTGGGGAAAAGTTTTGAAAGACTTAAAAGTCGACATTTAATACTTTATTATCATCGTAATATCTGTACAAAAGAGAGCATATGCATATGTAATCCATAATTTATAAAATTGCTGGACAAGGAGAAGGCGAAACAGCTAGCAGTAATAAAAATGCAGTCGGCCGACATTGAAGAGGACGGCACAGGTTTAATTGAAACTTTATTTCAGAGCTGCTAAAACGGACATCTTTATTAGTGAACGACAGACAAAGGAAAGACACAAAAATCACTCTGCTCGGATAGAAATGCACCCAAGAGCGAAGATAGAAGAAATTTTCCCACTTACTCAGCGAATTTAGGTGCAAGATCAGGAAAAACGCGGAGCCATTTGCCAGAGACAGCTGGGAAACGTGTCGAATAGATAGAAAATTTACATCTTTAGGACAGAAAGTTTGATAAGAATTTTAAGCCTAAGACACTCCTTTGATTAAGATATTTAGAGGCTGAGAAAAATATTTTAAAGAATTAGAATGGGAGAGAGGAGGTTTTAAAGAAAATATTAAAGTTAAATAATTTTGATATATTACATATATATGTATGGATGTATGTTTACTTATTAATGTAAATCCATATGGTTCTTCGCAGAAGCGCAAAATTGTTCGACATAACTGACGAACACATTTCGGTCTCAGGTATGATTGCGGAATCATTCCTCTCTTTCACCGTAGAAATGAGTGGGGAATCACGTGATATCCTATGACAGTTGCTAATTAATGACTATTTTTATTGTTGCTGCTTTACTTTTCTTCGCATTGAACCGCAGTAGCTCATTCGGAAAAGGCAACGATCTCATAGAAAGAGGGTTGCGAGTTCTAGGCTCCAATCGGCGAAAATCTGTCGTTTCATTAATGGCGATTGAGGCATGTAAAAAAGGTTTCCGGTTGCAATGTCCTCCACTTTCCTAATGGATTCCTAAGGAAATCGCAGGCCTAGCCTGGGGCAGTTCTGTATGGTGCATGCTTCTAAGTAAAAAGGAGCCACTTTATTTATGTTGTTCTTAGGGAGTAATGTTCATTAGTTCTTGGTAACGCAAGAGCCATGTTCTTGGTCCGTGTAACATTATTGAGTGTCGGTTTTATTTAATTAAAAATTAGAGTAACCTATGGTTCCATTAAAAAAAAAAAAAAAAAAAAAAAAAAAGCTTTTTAGGTACAGCTTTTGTATAAGACTCCCGCAGTAAATTAATCTAGGCAGACTAACCCAGCCCACAGTAAAGATTTCTATAGCAGGTGGTGACTTAAGATTTGTGAAAGCGGAAGAAATGACTTAATTTACGGAGAACGCGGGAGACCTATTGCAATGAAAGCAAATGGGCAAGTTGATGAGTGGCACATTAGGATGTATTGGACAATAGACACATAAGACCATACGGTCAGGGCATGTGGCCACCTGCCATATGAAGAGGTTCCCACAAGAAATATAGGACCATGGATACATCTGGGGGAGTGCCCTTGATGTAAGCAAAGAGGCGCTACTTTCTCCCGAGGGTTCAGACAGAAATATTTTATCTTTAGTAATGTTTAATTTTCTTGTTCATAAATCTGTAAATAATTAACCTGTAGTTCAATGCAGAAGAAACTAGTAATATGCGGAAATCATAATAAGTTTAAAACAATCTTGGATTGCATACATTGAAAACATTTCTGGAACGGTCCAGATCCCCCACCTATAAATACGTCCTTGTCATCCGAAGCCTACCCGATCGTTCTTGATATTTGTTGAGATCACCAGTTTTAAACTAGCAAACCATTTGCGCACGGTATCCTTTCTTTAAGCGGTATAATTTGGTATTCAAACTTAATTTCAAATAAATTTATTAAATCAATTAACTAATTTAGATAATTAGCACCAGAAATAAGGCGCACTTAGATGAGGACTAAGAAACCAGTAAATTTCATCCTGTTTCCAAGGTGTTCCTATTGTACAAAAGCAAGTTCATCTATCTTCAGCTGCATTCAATCGTTCCAGTCTCGACGTTTCATTGCTGCGTATATGCATTCCAGGATTGGAACGCTTTTGTAACATATTAAAATAATGCTAGATGGCCTTATTATACCATTTCTTTTATTGTAAAAGGTTTCTGAGTGATATACTAGTATTTGCTTAAGTTTTATCTTGAATTTACTTACTCGTTATCAATAAACACGGCGGCGTTAGTAAATAGTGGTGATCTAAAGACAGCTGGAGGCTATTGAAAACGTTGTAGCAGACAATCTGCGAGAAAAGGTCAGGAAAGCACTGGAAAAAAAAATTTATATTGATTGGTTCAGGGAGGTTGGATTTTAATAAATTTATTATTTGTCCGCAGTATGATTAAGAGAAAGAAATTTCTCTAACATTCATCTGGATGTAAGTATAAAAATTCTCGAAGAAAATGTGCATTTTATTAAAGCTAAAATTAAGTTTAAAATAATAAGTATTTCATTTCATATTATTTTATGCATCTTACGATTTTCTTCAAAAACCATTAATGCATGGAGTAGCAATTCGTTTTCAATGCCGCGGTTCTCAGCGCGTTAATTGCAGTGAATGTGTTCAGCGTACTTTTAGTAAAAAGGAACAACTGCACGAAAAAATTCCGGCAAGAGAGCAATAGAAAATGTGTATGTGACGTCACGACAACAGCACTTAGGTGCATATTTAACTCTTTATTCCTATTGCTTTTTTACGGGTTGTGTTTGGGTATATATGTATTTACTTACACTTTGTTTACACAAAATATTTACAAGCGGAAAAATTATATTAATAGGAGCGATAATTTTATTTTATAACATAATACAAGTATTTTTTCTTAAGTTTTTAAATTTTCTTAAATCTTTAAATGACAAACCTTTAAAATTTTAAGTTTACAGTACGAAAAAGATATTCTCCATTTGATATAAAAATTTAGTTTATAATACACATTTCAAAATTTACATTGTAAGTAAATTTTCTCTTCAATTTGGTATATATTTTTCATGCTATTTTTAAAAATATACTACTTGAAACAAAAATTTAAAAAAAAAAAAATTAAAGTAGATCGTTATTGTAGTTGCAAAAAAAAATTATTCTAAAAGGAGCGAAACTTTATATTTTGAGATGAATCGGGGGAAAAAACAATAAGACAGGCTACCTAACAAAAAGTTGAAAACAGAATGAAATTTGTTCATTTTTTCCACAGCTTCATTCAATGTTAATGATGCCCTCAGAGAAGTAAAATGTTCAAATGTAGATTTGTTTGACTGATTCATCCCTCTGAGATTCCCCTTTCTTTTCATTTACAACAGAGTTTCTCTACATTTCTCTTTTTAGTATGCATTAATAAATTACTGGAAAATGACTTCTACTTTAATTTTACATATATTTTTATAAGTTATGAGATTTCATTTTAATTTTAGAAAATATAATTACATGCCATAACTCTAATGGTATTTATAAGTTCTAATACTTTCCCTCAGTGTTCTTCTACCTGTCTACTTTTTCATCATGTAATAGTAGATATCCTTCTTTTCAATGTGTAAAAGCTAATTCATATATTATATATCTACTTATTTAATAACTAAATTTTCTCATACAGATTTAAAAACACAGCTTTTTTTATTTTATGTAGTCAGTACCTTTGTAGTGACTGCAATCAGAATAATAAAATACTACTACACACAAAAATACATAACAGTTGCTATTTTGGACTTATCGACAGTGTATTATTTGGTAAAAATAAACCAGCAATATTTTCTGATGAATTAGTAGACTTATTGACTTTTTGCTCAACTAAAACATGACAAATTTATTAATTTATTTACATCTTCCTTTATTATGTCATTTTATTCACTGGAATAAAATGTTGACCACCTTACATATATACCCACTTTAATTTCAAGACTTACTTAAAAAACCTCACCATATACACACAGATCTCCCATGTGGTCTAATTTTTAGAATACCTGGCTCTTACCCAGTAGGCTGAAATTCAATTCCAGGCATGGGACTTTTTTTTTTGTGTCATGCAAACTCTATCGGCAAAGGATAGATGGCATTGATATAACCAGATGAATGTGAGTTTGAAGGTCAAGACAGTCAAAGATACCCTGTGTTCATTAATGACAGATACGACACACAGGATTATGGTCATGTCCTCCAAGTTCTCAAAAGATTCATTTGGAGGTGGCAGACAAAGCCTGAGGTGTGCTGTTTGGTCGTTCCTTTTAAATGACTAGGACCCGATTTGTATGCTTGTGTTGTCTAGGAGAGTAACGCTGGCCACCCAACGTTTTTCCCAAAATAAAATGGCCAACAAATATCTGATTCTTGGGAATGGCACATGTTATAAAAGTTTCCTCACTTTGAAAATAATAAAACTATCACACAAAAAAAAATCTTTCATTTATACACATATATTTTAAAAAGCACATTTATTATTATTTTTTTAAATACAATTGGGCAAAAGAAATTATTCATCTGTCTTTAGTTCTGCTGTATAAAAAAAAAAATATTCTTCAATTATTATTTTTTAAATTGTCAAAAATCTTACTCAAACCAAGCCAAACAAAGTCATCTTTTTAAGCATTCATTTTTTACAATTGGCAGGTCTCTCCCCTCCCCTCACTGCCTATATATTAAGTTCTGTTTCCAAAACTGAGTCTCATCCCACCAATAGAAAAACTCAGGGGTCCCCTTGGGGGGGGGGGCAACAAGTCCTTGAACGTAAAAGTATCTTTCCACAATCTGCACAAATAAGTTGCAATAAGGATGAGGTAGACCATTAGATTTAATTTATATCCAGGGAGCCACAATGGCTTAAAATTTGAGAACAAATTTCATCTAAATTGTGCGTATCTACCACCTTTTAAAAATTGACACTAGTAAAACTTTTTGGTTCAAATACTAGTTGGCCATCTTAATTTAACTTCAATCACTTGGGTGGTGAAAATATATTCAATTGTGGTACCTATTTCAAAAGAATAAGTAGATGAAAAATTGCAATATGCTACTTATAATCATCCAATGTTCTATGGTTTGGCCACTCCTTCCTTAGACTAGGATAACTTACCTTAGCATTACATCTGGTGGTCTTCTGCTTGCTCCCTGCTTCTAAATGACAAGGACAACTTTGTTTATATGTTTCCCCTAGGGAGTAATAAGTTGGTCGCTTATTGGGTACTTTCATAATAAAATGGCCAAGAGATAGCTACAGCTTGATAATGACAAATGCTCTAAATGCAAGTGCCTCCCACAATTGAAATAAGGATTACATATATATGAATAAAAGAACAAAGTACTATTCTATAATTGGATCTCCATATTCAATTTCCATACATGTTAGAACAGCATAGCTCAATAAATAAATCAGAAAGATCTAACTCAACTATGGGTATGTTTAAAAAAATTAAATACAATAGAGCAAAAATCTAACAATTTCATACATATCACACAGATTTAGGTTTCAAAAAGTAAAACAAATAATTCCAGACAAATCTGCAGTCACAGTTAGCCTTGAAACACAACTGGATACTCTAATAATAGATCAATATCCTATTTGGATCTGTAGGACGGTTGACTGGTAGGGAGTACTACACTACTGTTTGGCAACAAAAGGGCTAATGAGACCAGGACCTACTGCTTAAAGCTAAATCTGAATGGCTCTGAACATCAATGCCAGTGGTGGGGTTCAAACCCTTATCAGCACCCTACTCATTTGGCCATCATTTGACTTAAGTCTGTAACAGGAAGTGCTATAGAATATTTTGTTATACAAAACAAAGGATCCAATGTTCAAAATGACTGTTCAACACTAGAACTGCAGAAAGGGTCATTATTACCCAAAAAATATTTTCTTTACAGATTTTTTTTTTCTTCAGATAACAATAATAGTAATATAATAATCATGAAAATATACGTTCAAAATTTATCTTCAAAAGTACTTTTATAAAAATGTATATTATTTCTGTTGTTACTTTCTGAAAAGGAATAAATCTATTAAGATAACACAAAAGAGTTTTGGAACCAAAATTATCCAAAAACTATTCATTCTTCTGTTAAAATAATGGCAGGAGGAAACCATTTGATTTCTTTAGGCTACAAATTAAGTGAATATTATTAAATGACAACTATCCAAGTAGTAAAAGACATTCTTCTCAGATAGCACAAAAATATAAGTCAAAATCAAATTATATCAGCCTACATAAAATAGACCCTCCCCCCTCTGAATACGATTTTTTTTTTATGTTTAGCAATCTTGGTATATATTCCCAGATATCCATGAATATCATTTTTTTTTATTTATTGATGTTTATTATTTCCCAGATATCCTTGAATATCCTTATTGATATTTAGCAATGTTGGTCAATATTTTCTCAATATTTCTGTATAACAATTCTTGCTATTTACTAATTTCTCAATGTGGTGATTCTGCTATGTGGACTAATTCATTCACTTCTTGAATAAAACTTTTCTTTTTCTTTTTTTTTTTTTTTTTCTTAAATAAAACTTTTATGTTTAAAATTTATATTACCTGACATTTCTTTCAAAACATAAATCTACAACAATCCAGTTCTATTTTGCTTTCCAAAGAATTGCAATTATTACAATGTGTCATAGTACACACAGAGTGGAGAAAGAGCAGAACAGATTCACTTCCATTCACATTCAGCAAATATAGTGATTTGCTTGCATTGCACTGAATGTCGCAAGATAGAAATTTGATTTCAGAAAATTATATTTTTGAAAATATTGATAGATATTGATGAATATTATTACAATATAATTTTGTGTGACAATATATGACGTTAACAAAAGAAAAACTTTTTTTAAATGTTTTGCAAAAATTGGCAAATTTATTAAATTACACTTTATAGAATACTATTCTCTCATAATCAATACAAAAAACTCTTAAATGATTTCTTTTAAACAATTTCAAATTTTAATTTTACATTATTGTTGGGTAATATCAGCAGCTGAACAAAATGGGATGTCCAACATTGACCAATATATTTGTGCTACTTCGGTTTGGTAAAAATAAACTAGGAAAGTACAAGTGAGAGGCAAGTTGACTATTTTTCAAATAAAAAACTCAAGAAATACTCTCAATATGCTATTATTTATTCAAATGTCATATATATTTGCATCTTAAAGAACTGATGCTATACTACAAGAGTTACTATTTCCATCCAAAATAGTGTATACATTCACATATATATCACATTAGGATGTATGTAAAGAGAAAATACCAATTGAAATCTCATAGAAAAATAGGTAAGCAATAATGTCCATTTATGAATAACATATAATACAGAGATGTACACTGCACTGACAAAATAATAGCACTTTATTAATAATTCTTGACACACATAGTCTCATGTTGAGGTGCATCTAACTCTCATGCCTTAGAGATCCATCAACTGTGCATTTTAACCTCATAAGGCATTGTGCATGAATGCCAAAAAGGATCTCCTCTCCTACATTGTAGAAATGTCTATACAAAACATTAAAATGTTCCAATATAACTGCATAGCAAAAGGACTAAGACAGGCTATAAAAATGTAGGCACTTCGACAGTCCAATCCAATGGGAGGTAATAAATATCAAACTGCCGACAATAACTGTAGTTAGAGGATAGTAAAGCATTTTCTATCCAAATTGAGCAATAAATGGCTTCAACAAACTCTTTTCCAACATCTGCTAAGGCATTTGAAACAAGAAAAATATTCTAACAACATTTCAGAGAGTTATTTGGAAATATATGCCTGGTCCTCGAGGTGTTCGGAACTTTGCTTCAGAATAAATATACATTACAAAAAATTGGAATAGACAAGTTTTTCAAAGACATACAAAATAGATTTCTGAATACAATAACAGCAAAAAGGAATAAAGTGTGTAAAAACCTCCAAATAGTGTCAGATAAAAGTGCTTCCAAAGTCCAAAAATATAATCTCAGTTATCCAATATAAATATATACACAATAATTCTTTCACTGTGCCTTGTGCGAATAAAAGCACTGTACCAATAACAATTCACTAGATAATTACTTTGCATTGCCAGTTCATTGTATACAATTCCATTACTTCTTAGTTTGGAAGATTTCAAGAATGGAAGAGAAATTTTGAGATTAATAAACTTTCTGACAAACATTTCTCATTTTAAAAGATATAAAATACGTTAAAGATACAGGATGAAAATTTTTGGAAAGAATTTCATAGTTTACAATGAAACAAAATTAGTTTAATGCTTTGACTACCTGTCTAGTCAATGCTTATTAATGTAAACTAATGTAAAGATTAAGATAAAATCCAAGAAAATCTGTTGGAAAACAATGAACTGTCTTGCAGAGGAATTTCCCACCCCATTTGCTTTATTTTGGCACAGAGGAGAAGGCACAGATATATAAAAATGAAGGAAGAGCGTTCTGGAAAAGCAATTGGCACAGTCTGGAAGAGAAGCCTAGAAAAGGAATGTAGAGTTCCACAAAGAGCATCTTCCATATCAGACCAAAACTAACTCCCAACTAGTCACAATGGAATACCTGTAGAAGAGAGAAAATAATTAGATTCCTATTCACATTCAACACAATATTTTAAACATTATTTATTGACATTCAGCAAACATTGTATCACTATATTAGATTGGAGGATTTGTGCTATGTATTTTTTAAAAAACAATTTACAGTTAAACTTTGCTTAACTCATTCTAGACTACCAGAAAAAGAAAGAAATGTTTCCCTGGGCCCAAACAATTTTCTCCATGAAGTCTAATTTTATTTAAAAATTCATAGAAAATCATAGCTGAAATTTTCAGTTTATAATCCTTGATAGTATCTATCTATATTTTAATAAATGTTTTGTTATATATAAAAAATAAACAAGAATTTTTAAGAAAATTTTGTTTTGATAAAATTTATATTTACAGTCAGAAAAAAAAAATGAACATTTTAAGATTTAAAATTATCAGTAAAATTATACATTTAAAAAAATAATGACTTGAATAAAATCACTCCAATGATATCATTTATATTTAAATTGTTCTCACTATTTTTATTATTAAACATTTCAGAGGGAATAATGAGATTCACTGTCATTTGTATTAGAAAAATAACTTTCAACTATTTCACTACCTGATTTCACTACATGAGTTAAAAAAATTTTGTTCTCAAATATTTAACTCTTTGGTTACAGTGGATACAGTGAAACTGACCCAAAAGATACAAAACAATATCTAGCAAACTACAAATGGCAATTGTACTCCCATTTCTAACATTCCATTTTTCCCATTTAGTCAATATATAAACACCCAGTGCTCAACAAATCATGGCCCATATGAGACAAAAACGTGCATATTAAAAATTCTGATATTTAGAACTGAAAATGAATATTGAAGTTCAATTCTATGTAGAACATATTCACAAATCCTAGCATCTTAAAAATGTAAACAAAACATTCCAAATCTCAATGACACTTTTGTATCCAAAGACTGAAGAGTGTGATCACATATTTTTGGTAGATTTCAAAGTTAAACAATCTCCAAACACCCTTTTCACAAATTGTGCCAAATATATGTACATGTATGTACATATATTTTTTTTTTCACTCAAAGGTTAACAGCTTGTTTTCTATGGATTTAGTCAATGCCCACAGCCATAAAGTATCACAGATTACAGTATGGTTTTTTAAAATATTGATTTTGGTGATAGGGCTAATGTATTAAGATTTATTTTTAAGACTATGATAATATATATTTGTGATACAGAGTCTATTCTTTATAATCAAATTATTGTTATTCAAGACAATGGTTCCAAGATATTTGAACTATGATACTTTTTCAAGACTAATGGCAGACAACTGCCTTATTAGGGTGTTAATTTACATAATGATAATTTAGTATTTTTCATGAAATATTAAAATATGTGCAAAAACAAATGTTGCTAATAACTTACCTGTAGAAAAGAATGTGTTAAAATAATAAATTACATTATCATAAATTTGGCTTTTCTTTTTTATTAATGGAATGCACTAACTTAATTTATATTCATTTCTATAGAAATAAAATTAATTTGATTACATGTAAGATTTGGAAACAAATTACACTCATTAAGAAGATACCACTGTACTCTTCATTTTTATTTTACAAATGGTGCAACTCAGAAGACCAGAGAGGTTAATGATTTGGTAAAACTGAAAATTGAGTGTTAAGTAAATGTGCACATTTAAGACTGCATTTTGAATGAATTTACCTTTAAGGCAGCTCATAGGAAAGTTCTCCATGAGCAGGACACTGCAATGAAAGGTCTATTGTATTTAAATCAAAAACATATCTCTAAAGAGCACCTATAAAAAAGAGGCCAGTGGTTGAAGCAAACCTCAGCAGACAGCTGACAGGAATATTTTACAGCTCAAGGCTCATAGACTGCATTTTACTACAATGTTCATTCTTTTAAGTAGGGGTATGGGGCTCAAAAGATTTGATTACTAGTTGAGGGTTTATTACCCTTATAGGCCAACTTACATCATTTTTCAAAAGAGGCCACAGTCTTTGAGGTTGTTCTTGATGATGACATCAGTGACAGCATCAAACACAAACTGAATGTTATTAGTATCAGTGGCGCATGTGAAATGAGTGTAGATTTCTTTGGTTGTCTTCTGCTTCTTCTGGCTTTCAAACTTCATCTTGATGTAGGCTGCTGCTTCCTCATATGTATTTGACCCTGATAAATAAAAGGCAAAAGTTAGGGAAATTAAGAAATAACAAAATTAGTACTACTCTTGCAGTCTAGAAATCAATTGCCTTTCTAATCCAGGATGTCCAGGAGTAAACCATTTAGAAATTCCCTGATATTTTCCTGTAATTTGCAATGTCTTTCCTGATAAACTCACATTAATTAAAACACAATTTTTTTTTTAAATTTTTATAAAACTACTTTCAGATATAGATTTACATTTAAAAAAGTTATAACCTTAAATATAAACAAATAAAATTCCAATGTATTTAAAATTTAGAAATATTCTAAGAATGAATTTGTTTTAATTGCTATTTAATCAATTTTGATTTCTCTTTTGAGCTTTAAGTGCTTCATTTTTGGAAGATCTTTTTTTGTTTATCCAAATTCTCATTTAACAAGAAACAATCATTTAAAAAAAGCACACGAAATCTTCAATTGGAAGCTTTTATTTAAATTTAACAGGCAGAATTTTTATTTTCTAACTTTTTCTTTTTCTCAGAAAATATCCTGATTTTTAAAATTTTTAGCTAATTCCCTGTTGCTGGGAATCTTGTAACATGTAATAATTATTTTACCTCACAGGCAAGCATATTATTACTCTAATACCTCCAATTTAATTTCCAAATTAAAACACAAGTCAATAGATGTGAATTATTAAATAAAATACTGGTAAGGAGAATGTTTATTAACCTGTGTATTCAGGGAAGCAGATAGTGAGAGGAGACTTTGTGATCTTTTCCTCAAACAGATCTTTCTTGTTTAGGAAGAGGATGATGGAAGTTTCAACAAACCACTTGTTGTTGCAAATCGAATCAAATAGTTTCATACTCTCTGTCATTCGATTCTGGAAATAATTAGAAAGAACATCATCTTAAGTACATACTAGACACAAATTATGACAGCAAAAAACCGAGAAAATTGTTTGAAGCTATTCTCAAATCCCATTCCTTTGATAATTAACATTAAAGCAACAAACCATTAAAAATACAAATCCTATTTTTAATTAGCCTCGAATTTCATTAATGCATTCAGGACAATGATGTCATATATGACTACAAAATTTTCCTTCCAGGACCTGCAGTCTCATATATGATCAGGAAGTTTGTGTCCTGTGGCCCATGATCACAAAAGTATGATATGGAATCAGAACATTCAATTTAAATTCTTAAACAGCACTAGATAGTTGATAAAACCAGTAATATTTTTGAATAATGTTCCACAGAGTGCTGATCTTCGATATATGCTTTCAGGTCTGAGGTAGTTTTTAAGATGGAACATGAAAAGAGAACATGTTTGAATCCTCTCAAGAGTTGCAATTTATTATGCACTGGGTTTATATTTTAACTAAATGAGGGATTTGGCTTGGTTTGGGACACTATAGCCTACTTTTTTAAAACACGATGGCTTTTGTGACCAGATCCTACTTCTTAAAGCTGATTCTGAACGATTACAAACATCCATGTCCCAGTACGATTTGAACCAATGAACTCTGGTACTGATGATCAACGCCCTGACATTCAGCCATCGTTCGGCTAACTAAATGAGAGAAGGATGGGATATTTTATTGGATAAAGGTGGGAGAAGAATTGTTATTTGCAGTTTGGAGTTGGCCAGATACTGTTTTATATATTTTTTCAGCATTAATGAGAAAAAGAATGAAATACTTATAGAACAAGATTATTCCTAAATATAGTTCCTAAATATAGAATTGGAGGACTAAGAGACATTGCCTACCATTTCTTCATCTTCTGCCAGAACCAGATCATAACCACTGAGGGCAACACAAAAAATGATTGCAGTGACTCCTTCAAAACAATGAATCCATTTCTTTCTCTCAGATCTTTGTCCACCTACATCAAACATTCTGAAAAATAGACATTTGTCAGAAAGGAAATGCTGTATTTAAGAATCAATGGGGTCAAAGTAATCAATAAGATCACATTTTCAAAATATGCACTTTTTTACCTATTTGTAGGAGAGGGAATGGGTGACAATATCTCAGTGTATAGCCAAAAAAATACTATTTAAAAAAAACAAACAATACAAAACACAATTTTTTATATGAAAGCTAGGTTTTTAGAAACTACTTTAAAAACATGAGGGTAAAAATAGCAGGTACTTCGGGTGGAGAGCACTATAATCTACAGTTTTGCTATACAAGGACTAATGAGACCAGGACCTATTGATTAAGTCAATTTTGAGGGGCATCCATACCAGCATTGGGATTTGAACCCGCAAACTGCAGTACTGAAGAGCAGCACCTTACCAAATTGACCAACACTCGGCACTTTGGAAAAGAGAGAAAAAATAATTTGATTACAGAATATCATTGGAAAATTAAAACATATTTTCTACATGAAACTAATATATCTATTTCTAACAACAATTACACACATCTAACAATTACAAAAAAGACTTAATTATAATTTTTTACTTGCCTTAAATATTTAAGATTTGATTGCATAAAATATACAGATTAGGAAACATTTACTTTCAGTGTTTATTATTATTTTGAATGACTGTAGAAAAGGTAATCCAAGTTAGAGAGTTTGTAATATCTCCAAAATCATAATACAGATGCAATGAGCCAAACCCCTCCCATATGATCTTTAACTTTGTACTATGAATACACCTACACTGAAAAGCAGCTCTTTGATTGAATACAATCTATCTTTAATTGCCTACAAGTTACTTGTCTACGATTATGATATTTCAAATAAATTTATTTCTTAAGTTTGGATTGGAGTGCTACAGTCTACTGTTTTGCTCATGAGGGCTTATGTGACCAGTACCTACTGCTTAAAACCAATTTTGAACAGCTACAAACATCCATATCACCACCAGGACTCGAACCCACAAACTCCATTAATAAAGAGCAGCACTCTACCATTCGGCAATTTATTTTTTAGTATCAGCATAAGAACATACATGTTTGGTAGTTATAGATATCAATGATTTTACATTCTCACAGAATACATTTAAAATTCTTTATAGTACTCTCATTTTCAGTATTAAAAAGCTCACAAAAACTATAAACAAGGGTGAATTTTACATATTTTGATGAAAGAAGGTGACGCCAATCTTTATTCAGATCTGCCAACCGCAAATAGGACAAAATCTTTTTATCATTCAATATGACCTTATACTATACTAAAAAATAATTGTACAAAAGAAAGCCAAATTATGTAATATTCTATTTTTATGTATGGTTATTTTTGTACTATATCTAAGAAATCAGAATACAAAAACACTAGGAAAAAATCAATAAAAAGTTATTGATTTCATTATAGAAAATGGCATTATAAAGGACACTAAGCATAGAAAAATTAATGACAATATTACCTATTTAAAATTGTTTCTTTTGTACTACATTTACTGCTTAGAATCTAAAAATAAATTTGTTCTAAACATGATTCCTGTTGCCTTGATTTACAAATTAACAAATTTTCAATTGTTTTATTTGTTACTGGTGAATGAAAATGTGTGGTTATTTTTGTGATGAAGCTAAATATCCAGCACTATTATCTTTAAAATTAATAGTATAAAATTTAACCATTCCTTATATTTAAAATACCTATCACTGTTATTTATCTGTCCAGTTAAATGACACTGGGTTTTAACTTTAAGAATTTCAGAAAGAATTTCTTTTAGTGCAGATGGCAAAATTCTGATAGCAGTCAGATCGAATTAAAGCTATCAGCTCCAATTTAGCGGAGTAAAAGAAAAATTTTGTTGCACTGTTATAAACGGAAAGTGAAAGGATTTTCTCTTTGAAAATTTAGTAATTTATTCATTTGCAGTAGAAACCTGGAGAGTTATAATATACCTATTTACTGAAGTTAAGAATGAAAACTATGATAAATATATTTTGTCTGATATATCTTCAAACACAAAAGTTTGAAAATTAGTATTATTTTTTCATGCATTTAAAAAAAAAGTTGTTGAAGTAGCCAGAAAAAGGGTTCATTTACCCAATCTTTTTAAAAGTGAATGTGCTTAACTGATCATGAAAGTAAAATATTACTTAAAATGCAATCCTTTGAAGCTAAACTGTGTTTCAACAATCCCAGTGGTCTTGACTCGAGTTCTCAGAACATCCTGCTGAGAAGGTATGTAATTTGGCTGACTTATCCTGTCCAGTGCATTAAGATAACTGAAATCAAAGCATAAATTATAAATGGCAATAAGAAAAATAATTAGTTTAACACAGTTGAGACACAGTTCAACACAGTTGAATTTAATTTTTTTTAAATATATAAAGAAGTTTCATCAGAAAATAAACAACAGTATTGAATTCTATAACTGATACAAGTAATTAGTTCTGATTTAACATTTAGTGCGTGTGTGTAAGTAAAATGCCACTAAAACATTTTCTCCTCCCTTTTGCAAAATATTTTTTTCTCTACTTTACTCTTATTTTTATCTTTTAAAAAGGGGATAAAAATGTTTAAAAAAGGTGAAAACACTTTTTTTTTTAACTGCAAAAATACAAAATAACTATTAAATTAGAGGTATTTAAATTAGGCAGTAATTATAAATGCAACTTTTGTAAATTATTAGATATACCTTTTTGTTTAAGTTTTATCTAGGATTGGTCATTTTGCCGGCATTAGCAAAATGGTATTTTTAGTTGAAAAAACTTTGTAAAAAAAGTAAAAATGGTAAAAACTAGAAGATTACTCCAATTTTAAAACTGTGCAAAAAACTAATTTTGTCCTTAATACAGTTGAGACAAATCAAAATGTTGAATAATTCCTTAATATTTATTTGATGATTAAAACAACTTAAAATGTTTTGCATTGATAGTAGCAATAAAAATACAAGTATAGATATAATTTAGAAAATATATATGGAGACAAGAGTAAATTATATTTATCAATTTAATGCAGTTTAATGCTGAATTTAATAATTAAAATAAACTAATTATCATATGGTATAAACTTTGAGCCTAATGAAAAGCTTTTTCCAGATACATTATTATTCAAAAATCAAGTGATTATGACAGTTGATACTAATAAATGGTTATGTATAAAAACAGGATCTGATATTTCTAATGTTTTTGTGAGTTAGTTGCATATCTCCAAATACACCCCTCTAGTAATGCAGCAATGGAGAAAATAATCTAATTTTTTTTTTTTTTTTCGTGCCTTCGAAGACTGCAATACATTGGGAATAGATTATGTTGCAAAACTTTTTCTTTGTTAAACAAAGTTGTGTGCAACAAAAAAAAAAAAAAAAATCTGATGTGGAAAATGTTATTGAATCTGGTGGGATTAAACTATTTTATGAGTATTTCTTTCCATTCTTAAAGTCAGAGTCTAATATTGAATTATATTATTTTTGTATTTTTATTACAATATTTATTATAGTATTAATTGGTATCTCTTCAAATTTCTATTATTCTGATAGCAAAGCAAAACTGGTATCGCTCTTCTGTTAAACGTTACTTAAAACTTAAAATTTTATTAGTTAAAACCAAAGCTATTGAGTTTAGTCATTTACTCTCATTTTCATTATTTCTGCATTCACAGTATTAACTAAAAAAGTATATAAACTTATATTAGCACTAGGATTTAGATTAGTTACAAATTGCTCTATTGAATGATGCACTGAATATTCTAAGTTAAAAAACAGATTAGATTATAGTTAAAATTAGTAAAAATAGTTACAATTACGAATCAGAGACCTGGACTATGACTAGGAAGGAGTAAAAGATTTTGGGTGCTTTTAAATGAAAATATTAAGTGCTTTTGGAGGAATAGGTGAAAATGGTACTTGGCATAGAAGTTACAATATTGAATTATACAGACTGTTTAAGGAGCCAGTTGTTGCTTATTTCACAAAGATAAGCTGCTTTAATTGGGCAAGTCATGTTATTTTTATGAACAGTAACATACCTAAAGGAATCTTTTTGACTAGACTAAATAATACAAAAAGGGAGATACTCAAACTTTAATGGATGGACACAGTCACAGAGAAATGTCTTGTCGATAAAACTAAGAATTGGAGTCTGGCTGCAAGTAGGAGTCCCTGGAGTCAACTTGTTCTGAAACCCTTGGCCTACTCTGGTCTATCGCGTCGTGAATAATGATTACAAAATAGTTACATCACTAGTCACTATTTCTCACTGACTAGTCTCCCTTCAGCTTTGCACGAGGTAAGTCATCTCAGCTTTGTACTGTAATTATTTTTGATGTGTGCTCCCATTAATCTGCTTACCACAATTACATATATATGATCCCGCAATTCTCTGTTAAAGGCTTGCAGACACACCAATATGATTGCAAATAATTTTTTTTTTTTTTTAATTTTTAAACAGCTTTAGATGGTGGTTGAAATTTATTACATTTTATAATAATGTTCTACAGATTCTTGACCTTCAATATACACTTTCAGTTCTGAGTACTTTTTTTTTTTTTTTTTTTTAAATCTGGATTAAGAAATTTTGAACACGCAAGCAGTATGTATTTAAGTCCACCCAAGGGCTGTAATTAATTGAGCATTGGATGTCTATATTTTGACAGAATGGAAAAGGATGGAATATTAGTTATGGTTAGAGCAGGGAGTAGAATTGTTATATGCAGTTGGGAGTTTTCTAGATAATGTTTTGTATATTTTGGGGTCATTTTTATTTTAGCTATCAATCATATACATATCACCATAGCTAAGGTGGAAAGACTTAAATATTTAAATATTAAGTGAGAACAAGATTTTTGAGCTGATAAAGAAGTCAGATAGAGAAATGGGGTATAGTAATGCAAGTGACAGTGAATCTGACTATTCAGATGACACTGAAATATTTAATAAGAATAGAGTGATCAAATGCAAATGAATGGAAAACATATGAAATAACTGATATTCATGGATTTGTATTTATTAAATTCATTAAAATTATTGGCATATTTATGTTAATTAAAAGAGCTAATTAATTCTTTAGTTGAAAAAAAAGTTACTACCAATACCACATGAAAATGAGAGCCAAAAAATCTAGTAGAGACAATCCTACAATCCTACTTTTTTTAATTCATATATTTAAAAAGAAACTTTTTAATCTAAAATCCATAAAAACTTATTAGTAAAATTAGTAACTGATGTATAGAAATAAGCCTGAATATTACTATGAATGATAAATATCATTATACAGTTTAAAGCCTTCACCAATAAAGACCTCTCCAAGAAAACACTTATTCAAACAGACTTGGTGGTCTCAAAAAATTTCTAAACGTATAAACTATAAAACTTTGCCCTTTTTAATTCTATAAGGTATATATACAAAAAGAACTAGTATGACATACTATGCTGCAGAATCATTTAACAAATATTCCCTTGAACGAGAGAAACAGAGCTGTAGACCTCTGTCTTGCCATAGTCGTTTCATTATTGCTGCTAGTTCTGGGCTTATTTCACTATCCTGGGAAGCTCCAGCAATAGTGAACAGCTGTCGAGAATCCTCCTAAACAAACATTTATATGAGTAGAGCTTACACAATACATAATTCAAACATTTTATTAGATTATGTTTTTTAAATATCAAAGTAAGTAAGTATTTGACAATCATCACTTTTTTAGAAATTTTAAAAAATGCCAATAAGGGTGGCAGTTAAACTGGAGCAAAATCTATTCAAGTGAAATTTTAATACAAAATTATTTTTAAAATGCTGGCACAGCACAGAAATAAATTTTGTACTAATTATACTAGTTAATAGCAAATCTATAGTACACTGATGAAAAAAACTTTTTCATTTTTAAAATGTTACTTTCAGTACTTAATGCATACATACATGATTGTGTGTTTAAAAAAACATACATATACAAGTCACTTCATTTATATGTTTACATCAACAACAAGGAAACTTACACTTGTAACAAACTATTTGAAAGCTCAATTTGATTATAACATTAATGCATCAAAACAATTACATCTTTGAAATTATTGAACGAACTCAATCCACACTAGTAAATAAAACATTCTCAACAACATCTGTTCTTTTTTACTTTTTTCCTAATGAAAGTATGATAAATGGCTATGAAAATTTAATAATACTTCTAGCAACTTAAGTTACATAATATTCATAACTGTCATTTTCAAAGAAATCTTTACATAGTTTCAAAATAACCATTTTCCAAAAATATACCTTTTTCTATGCAACAAAATCTTAAGATAAAAATGCATGCTTATAGTGTGACAATGAAAATTAGCAGAAATAAATTAAACTTAACAAATTTGTGCAAAGCTATTATAAAATTGAAGCAATGCTATATAATGATACACAATAGTCATATTTCATTAAACTTTTCAGCTAAAACAAAAATCAAAATTTAAAGATAATTATATCAAACTTATCTTTTGCATTTATTGGCAGTAAGATATTAAAAAGAAATAATAAAGTAAGAAATATTAATGAAAGCAGCAAAATTGAATTTCCCTGCTTAACACATATGCTTTTAAGATATCAAATAAATTGGTTGAAAAAATAAATTTCATACTTTTCTTGATACATCTGCAAATTCAATTTTCAGTTGATCCATGGCTTTGATTATAGCCAATAAACTCTGAATAGTGTTATTATGCACAACAGGACGATACTGTAAACATTCCTCTTTTGAATACCCAGCTTCATGGATAATTCTATAAAGGAACAAAATCAAAATAAAATTTCACAATTTAGAACACAATGACAAAGCAGCATTTAAATATTAAAAGTTTTAAATTAATCATAATGCCTCAATCCTACTTACTTCATTTGTTTTGCAATTGTACTCTTACCAGATTCACCAGCACCTGAAATGACATTTTCACCAAGTTAGAATAAGAAAAAATGGCTACACAACAAAATACAAAAAATCTGTACTTTAAAATATATGTGAGTTATTTCAGAAAGGTTTGGTTTGGAGCACTATGGTCTACTGTTCTGCAACACAAGAGCAGGACCTACTGCTTAAAACTGATTCTGAATAACTCTAAACATCCAAGCAAGCAATAGCATAGGTATAACAAATTTGTACTGAAGAACAACAGCCTAACCATTCAGCCCTTATTCAACATTCAAGAAAGGAATAATTTAAAAGTAACAGCCCCAAATATGTTAAACAATTACTTCTTAGCTTAAGTCAATCTTTCAGTTTTATTTTATTTTTCACATAGACATGCCCTCTTATTTCTGTACTAAAACACTTCCCTATAGAAAAACAAAACTGTTTCCTTACAAACTCTTTCACAGTAATAAGAAGTTGTGTTTTAACTTGGTAAATTTCAAATATAATACAGATTCATAATTAATATTTTGCCTGTTTAGTACATCACATAAGATCTACAATCTTATGCTTTATATGCTTGTATATCATGTGTAATACACATGTGAACATTAACTATATTTTAAGGAGGAAATAATTTGGTATAGCAACCTAAATTTAGTTACATTTATCAGTTAAACAAATGAAAGTTAAAATTTTATATCTAATATACATCATATAATTATTCTTTCATGTGGGTACAGTCCAAGGATTAAAAAAGGAAACAAAACAAACATGTCTAGGTTTGGTTTAGTTTGGAGCGCTGCGGTCTACTGTTTTGCACACGAGGGCTTATGAGACCGGGACCTACAGCTTAAAGCCGATTCTGAATGGCTACAAACATCCACGCCTGTAGCGGGATTCGAACCCGCAAACTCCAGTTCCAAAGAGCAGCACTCTACCATTTGGTCATTGTTCGGCTCAAACATGTCTAGGACAACAGGTAAAAGCCCAAATCTGATATGGTCCTTTGTCAAAATTGATGGAAAATTAGTCGTCTTATGTAATTTTCCAAAACTTCTAAATTTGCAGAGGCGTCAGAGGATTGATGAAGTATTCGGGTTTCATAACACTTCCACTTTGAATGCTTTTAGTTAAAATTTTATTAATAAAAATACATGCATTGACTTATTGCATAAAATAATACATGTAAATTAGGCAAGCTATTGAACAGCAGAATAAGTTAGAAGTGCCCCTAGCCAACAACACTGAACAAGCTTTTATATATATATATATATATATATATATATACACATACACATGCAGTAGGTAATTTACATATGGTTTTCAGTCACGATTAAAAAATCTGACAAAGTTAAAGGCACTGGATGAATATCATTAACTTGTAAAGAGAAAGTATATATTTTTTCATTTCCCAACAAAAATTTTGCTTCTCAATTCCTCAATTGGAATGCTTTAAAAGAAATTTTAACACAAGCAAAAGCAGTTTGAGAAGCATTTAGTTTTTATCTAAATTGATATTTATTAGTGGGGACAGGGGGGGAGATGAACAATTACTACTAAACCCTTTATCATGCATTATTTTGTCAACAAAATTACTCTAAAAACAATTCAATTATACAAACTGTTAAGTCCCTAAATAACTGTCAGGTTTGGGCCATAACTGTGATTTCATTTCATCAAATATGCTAGATTGAGTCAAGAACAAAACTCTCAGTAGGTTTTTTTCATGAAACTCAAATCTTTATTTCTATGTACTTATTGTACACAAAATGACTGCTTTCAATAAAATCCCAAAATTAAATATGTTGTAGTTATATCACTAATATTGTTACAAATTTAAAAAAAATATGCAACTATGGATATGGGACTTTCATGTTATTAAAGAAAAAAAACTTACACTTATTTACCATACATTAATTATGGTAAATATTTGAACTAGTTAAATTTTAAAAGTTTGTCATTTTTGTACCCATTGGTGACTTTAAATGTTCCAGGTGCATTACTTTTCTCTCAACCATTCTAAAATTTCTGGATGTTCTCTACTAATATATTTGAAATAAAACTGGGTATGCACTGTTGTCATTTTTTTAATAGCATAAAGAGCAACACAGTGAAAAAAAAGTATTGCTAATATATAATTGTTGCCCAATTTTGTTTCTAGATTAATGCTAAACATAATGCAACAGGTGCACTTTTAGTGATGCTCTTCAACAGCTTAATCTTGAAAATGTTTAGTATTAGAATCAAAAGTTCTCTTGTAGATCAGTCTCATGTATTTTATGCTACAGCATTTTTTATGTGTCTGTTAAAAACATTAAACGTTTTCAGTCATAAATTTTACAACTGATATTTTACTGATCTGATAACATTAAATTTAACGGGTTTACTCAACCACTGATCCCTAATAATGAACTCAAATGCTGCTGACAATGGGCAATACAGGTTGGCTATTCATTTAGAATAGTTTTAGAAAGTCGGCAGATTTAAAAAAAAAAATAGACAAAAAAAGTGGCATATTCAGGGAAACAAGAAGCTGGCTTTTATGGGATCCAGGAAAAAAAAAAAAAAAAAAAAAAAAAGTTTAAATTTTTTTTATTATTATTATTTAAGCCCAAGCCTAATGATACATCGGCCCTGCCTGTCACTTTAACGACGAATTATTTAAATAACTCTCGCATAGTGCAGTCGCGTCCTTTCTTCCAAAATCTACGAGATATCAGATGGATTCAGCCCCAACCGTACGACATAAGACAGCAGCGCGAGCCATTCATCCGATGACGAAACACAGAGCTTTCATTTTCCTCTCGCAGTGGAATGAGCAAGCAGCTTAGTCATTAACATCTCGTTCGTCACTGTATCGATTCTACGGAAACGCGAAGGCCTGACATCCGTATTTCGCTTTCACAGGAAAGCAAGAGACGAAAGGAATATAGAAATTTTATCGCCCTCTCGTTCCAAAATAAATAAAAATCGGGAATGCGTCACCCGGAAAAAAACGTGAAGCAAGAATAAAACGAAAGAACCCTTTAATCGAACGAAACTAGAAATTATAACAGTCCTACCAAAAAGTTCTACTTTCTACAGCTAATATTTTTTTTTTTCATTATTTACGACATACACGTACAATAGAAAACTAGTTTAGGAATGGTCAAAATGTATATTTAAAGTTTCATTGTACGAACATAGAGAAGTAACACATAATGTTCAAACTTCAGTGAATCATAGTCAAAATAAGTATTTTCTTTGAACTTACCACAAAATTCTCCCGTCTCACTATTTATCCGGGCACTTCCCAACATTCGCCTGTCATCATATGTGCCCCCTAATGGTTCCTTTTTAACGAACAACCTTTAAATCAATGATATAATCCAAGACCAGAGATGGCGAACCTATGGCACGCGACAGGTATATATTTTTATTCACTTACATTCACTGAAAACATAAAAAAGAATCTCTGGCAGCCATATAAGACGATTCGGAAATGAATACGAGAGCGAGTTTCATTGTGACTTTAATAAACGAGAAAGTTGTCAAGTACTCTCTACCACTATGGAGAAGTCTCTGTAGAGGACATGGGCGTTTTATGGGGAAATACGGGAGTGGGACGAAAGAACCCAAACTGAATTGTAAACTACGACATAGTTTGGGTTTTTTGTATTTAAATATGAAGGTGATATGCAACAAAACGGATGTTTCGAGATACAAGATATGTTTCTTTGAGAATGAGAAACGTTACTGTCACTTTTATGGATTCAGTCAATTTGATTTCTTAAACATAAGTTTAAAAAAGGTGACTAAATAAGACTTCTTTACCATATATAAACTGAAATTTTAAATAAATGTCACTTAAAACTTTTGTATTAGAGCAGTGATTCTCCCATTGTGACAAACGGACAAAGAATAATTTTAAAAATTAAACATTTGTCTAGATTATAGGAATTTAAAAATGATTTTTAAAAGAAATATAACAAGTGGTACACTGCAGTTTAAATTGATATACTCATCGAAAAATATTCGCCATCCCCGTCCTACTCATATCAGTCATAAAAACAGAAGTTCTTCGCATTATTTTACACTTGCATTTGCCAAAAAAATTTAAAAAAAAAAACTTTCCAGTGTTCTATTGAATCTCAGAATAACAGAGTTGTAGCGAAAACTAATGACAAGCACTCGAGTGAGATCCGCCACTGCGTGTCTAAAGGAGAAGAGAAAGATATGTCGACTGACATAGTATCCTGGGAGTGCCGTCTCTGCGACACATTCTCGAGTGAGAGAGGTCTTTTTCAATGGAAAGAAAAAAAAAAGAGAGGAGGGAGCGATAAAGGCGCCGAGTAATAAATGCTTCTCTGCGGATGAGATGGACCTCTTAGCGTCTCTACAAATGAAGACAACACTGTGACAGAATTTAAATCCTAAAGGAAAAAAATAAAAATGATTTAAGAGTCGTTTTGTGTTTGCTGATTGCGGGACAAACCCCCGTTTGTTCTTGTGCATTTTAAAATGCGAAAAAGACTAGGAACTGTCTCTACTGAAAGTCGTTCCCTCGTAGAAGAAATCGCGTCACGTCTAAACACGGGTCACGTGGAGTTGAGAAGAGATTAAAAATCGTAAAGATTCAATTGGAAAGAAATTATTTAACCCTTGTCTACTAAATGGTATTCCAACAAACCGCGGCGAGATTATCCCAATTACTGAAATAAAAATTAAAAGAAACGCGCCCGAGATAGAGAGGCGGACCTTATCCATCGGCGTCATTAAATCAAGTGGGAGGATCGAGTTTCCCCAAGAGAAGCATTGAATTTCGAAGAATGGTCGCACCAAGGACTATTTTTAAAAATGAACGGTGGCGTCGCATGCACACATCCATTGAAATGGGGGAGACCCTCTTTAAGAGAAATCATTTTGGGGAGGAACAACTCTCGAGAGGTCCTTCCTCCAGGGGCGAGTTCTACGACCCGATTATTTTCGTTTACTTCTCGGATGTCTGACGTGCAGCTGTCCAGCCAGCATAATTACGATAAAACGTCGCAAATATTTTAACAAATTTCCATCACGATACTTTTACGGATTTCTTAACTTCACACGTTCGTCTCCTCCTTAACCCCCTTTCCTTCCAAAATAGGCCGGAATTTTTTTTCCGCAAAAACGTTTGGGTGGCGCAAAAGTCCAGAGATTTTAAGCCCATTTCACAATCTAATCCAAAAGGTGCAATCCGTAAATAATTAATTTTAAAATAAATGTCATTTTGATTGGTGAAACCACGTAATTCTGCCGCTTTAAATGTAACAGTTAATACTACGTCATTCGTAAGTAATCGTGGAAATTTATTAATCTGATATTTTCCCCCTTAGGTCTTCAAATATTTTAACAAGGATGTTTATAACTCTAATTATCTATAATCCTAGTAAAATGTAAAAACATTTATATTTATGACCGATGAAATAAAGGCAATTTTAAAAAATTCAAAAACACTTTTGGACGTTACGTTAGCTTCTTAATTATAAAGGTTTTAAAATCATCAAAAGTGTTAAATGAGTCCCATAAGAGAACTATATTTTTAATTGGTGAACTCTTTTAATAATGATATTTTGGCAGAGTAATGGACATAAGGTCAAGTGGTTACAAGGCTACACCGTTTATAAAAAAAATATTAAATTTATTAATATTAATCAATTATAGCTTAGTTGCTATAAAGCATCAGCCTATCGACATTGGCAACCGACAGAGATAGCGAATAAATAAAAAAGAAAAACTTAACACTAATGATGCACACACACACATATATAATATATATAAACATAGTTGCCAATACTGCCAGAAAAAAATGGTTTGGAGAGCTACGGTCTGCTATTTCGCCACACGACGGCTAATGAAACTGGGACTTACTGCTTAAAGACGATTACGAACGGCTTCAAATATCCATGCCAGCAGTGGGAAACGAACCCACTAATTCAGATATTGATGAGCAACGCGCTACCTATTCGGCCCAGAATAAATATATATCAGCCCGTGTGTGTGTATCCATTACTTATGAATGATGCAACTAAATTACTGATTGGCGATACGGGAGACGGAAATATTCTTAACACAACTGAAATTAGTTTGCATATTTGTGGAAGAAAATTCTGAAAAAAATTATTCTCGTAGTTCTAGATGAGTTCATTAAATTAGAAAGAGAAAAAAAAAAACTGCAATGTAAGTTTGTAATAACGTTTTGACATGTTTAAAACGGAAGAATAGCACAGTTGGATGAAAACAAACAAAACATTACAATAAATTTATTTTAGATTCGGTCCTACGGAAAATTTTTGCGGTGCATCGAAAGTCATGTTTGGGCCGCGTAGGTGAAATGTACGTCATCGAAGCGTGACCCTCTCCCCCGTTGGCCGGCACATTACCGCATGCGCGACCGTGGCGAATGCGCTCAGACGATCTTTATCAGAGGCAATTACTCGAGGCACGGTCAGCCTACCGAACAGCAACGCTTGCCCGCAGGACATCTTTGTAGAAACGTTCACCCCCTCCGAAACATGCCTCAATCTTATTCTTTCATGACCGTACGCCCAAAATAGCGACACCGCGGGCTACGGACCTTTTTTAAGAAAAACAGTCAACAAAATTTTATTTTAAAAATGACAACCTTCATTTGAAACACGGATTTTGCGATTTAGTCAAGAATTATGGAAATTGGTTGAAATTTGGTGGCGCTAAATCCTCTAGGGACAAACTGCGCCAAACAAGACGAAAAAATCCAACACAATTTTGATGAAAAGTTAATATAGAAGGATGCCTAAAACTAATACAAAATACAATTTAAAAAACAAATAAAAAGATCGAAAATTTAGAAACAAAAAAATTAACACGATAATCAGCAAAGTTTGATTAAAAATTAAAGATTAAAAAAAGTAAAACAGAAACTGAATAATTGAAAAACGTACAGTACAAAAATGAATATTGTAAATATAATGATTCAAAAGTATTAAAATATTAAAAATTGAAATAGGGAAATAAAACTCAATTGAAATCAAACTAAAGCACAAAAAATGATCTGAGAATTAAAAAATAATTGAAGAATTAAAAGATTAAGAATTAAATATAAAATTGAACATCAAAAGTTAAAGAACAAATACAAATCAAATTTCAAAATACAAGCCAGTACAGAGAAGAAAAGGGAATAAGCCTGGATGCAGCGTTTCCCCCAATGATTGAATTAAGATTAGGCGACAAATGTCCAAAGATTTTTATGCTTAAAGATTTAAAACAAAAACAAGAAGTTAAGATATGTGCAACCGTATAAGTAGTCTTACAATACACACACTTTGGAGGAGCTCACCAAGCAAGAGATGTGCATGTGTGAGTCGTCAGTCACCCACCTGTAGATGAGTGATAATCACGTCATATGTTCTAGAAGGTAGTTAGGGCCACTTAGAAATTTTTTTTAACATCTCATAATTTATTTGATGTGTTAACCCAAGAGTTCTGCCATTTAGAGTGAACTAAATCTTTGATGTAAATTTTCCAGTCAGGATAAGGAAGGCCGGTATTAAGGTAGTTTTCTGCAGACTTGGCAGCTATATCCACAAGTTCATTTCCTTTGGGGAGGTTGCCGACATGAGAGGAAACCCAGCTAAAAATTAATGCGATTCCCATGGATTTAAAATTGGTTATTAAAGTGAGAATTTTAAAAATAATAGGATTATTACAATTAGTAGACAGCAATGAATTTTCACTTTGTGAGTTAGTATAAATAATAAAATTTTTACGATTGTCCTCTAGAGCCTTCAAGATTGCAAAGGCTTTAGAAGAAAAGATGGAGAGATTAGAATGTAGTCTATAGCTATTGATTCTTTCTCTTCAATACTGTATGCACAGCTAACAAAGTTTGTGGATATGGAACCATCGGTAAAAACAGGAGTGCAAGTTGCATAGTATTGTTTGTGATCTTCAAATATGTGTTGATATATGTTATTAGCAGTTGAACTTTTTTTCAAATGACTTAAAAGGGTTTAAAATAGTAAAATTAGGAGTGTACAAATAATGTATTCTAATATCTATAGGTATAGTATCAATATTGTCAAAGTTAAGATACCTTAAAATTGCTTTTATCCTTTCCTGAAAGGGCAGAACACAAGAAGGTCTAGCATTATAGAGCCGTGTGAGGTAAGGATTGAGAGTATACTGAAAGAATTATGGAGGAAATGATGCATCTCAAGGCATTTTTGCCTTGAGATCACAATAATAATGGTGGTAGAATTCAAACACAGACCGAAAGCAAAATAAGTTGGAAGGAAAAAAAAGTGATATGCATGGCAATTCTTTGGGCAATTTGTTGGGATATTTGAAGTCTGCTTACTTGCTTTGTAGCAATCTAAAATATAACCAACAATTTCAGTTATTTGAACTGAGCACACTAATGAAAGTATATTATAAAAGAAGAAAGGCATATTTCAAACTCGTTTTTAATACTGCCAATCTTACAAAAACAGCATTAAGATAAGGACCATACCTAGGATTCAGTTTCAGGGAGAGGGGGCTCAAATTTGGCCGAGCCTCCTTAGTATTTCACTATTTTTAAACTAAAAATAAAAATTAGTAAAAAAATTGATAGAGATAAATTGTTAGTAGATACTAATTTAGTTTTTAGAAAATCCTCTAATAGCAGCGTTTATTGGAGAGAAAGTGAAATTTTAAAGCAATAGCAAGATGTTACATAATCTAGAGATAAAATCAGTTTAAAAACTTTGCGTAATAATGCAAAAACTGACATGTATCTGCCAGATCAAATGTGTTTATATCCTCCGCTTTTCTGTCAGTCAAAATTACTTCTAATTTTTAATTAACACATTTTTAGTGGTATCTTTTAAATCATATGTCCTACAAGACTGAAAATAATTGCAATGAGTGCTCATAAAAATCTAGTGTACAATCCAAGGCATTAACAGATTCATCTACTTGCACTAGTTGGCATTTCAATTAAATGAAAAATGTTTCAGGCTTTCATGCGACAAAGAATTGTTTTATAAAATATTTTTAAGTATTTAATTCCTAATAATGAAAGTATTTAACAAATTCAAGATAAAATACTGTCCTAGACAGGAGTCTGATTAGTCTAGCCCTAGATACGTCCTGATAAGAGATGTAGTTTATCAGATTCTCGAAATGTACTGGGTCCCAGTTCACATTTTTTTTTCTTTTATTGGTACCCATTAATATGATGAATACTAATATGAACTGAGACAATATGTTCAAAGTTTTTCATAGCTTATTTACATGTTATGATCAATTACTATTATTATTAAAGCTAATTTGAAAAATAAATGCCAAACCCCATAAAAAACTACAAATGCTTCTATATTTTAAAGCTTTATATTTGATTAAACATAGTTAAAACAGAAATATGAAAAAGAACACTTTTAAAATCTAGTTCATTAGGTAGTATTCCAATGGATACTTTAGAAGTAGATGCTTATAGTTACAGGGATGATTGTGACACCATTTCAAAATTTCTAAAAATTATCACAGCATCTTAGAATAATGTTGCATACTAATCAAAAGTAGATTTTAGAAAATAAAATTAGTAATTTCAGACAAATCTGCAATCACAATCATTTTTCTAGTTACCATAAAATATAAAAAAGTATGATGATGAAAAACTCAAAACAGTGTGTCTACTGAAGATATAAGTAGATATCCCTCTTACAAGACTTACTAATACAGCCTGAATTATGGTTATCTAACATGACAAATTTTGTATCATTTTACTAGAAATGACAGAACTTTCTACAGCTCACTGAAAACTTTCCTTTGGCAAACTGGCATTTTAATTCTATACACCCCAAGAGATGTTTTGTGTGATTCAGAATTCAATCAAATTGCAACTAAATTTAATTCTATTTGACAAAAATTTATTAACTGGCTCTAATTTTAAGAAAAATATACATTTCTGCATCCTAGTCATATTCATTTAGTCATGTCTGCAGTTTCAAAATATTACCACAATCCAAAAGGAAAAGAATGGAGTGATATACTATTTGTGGAATAAGTTTTCATGGTAAAAAGTTTGTCATACCTGTAAATCTTAAAAAGATACTAAATAATTTTTATTCAAATTTTTAAGAAATAACCACTAACTACTTACATTTGTTTCCTTGGTTCTAAATAGTTTGCAAAAAGTAAAGTTTTTAATAAAATTTAAAGTAGCGTAATAAAATCTTAAGAACAAATTTTTATGATAGTAGTTCACTCATTCTATTAGATATCAAACCAAACTAACCTTGTCTAATTTAAATCCTTTTATTAAGGCTTATGTAACTACCTAAAAATATGCTTAATAATAAAATTATATATATTCTAAAGATACAAATTCTAAGCTTTAATTTGTGGCAGTTTTGAATAGAAATCACAAATTATGATATTACTTAAACTAGCTGTGTAGACTGTTGCTTAAACTATCTCAAATAATGTATCTTTCTGTCAGAAAATAAGAAGGAAGGTCATGTCATACTTTCTCTTCTAAAATAATGAGTAATTTCAATAATCCAGTATAGTGGAGAATTAGAAGTTTTAATTTTTCAAAGCCTGAAATTTTAAAAGTGAAAACTTCTAAATTATTCTACGATAACTTTAAATAGTAAAAATTTCTACTGTCATTATCCAAAAGAATTATAAATTATTATATTTTAATTGAATAACGTTCCCAAGTTTCAGCTTTTCATTGGTTATAAAATAGAAATTATAATTTTATGTGGTACAGAAGTACCAAGATTTGGTCAAAATTGATCTCTTAGATTTCAAGCTAGCTGCAGAACTCAGGATCTCCTGATATATATAAAATAATTGGTCATTTCTGGGAAGAAAATAAGTGAGATCAGAAGACACACTCTGAACATTCTCTTCTAAAAATTAAGAATTTTTAGTGCTTCTGGAAGAAGGGCTATATGAAGTTTAATTTTTTAAATGTCAATTTTAAAGCCTCTCTCTCTCTATTTATATATATATATATATATATATATATATATATATATATATATATATGTGTGTGTGTGTGTGTATCACTAAAGCAACGTTTAAATTAAAGAGTGTAAGGAAAGAAATGAAATTTAAAACAGATTTCTATAATGATTATCTAGAAGCTATTAATCATTACATTTTAATTGAATTACATTACTGATGTTATAATTTCTTTTTTTTTTTGTGTGTGTATTGAATGTAAGTTTCTTTTATAATATACAGACACACCAAGAAAGTTTTTTTTTTAATTTCAATCTTTGAATTTTGAAAGTTAATAATGCTTTGACTCAGTACAGAATTTTCATAACTCAATATGGACATGCAGCTAATCTGCATATTAAACTGATAGAAATAGCTTGTACGAATATCTAATCTCTAAATTTCTATAAAATATCTGTTGTAGTTGCAGGCAATAGATGATACCATAAATTATTTGAGTTTTTAATTAATAACTTTTTAAGCAATAGTACGATTAATGAATTTTAATAGTGCACAATTAATTTAGAAATTTAAATGATCAAGATAGATACCTTATATTTAAAAAAAAAATTACTGAACTGAATTTGTTATTTCCATCATATACTCGAACTATTTAAAATCATCAGAAAAATTAATGTTTGGCCACTTGTCAAGCACAATATATATAAGTTGATTACACTTTTTTAGCAATCAAAGTATACAAAAAAAAAACGTTTACAGTAATGGCAAAGTTTTTTTTTAATACATTTTCACAGTATAAACATCAAATATTAATGAATATACCACTTCAGAACCAATGGTTTTATACAAAAAATAGCATATTATTAATGTGAGTAGAGGTATCCATACCGTTAGGGTTTATACAATCAGTCTACCCTTCCACAAAAAGTTTACTGTACTTATATGCATTCTTAACCACAATGGTGGATTTGAGCCACTTACACAATTGTATTGATACTAGCTGGCAGTAAATAGCCTTCCCAATATCAATAAACAATTAATTAAACAAATTGATAACTCATTCAATAAGCTAAAAAAATAGTCATATAAACTGAAGAGAAATATGGATTAACGAATAATTTAGATATATTCACCTGAACACAAAAAAATTATGGAAAGGAAGGGATTTTATGCTAATAAAGCTTCAGTTAGTTTCACTATGCAGAAGGGAAAATAGACCAAATTAATTTTAAATAGATGCTAACGCTCCAAAGCCCCCTCATATTATGTACATTTTAACTTTTAAAATACAGCTACCTGTTGACAATGTTTGAAAATAGTTTATTACACATTATAAGCATTCACTTCAATAGTACTTAATTATTTCCATATAATACGACGAAAAAGAACTATGTAGTCCGAGTTTAAAGCCAACCTTAAAATAAAAAAAAAAATGACTTTTCAATTTAAGCATCAATTAGACCAAAACATAATACAAATTTAAAGGATGAATGTCTTCATCAAATGGAACTCCTTTAAATATCATATGATGATAGCTCTATTACACCCTATGTTTGGATTATGATTATTTTATATTCTATGTGATTGCACAGTTTATGAACAAAATAATATCATTCTACTTGACATTAAACATACAAAATGTCATTTTTAAAACACTAAGGACCTTTAAAAACAATTTACATAAATAACATTTTCATAAATGTTAGTAAAACAAAATAAAGTGCGCAATTTGTCAATACCGATACAATAAGCTACATTACGTGTGATATAAAAGAGAATGCAGCGACAGAGATAAAATAAATTACCTAATAAGAGCAATTTAACTTCCCGTGCTTGACGTTCTCCTTCGGCTCTAAGATCTTTATCAATTTTTTTCGACCTCTCCACGGCTTCTTTTTCAGCCGCTGTGCTTTCTGCACAACCCATGTTTTACAACAATTAACACAACTGAAATTATTTTTGTTAATTTAAGACTAGTTTATAATTCTTCACGAAGATCAACACTACTATACATAATTCATTATTTGTACTTATCCCGTATGAATAATACCAAAATTATGAAATGCGATTTTAAATAATAAGTATAAGAACACTGACGTTAGAGACAACTTAGCAAAGACTCAAAATTATATATTTCGGAAAACGATGACTTAAACTCGTTAAAGCCGGACTATTTCCACACCCTTCCTTCGAAAGATGATCAATGATGCCAGATTCTGTATCGATATTGATGGAACTTCCTATCCAATTTAATAATTTCCTTAAACTGTGACCGTTAATTATCAAGATTTTAACCATTGAAAAAAATATGTGAAATTACTGAAGTTTTTAAAATGTATCACACTGAAATGTAATAATAAACATATTTAAAGGCTTAAATAGTTATCAACATCAAGCGTTAAACTGAGAAGTCAGAGATAACAACGAATATTTTGACGTCAAGTGAAAAGCATGTACCTTTCGCTTATTTAAGTTGCATAAACAGCCTTTGACAAGAGTGCCGTAAATAATAATACCTCGTTGATAATTCACAAAATCACCTCCATTTTTCAAAACGGGATAAACTCTAACCAATTCACCACGAAGACGATCCTTTTTAGTGGAACCTTTCATGAAAGTTACAAAATTAAGATTTTTGGACTGGCAACGTGTAGCTCTCGTTGGAGTTCCTTAGTTTTGTTTTCGCGTATTTTTCTAATGTGTGATAAATTTGTTATTCTTTCTTTTAGTGTACGTTTTAAGTAATACATATTTTTGACCCACTTATTCATGTCGGAAATTAACGATTTATTGCAGCCGTAAGAAGATGGTCTCACCTAGGAAGAAAAAAAGTAAGACAAATGTTTCAATATTCAATCATCCCAGTGAAGTCATTCCTGTTCTTAAATAACTTCCAAGGAATTTATATCTTGACATCTCTTTCCTGATTGGATTAAACAACTGCATTTGAAATGATATGATATAGTTGTTTCATTGGAATATCATGTCGAACATAAGAAAATTAAATAGATTGAACAGATATTTCACCTTTTCGTTCTTCTTATAATGTTGAAAGTTTTTAGCAATTGTTGATAAAATACAAATTCATATCGGAAGTTTAGAATCGATAAATAAAATATGATAAATGCAGTTTTTTATTATCTCCTACGGCTTTAAAATCGCCAAACTAATATAAAATATTAACAAAATATAATATGTGTATTTAATAGGGCACGAGCACTCAGCTGATCGCTGAGATCGCCGAGCCCTAACAACCATTCTGGTAGGCACGCTAACTCGTTGCTATGGACGTTTACATGTAAAGAGTCTTATTTTAATGTCGTGGAATTTTTTTCAGTTACAAATTTTGAGAATTATTTTTTTGTAATTATAATCATCACATATTGAAAAGAAACTGAATAGGAGGAATTCATCGAAAGATTATTTATAACTGTAAACCGAAGGGTTTTTCCGACCGGCACGTTAACATGTTTCTTTGTTTATTGATAGTAAGTAACATAAAAAGATTGAGCTTTTTTTATGTGCTCTTCTAGATAATCATGCCAACTTGTTGTGCAGTTATAAAATGTGGTAATAGGAGTGGTAGGGATAAAAAATAATTGACGATGTCGCCATGGCAAATTGATGGGAATTTGTCAATATCCGTTTCCCAGTCTTTTATAATATACGGATCTATATTACTTATTAAAGATATTTTTTCTAAATATCGCTTCTGCTACATTTGATCTAAATTCTTCAAGTAATTATTCATTTTCAGTTATAAACACTCCAGCACTTTAGTTATAAACTCTTCCTCACACAAATGAACAACGTGCGAACCACAACGTACCACTAACGGGCGAAGTTCAAGCTGTGAACAACGTGTTTTTCAATCAGCGCAGTTAGCTTGACCCCCAGCATTGTTGCTATGGTGGTTGCCAAGTGACGTAGGTACCCGTGACGTCAGGAGCCCGTGCCCTATATATGAATTTAATTTAGAATTCGGGGAAAAATATTTTCTAAATAATTTGAATTTCTTTCTAAACAGCCAACTAATTACGATTGAGAAAATTGAGTTTTGATTTAAAAGGGAAGCCTATACGGAAGTTATCACAGTCGTCAGGGCTCTGTAGTCCAACTAATTCGTATTTGCAGACAGCTAACGCAAAAAGTGGAAAAAAATTCTACTGTGACGGAATTACATGAATTGTACGTATATGATAACATGCCAAAGTACTGTAAATTGCTTCCAATGTTTAAAAGTTGAGCATCTAAGACCTTACACCACGTTTACATAAGTCAAGTAGGTGACTCAAGTCAAGCAAAAAGTATATAATGTATATAATCTATAGTGGGTAACGGAGATTTTTTGATGATTGATTGGCGTTGCTTATTTAAGAAAATAACTCCAGAAACGTCACAAGAAAGAGCGAAATAGAAAGGCGATAGGACTTGGGTTGGCAAAAGATCAAGGTAGCCCCCAACGGAAATTTTTTCCCAAGAGAAAAAACGCTTCTGTGAGGTTCTTAAAAATTTCTTTCTCTCTTTAAAAATTTAAAACAAAAATTGCGGTCACGCCAAGAGCGCCCATAACACAGCCAGCAAGTAGTTGTCAGACGCCAAGGTAACTCCTCTCTCACGAGATGTAGGGCTCCCTCGGCTCTAACCAATGACCATAGACTAAAGCACTATGTCAATGATAAGCCGAGGCAAGGAGCGCAGAGAACGTAAAGCCCGTTTGTATGTAGGCGTATCCAATGCGGTGAAAATTCACCAAGTGCGATGCGGAGCGGAATTTGGTAACACACCACAACGACGTGCTTTTCAAAAGGAGCAGTTGCCAGCTAAAATCGAAAATATTGCCATCCAGAATGTCAGCATACTAAATTATGTCATAAACATCGTATTAAAACTTTATGCAAAACTGTATCAAAAAACTATCCAAACTGTATCGAAAACCTATGATGGAACTGTTGACATTTGCTTAAATAGTCATTCGTGCAGACCAATCAGCTATTACCTGAAGTACGTGGGTGACGTAACCCCACTTTGGAACTCTAATTTTAGGTATAGAATCGGAAGGATTTCTACTAGCTATTATATTCGACCGTATTAATTAAATGACATACGCAGAAAGATGTACTTGGCATTTTAGGAATTGTCCTTTAGGAATTTAATTATAAATATTTAAATAAAATAATACATAAAAAAGAGTTTGCTTATTCTATAAAACAATCATTATGTCTTAGGTCTTCCACCAATCAAAAAATTTTAAAAATGTAAGATTTCAATGTAAGAATGTAATAATTTCAAAATAAATAACAAATTGCCGATACATCAAAATATCGTACTCCTTTCCATCTCTTCAGCTATGAAATTCCTTTGGGTGATTTCCTGTAATTTGATTGGACGAATCATTGAAACTTGATTGGTCTTCTCGGGACCGGATGAATCTCTCAATTTCACAACAGCATTCATTCCATCTCTCGTCGCTGCAGAGTACGGATGTTCCTGGCCACAAAAATATTATGTATTTTTCTATCCCGAAACTTTCTACTCTCTTGATTTTTGTGTCATGAACCCACGAATCCACCCTACTATCTATCCTCCCTCTTTTAGCTGTTTACATGTCCGCTCGTTGTCATTTTTATGTTTACTGTTAAAAATCTCTGGATTAAAGGGCTCTTCCCATAGAATCCAGTTGCTTCAGCTTGATTGATTGGTTCTCCTATCATAACTAGTTTTCTTTCTTCTTCGCTCACGGATGTTTGTCTCTGGCTGGTTTCATCATGCGATCGCTCTCTTATATTTCTATACTCCCCACATATATTTATGTATATATGATGGAAACTTCATTTTTACCTTTTACTGAGCTGCATAAGATTTTTATTGTTTTAACTTGAAACGTTATGGACATACCTGAATTACATAATGAGTATTTATTCTGTACAGGAAGAATGTATAAACTTAATGAAACAGTATAGTACAATAACTTCCTACATACAAAACAGTCACAAGTCTGGGAATATTGGGGTGGGGGGAAAGGAAACCAGTTCATAAGTGCATTAAGAGCACGAGGGATGGGGAAAAGTTTATTTTTCAAGAAGTTTTTCCAACGACATGCAAATTTTTTATTAAGTAAATTTTAAAAAACAGCTTCAGCTGTTCTCCAAAATTCAGGACCCAAGGTACTTTTAGACTGGTTGTTTCCCCCTTTACCCCTAAACACCAACTACCATGAAAAATACTTACATTTTATGAAACATGCATAAAATTATGAATTGGTATTGCACGAACCAATTGGCTACGTTAATTTTCTGTATCAATTTTTGAGAATTAATTCGATATGTGAACATTCGATGACGAATCTGTTTATTAGTTATGTGCACTGTAAGTCGTGTAGCTCCTCTTACAATTCTGATTTAATTCTCCAAGCTTCACTAGCAGTAAACAAACGAATTTGAGCCGCGGTAACTTAGCAATAAAGGGGTCGAGCTTATAACAGCTGGTGTTGGGTTCGAGGCTGATGCTGACTAAAGACTGTCTTGTTCGTTAATGGCGGAAAATGTACATAAAATAGGCAGGTGTGGCAAGTCAAGCCTAGGGTCTTTTTCTCCCAAATTAAAAGACCAACTTTGAGCTTAATTTCGTTCTTTCACTCTCCATGTTCTTCGAAACGAAACACAGAACTCATTGCTTTAAAGCTGAGTAGCCTCTAATTCACGAGCTTGGATCATTCAAGAAGCGTTAATAACAACATCTGAAATAAAATTAAAAATGTATAGTTTATTAAAGGAAAATGACGACTAGTTATACGCCCAGCTTTAGGGCCGATCCCACCAAAGTCGTTTAACGGCTAACTACGATTAGCCACGATTAACCCTGTCACCAACCAATGGGAAACTCAATTCTTCATTTAAACAGAGATTAATCGACCTTAGCGTTAAACGACTTTGGTGGGATCGGCCCTTAGTGCTTTATAAAAATATAAAATATTCTAATATTGGTTAGAATAATTACATAGTTTATCTCATGCACTATTTGGAGTTTACAGTATAAAGCACTCCAATGTAAAATCTATGATTAAGGTTTTCATAAATTAATGTATTTATTCGGAATTAAAAATCAATGTGCTTATCATAGATGAACAAACTTACAAGTTTAAATAAAATGAGTAAAATAGGTTCATACTCGCAACGTTCTCCAAATTTTCAGAAGATACCTCTGGAGGTGAAGGGCCCCAGGGGGCTTTTTGCTTGGTCCCTGTTTTTAAATGATGAGGACCCACTTCGTTTATGTTGTCATAAGAAGGAATATTGGCGTCCTGTATGGTGCTTCCATTGTAAAAATGGCCAATAGCTATCGTTGGTTTGGTAGTAGCGCATGCTTAAGAGCAAGTGCCCTGCAGTGTAAATAATTTAAATGAGTAGAGAAAAATAGATGCAAATATTCCTGACTATGACGTCATAAATATATTCAAGCATAACGAGACAAATATAAGTAATGTCGTCACTGTGTTTGTATATGCTCTTGCCATTTATTTTTGTGTTGACGATTCCCAGCAGGCAATCATTATTATGTCTTTTCGTTTAAAAAGAAAGCCAAATTCAGCATGAGTTGAGATATGCCATAATGCATGCAATGGCTCTGCAAGCATTTTAATTTTTAATTAAGCATCAGAAATGTATTTTAATCGAATGGAAGTTTTTCACTTTTTGGATATTTATCGCCAAATTTTATACTGAGTCAAAACTAAGGTTCTAATTTGAATAGCTTAATGAAATTGTCACTACAAACAATGTTACCAGTTTTGATGATTGTATACCTTTAGATATTATCCTACCACTTTTAAATGGTTTTAGTAATACTTATTTGTGAATGATTTTATTGAGGGAATATTCATGCAGCAATACTATATGTTTGTGATTAAATGGGGACCATACCAAAAATAGTATGATCTATTACGATTATTACTTTAATGATAAGGGTAAATGAACTTATTAATCAAAAATGCAAATGAAAATAGTTGTCTGACAAAATTTAATAGATAAACTGCCAAAATATTCAGGAACCCCCAAGGATAACAGTAGTTCCATCTGGTACTGTGAAATCAATGTATGTTCTGAAAAGATTTAAACGGTTTAAAAAGTCCATATCTAGTAAAGTGGAAATACATCAAAATGAAAATTTCCAGTGGGACATTGATCCAGATGGTGGTGAGATACAGAAATCTATGTACATTTTCTTGTTATTGGTCTACATACTTATTATCGAGATAAGGCTAGTAAAAATGGTTCTTCTTACCTTTGAAAGTAAATTGTTGATCTATTTTTCCTTGAAAAAACTGATTTTCCCTTAAAAAGAAAAAAAACCCTTATTATAGTGTTTTTTTAACCTGTTATGCAGCAACAGCGACCTCTATTTACTTTCGCTTTTTTTTTTCTTTTTTTTTCCCACAGAAGGAAGACTACCTTACCGTGATGAACACTGGGATATATTAACTATTGGAAGATCCAATATTACATTATTTTGAAGTTTGGAATGTTGAGTTACTGACCTTTGAACGGATAAGTCATGGCTACTTCTGTGAGTAGTAAACCGCGACTTTTCCCTTTAATATCCGTGTGAACTTAAAACTGCTAACATATATCAACTTATTTTTGGGCAAAAATTTAGGCGAATTTTTTTTTCTATATGTATTTATTGCGTGTCATTTAAAGCTCTGAATATTCTGCGAATTTCAACATATTTAAACTTATACTTGATTATTTTTACTGTATTGTGGCAGTTACTTTTACGGACTGATAACAAGTACCGGTTAAAAGTCACAAGACGATTACAATCCCACTTTTTTTCTATATATTGCTTTCCACGTGTTGATTCTTCGGTTTTAGGTATTAATACTTTTATTTTAGGACTGCTTTGGGTAATTTTCTTTTTTATTTATTTCAAAATAATTATATGTGTGAGTTATACGGCATTTGCTAATTTAAAAGTTTAACTGATTTTATTTTGAAAGGTGGTTTTAAGAAAAGTCAAAAATTTGTCTCATGTATGATAAAAGGGTAACATTAAGGGTGAATTTTGTGTATAAGTAGGAAATTGTTTCCTGTAGGTAATTTTCTTAAAGTTATGTTGTCTGCAATGACATTCACCTGGATTTTTAAAGCAGTACCTTATTTTGATAATTAAAGAATAAAGTTATTTTGACAGACATTAACTGAAGTAGTTATTTAATTTTAATTTGAAAAGTGTTTATTACAATAAATAATATTTGTATTGGTACTGAGTCGTGCAATGTATTTTTCCCTTTTTTAAAACACATTTAGAAGACTTCTTAGCACTTTTATTTTATTTCAAACATAGGTATAAAAATAGTTGTGTGCTGACATTAAGCAAGTATGCTGAGATAGGGAGAAAGTTTCAACTTTTGGCAATTTTGGCCTCTGAGGCTTTTTGACTATTTCAATGACCGATAAGGTGAACCTTTCTAGTAGGTCTGTCAACATTTTAAGTAATCTTTTATTTGCTAGTTGACCCATACCCCTGTATTTAATCTTTTATACTTTTTTTTAAATCACCATTTCAGTTTTTGGAACTGAATTGTATAAATCAAATTTACTGTCCATAGCTGCTTGTCTTATATTAAAAAAATTTTATTGCATCCTAAAATGTGGCATATTTCTGTAAATACTTTAACATGGGGAGATTATTTTTGTACATATATATATATATATATATATATATATATAACAGACTAGAGAATAACCATGACTGTTTTATGTTCGTTAATAGAAAAACTTGTAAATTATACTAATACAACTTTAACTAAAATTATTTATTTGTAATCTTTTAAAGTGTCTACATTAAGGAATAAATATATCTGGAGTAATAAATGTTAATTGTTTTGATGTTACAAATTTAGAAGAAAAAAGGTGGGAGGTGCAGTCTCTCGGTAAATGTTACCATTTTTATTGGTGATAGGACAAATGCTGGATATTTAATTACAATTTAACTTGTTTTCAACTAGTATGTGGGCAGTGACTGGTCTGTTTACCTTTATTTATATATCTTTTACTTTCATCAATATATATGTATATTTATACTTTTTTAAAATAACCTTTTTTCCATTCTAGCTGTACAATAAGCAAATATTTGATCAGTTTGGTAAGAAAAGATATATTTATATATTATATGCATAGAAATATGCAAATTTATATAATTTGCTACTTTAAATTTTGTATGTATCATTTTAATGTTTGAAATATACATATTATTTTTTACATTTATATATTTACATATTATATATTTGTGTCCATTTCTGTGCAGTATAAATTTAATGTTCTTGATGCCTATACTATGCTCACTTATGTTGTACATTTCCATGAATTGTTAACACTTTAAATTTGATTTAGGCAGCATGAGAGATGTATCATAAATCTGAATATCTTTATAATTTGAGTTTGTCTGAAGATAATTTTTTCGTAATTCTATGTCATATAATAGCTTGTCTCCCTAAAAGGATTTTGGGATTTAAAACTCGCTGTGCTTAAGGATTTGGGATTTAAACTGCACATGGTATTCTTTTTGAAGGAGGTTGTTAGTTGTTTCTCAAGCCCATGTCTAGTAATTTTTCAAATAGAATTTCTCATTCATCGGGTCTGGCAGCATGTAAAAAGGTGCCATTGAGTATATTTTTTTTCTAATTACAAATTAAAAAAAAAAAAAAATAGCTTTTGTGAAAATGTGTAGTGAATTTTTGTAACTTACCTGAGTTGCATAATTTTATTTTCCATACTGATTTCCTTTTTCTGTCCCATAATATTTTCATGCCAATCTATTTTATTGCTACTCATTATGAGGCATCATCAACATGATTATTTGCAAAATTAAAGTATTTAACATTTTATGTCACTTGGATTGATGACTTTTATGGATTGATTTGGAGCGTTATCTAGACTCTTCTAACTATATTCACAAAAATATTACTTTTATAGTAATGAAGTGTAAGGATTGCTATGTAAAGATTTTTATTTCTTTAATTTGTTTTATAAGTTTCGGAAGAACATGAAATTTAAATAACATGTTATGGGTTTTAGAAAAAGAAATTTTGTGTTTGAAACTGCTTATATTGCTGGTATGTAATATAATCAGTAAAAACTAATTTAAATTTTGAAGTAAATATATCCTTTATTTTTGAGGCATTAATTGCCCAAATTGAAGGTTGAACTTGGAGGTGCTAGTCTGAGGTAATTTGGCATTAAATATATTATAGTTTTAAGTGTGTGTGTTAATTGGTTAGACTTACAGCTCATTAGGTATTTTTATTTTATTCTGTGATAATAGTACAAAGAAACAAATATTTCAGAAAAATGATTTGTAACAAAGTATTTCAGTTTCTATATAACTCCTTGTAATCATTTGGAAATAATATATCTAATGTAATGCAATATATCATGAAACTGCAGTTTCCTTACATATAGTATCAAATTGAAAAAAGGAAATATGTAAATTGTGATAATGTATTTCTACCATACTTACTGAATTTATTTGTAAGACTGTCTTTATTTATATGCTTTTGTTAATTTTTCTCAAATTAATTACTGTAATTATCAGACTTTAATAAAATGTTTACTTTTAAGGCTTGATTCACCTGAACATGTAACATTTAAATACTGCCAAGATTGTAAATTTTTTCCCTTATAATTCCTTAAAGATGGGAGGGATCTAACAGTATATTTTAAATACCATGCACATACATGTATACTTGTATGTGTGCTGGTAAAGTTTTCATATGCATATTTTTTTTATACATGTTAGTATTGTAAATTTAACTTTCCTTACTAGGCATTTAGACTAGGATATATATATTCACTTTTTACTCTAGGAAGACATTTTTCTTTACATTTCTACATGTATTTCCTCTACTTCATGGTTTGAGGCTTGTTGAGTAATTGAAAAGTTTTTTACTAGTCAGATCAGAAATAAAAATATTTTTCTTATAGCTCAACTTTTTAAAAATTCTGTTTGTCAGCTTACTTAGAAGATGAATGATGTAATTGCCTTAGCAGTGTGGTTGATCCAATTATTTGCAATTAATAGGGATTGAACTTGTTCTGAAAATTAAGAAATTTCCACAATTTTCATCTATTGTCCTCCTCTCCCACAACCACCATTTTGTCTTTGTAGAAAGCATACCAAAGAGTTTATGCTACTTTTTGAAGTTGTAAATCTATAACTGTGTAGTTTTGGGTTGTTGTGCCATGGTTTATATGTTTAAAAGTTGGAATTTAACATTGTGGCATATCTGAAGTATTCTGAAATATTTTTTGTTATCAATCAAAAGACATTTTTTTAAACTATTTATCATGTAGCATTATTACATGATTTATTAGTTATCTTTTTTGATACTGTGGTTTACTATCAGCTTGATGTAATATGCCATATCAGTGAGTGCTATAACTATGGAAATTAACTGGAATTAACTTAGCAGATAGTTTCTGCAAAGATCACTTCTTCCCTCCCTTTTTTACAGTGGTGGATATTTGAACAAGAATTAGTTTGATTTAGAGCACAGTCTATTTTCTGCAACTCAAGAACTAATAAGATAAACCTTCTTTATAAAGCCAATTAATTACAAATGGCCATCAGGAATCCTCCGGATGAAAAATCGAACCTACAAACTGTACTGCTGAAAGGCAGTGCCCTATTTGGTAATTCCCAATTCTAAGAAAAATTAAAGATGATGCCTACGAATAAAAAAATTGTTAATGATCTTAGGCAGGTCTGTTTTCAAAGGTAATTTAGAGAAATTGGCAATTGGGAAAGAAATGTGGACTATCAGTGTTAATATGTAGAATTAGACTTAAAGCAAAATTAAATACTCAAAGGAAAATTAAAAACTTTTTTGATGGAATAATGATCAGATGAACTTTCATTTTCTTTTAATCAATTTTTTTTTTGTGTGGAACTTCTCGGATAATTCTGATTAAAAAAAAAAAAAAATTCTTAAGTAAATTATCACATGTGCTATGTTTATCCTTTAGTGGCTTGTCTACCCAAAATTACAGTATTACAAAATTTTCAGTACAATTTTGTGTTCCTCTGTACCTTTTCTCCCCTATATGTCAACTTATTGTAATGCGTAAAACAATATATCCATCAAAAATCAATAAAAAAATCAACCTTTCAGTGAGCACAGTTAAATTGAAATATTGCTTATATTACTTATTAGGAATTTATCCCCTCTGCCAATCATTTGGGTTTAGTATTTTGCTGTTAAATAATTCTAAACTTGTTTAAAAAATATTTTATTTTCATTACATTAAATTGTATGTAGTATATTTAAAGAATTTAGAATGCTAATGTATATATAAAATTAGGATAGCAGTACTAATGTTTTAGAATTAAGTCCTGAAATTTTTTTTAAGCATACCAAAATTTGACTAGTTGCTAGTACTCTCCTGAATTATCAAAACTGGAAATGAAAAAGTGTTTTATATGTTAAAAAAATATTAATTTCTCCAAGATATGTGAATTTTTTTAAAAAATAATTTAAGATTTCTAATATTTGAATCTTATACTGGTTTCTTTTAACCAAATTATGACATTTGAATATTTAATGGAGTGTATTTTAAATTAAGTAAATTAAAATTTATGTTTTGGTTTAGATTGGAATTTTACAATTTCTTTCTTATTAGAAAATTTCAAAACCACAATTCAGGAAAATTGCCCTAAGTTGTCTGAATTTTTTGTTTTTTGCTGTATTGCTGCTCTACTCCTTCTATGGAGAATAAACATACTTGCATTTTGCTTTACTAATGTAGATTTACTTATTGAAAAACATTAATGGGTAACTTTAATGCTGTTACTTTTTGATGTACTTTAAAGTTTTATTGTTTTTAAAAGTATTCTATTAAGTGTTAAATAAATTAAGCAAACTAAGAATTGTTTTTATGTATTTTGTACCTCTGCAGTGGTAACAAATAGTATTTTTCATGATCTCATGTTCTGTTCTGGCAAAATTTAAATATGTGATTTTTTTTTTGTGGGGGGGGGGAGTGTAATTTTTGCAATAATCAGATAAATGAGTCATATGCAGCCTTTAAAATTAAATTTGAAAAGCTTGAATAATAAAAACTTTAAAAATATTTACAATTTATATTCTTTTCTTCATTATAGAATTTTGGATTTATGTGGAATATATTTGTAGTTTTAAATAAAGTTAATGTCTTGAGTGAATAAATGTAAAGGAATGTGATATCATTTGATTTTGAAATGAGCACTGATTTAACTTAACATTGGTAACATTCATATTGTGTACATGATTGACCAATGCAGATTGTTCGATTTCTTATATTGATTGTTACAATCTACTGAAATGTCTTCATTCTTTACAGAGCAAAGTGAAATATTATGATTTTAGAAAGTGGACTTTTTTAAACTAAACTTTAATATGTTTAAAAGCCAGAAAGACTTGTCTTAGCAATTCATTTTGCATTTATCTTAAAGTAGTTACAAAATGATTTTCAATGGCCAACACTTTTCTAAAAATCCAGTTTTTGTATCAACTTTATATTGTGTATATTTACCTACTATATAATTTAAAGCAGAAATGATATACTTAAAACTAGATTGAACACCTGTTGTATTTCATACAGTTAATAGTTACTGAAATCAATCTTTTTATTACATTTAGATTTTGTTAAAAGTTATGGGTTTATTTCAGATGAACGCAAGCCATTGTCTAACATAGCAATCATTAGGTGAGTGCCCTTGCCTTAGCATGCTAATATAGCAAGAGCATGTTCACTTGCATACATTTTGCTTAAATTTATTTTGTAGCTTGTTTAACTTTCTCTGTATTTCCTAGTATTTATATGCTGCCAAAGATTACATTGCATTCTAGTAGAAAAATTTTTACTGAAACACTCATTGTTTTATTTATGCATGCTTTACAATTGGTTTTTTTTTTAAATAGAACCTTTTTTATAATTTAACCCAACGATACTTGAGTGTTGTGATCCCATATAACAAATAGGGAAATACCCCAAAATTCAATATCTTTAATTACCATAAAAGTTGGTAATTTCAATATTTTCTTATTCATGTAGCTCATTTAAAGAGGAAAAATTAACTTCAGATTTGTACTAGGCAATTTTGATTTTAGTTGAATTAATGTTTAGCATTAAAACATAATTATAAAAAAAATTAATAAAATTAACTTAAAAAATTTATCTTAATTCTAGAATAGTAACAATCTAATTCTATATGAAGATATGGAAAATCTTACACCTGCTTGAGCCTTTCTTAAATTGAAATTTTGATTGTCACATCCAATGAAAGATTTAATTTTAAAATTAATGATTTATCTCAAATATACTTGGATATTATGCTGTAATTTGTATGTGTATGTATGGAATTTGTAGTTATGCATGTCATATGTACTTATTTTGATTAATTTTTTCTATTTTTTTCTTCAAGTGTTTAATATATTGAATAATTAAAAAATATTGTTTCAGTTAAACAGAAAATTAAATTTCAGTATACAAACTTGTGCATAACAAAATTCTAGTACAAGTTAAACATAGTAAATTAGTATTTTACTGACCTTACCAAAGATTTTTAGTAAAATTACTAAGGGTTCTGATTTCAAGGTAAAACATTTTTTCACTATCACTTATGATTTCCTGTAAAATTAGTTTTACATATTACAGTTTATGTTGAAAGTTAATATTTATGTGTTAAATATTACTGATATATGTACATTTTTTTGTTTAGAAAATTCATCTTGTAATTTTTTTCCAAACCTTGTGGGAAAAATTTGGTTTTCAATTAGTTAATTCTCTTTAATCCATTTGTGCTAGAGGTTTAAAATTCTTCCATTAACCCATTAGCGCCCAGTGATCTATTTTTAGATATCTAAACATAGTGTAAGAAACTAGCTTTTAGATGCTCTACCCATTCCACACTGCACAGGGGGCAAGACAAAGCATGCATCGCCAAAAATAATTTGGGCGTTAATGGGTTAATGCATGAAACATATTAACTGTGTTGAAAAGGTTTAAAAACAACTTCTTTTGGTCCTTGAAAATTAAAAAGGAAAGCGAATCTAACTTATTTTGCATAATTTAGAACATTTTCTGGTGTTTACCTCAAAAATTGAAAGCAATACAGTGTAGTTTTTAATTGACATCAAATTAAATTCTCATGTAATGTCAACCTATAGGGAAGGAGGAAGATAAAAATTTTTTTCTGTTGACTTGCATTTACGAATTTTTTTTAAAAAATTATACCACAGGATAAAGTAAATTCTCTAAGATGTTTTTTTCTTATTTGTCTTAGATATTTTAATTCGTGTTTTAATAAAAGGGTATACCAAAACTTTATACAAATAATTTAACAAGTATTTTTTGGGGTGGTTTTTTATAATTTCTTGTTTTATCTATTATATAATTTTTTATAATTGTTCCAGTATTAGAACACTAAGCATAAATGAGTTAATATAATTGGATCAAAAGCCAGTTGTCACTAAAAAAAATTATGAAATCAGAACTTTATATTAACTAGGTCAACAAATATACTTAACACCTGTTAAAAATAGGTTAGTGTCTAGTTCTTTGAAATGAATTTATACCTTTTCAGCAAAGCTGGGATAAAATGAATTTGGTATATTTTAAGTTTACAGGCAAATGTGTGTCAGTTAAAAAGAGGAAGATGATATTTGCTTATATCTTATAAATATCCACTGATTTGTCATTGTGAATTTTAGTAGTTTGATCCCAGCAACTAATTAGAATTCATTTCTAGTTTGGCTTTTATTCTCTCGTATACTAGGATGTATTAGCCTTTGATATTGATTTCTGTGCAGTTTAATATTAGATTTTCAATTGTAGCATAAATATTGAATTAATAGAATTTTGTCTTAATTCTTT
>CM063504.1:182336272-182357223 GCA_032207245.1 Pardosa pseudoannulata | reverse complement strand
TTTTTTCATCCACCCACCATATGTAAAGCTATGAAAAAAAATGAACATACAATATTAGGTTCATGTCTACTCCGTAAAAGAGATGTAGTATAGAATCTAAAATATAAATCCATTTACCCTAAATACCTTTAATTTTAATTATACCTATTAATCCAACAATGGTATTAATTGTATTTGTACATATAAAATGTCCACATAATTTAAAAATACTGTAGTCATTACTGTAAAGCAATTATTAAACGTACTAGCTGAGTAGATTGATGCAGACGTTCACTTACAAAAACATCTTTTATTCAGAACATAAGATGACACTAAACACAAATCCCCATAGGGAAAAAAAACACAAAACACAAAAATTTTTATAATATTGTTTACATCACGATCATACAGGAAAAAAGCCATGCAATCTGTGTTCCAGCCCTTTTATTAACTATTGGAAATGGTGTGGCTCCAGGAATGATGTCATTCCAGTAACCAATCAGGATTTTAATTACTTCTAGTTTATTCTAGAAGATATAGTACCTCTACAATGCATGGGAAAAATTAATCAACAGCGCTGCGATCCTAAATTCAAGATACCAGAAAATGAGTGTTTGCCCCCATTATTATAAAAAAATGTTCCTTAGAATTTGTCAATAGGGAATTTAGATTTTCAATGGACAACAGAAAACATTTAAGTTAAGATTTTATTTTAATTTAATTTTATTATTACACACACACATATATATATATATATATATATGATATATTACATGTATGTATATACATATAATTATATGCATTTAATAAAAACAATTGTGAAAGAAATATATATATATATATATATATATATATATATATAACATTAAATGGATTACATTTAATGGTTTCCATACTTTAGCACTTTAAATGGAATAATAATTAGAAAATACTGACAGATTTTTAAAAGTGCTGAGCAATTTTAATATGGTAATCAACAAATAGAAGTTAATATTTATACAACTACAACCTCTTACTTTCTATTATTCTGTAACAATGTAAATAAGTTTACTTTGAAATTAATTCGATCATAAGTCAAGTTCTAAGATGGATGTAGATCGACTGATAATACTGAAATACATTTGAAAGGGTGGAGGACTTTTCAAATAAATTCTCCACCTTTCTTACACACACACTCAGGCAGAAACACAATATAAATTAAACATTATATATTGTAACATTAGATCAAAACTATGTAATAAAAATTGCATTTATACTGTATAATATATATTGCATATGTCTTGTATATTATTATAGGAAAGTTAAGATATTCTAGAACAACTTACTAATGAATAGTCAAAATTATGATTAGCAAAATAAGGAAAATATCCCATCTGCAAACATACGGCAAGAAACTAAACCACAAAATTTTGCATATGAGAAAATTGCCTATCTCACCTCTCCTTCCTCACATGCATACAAAAATATTTTTCACTACATTTTGTAGTTGCTCACAATCCTGCCCTTATTTTAAAATAATTTTAGAATAACAATGCAAAGCTATTCAAATCAAACACAAGCACTAGCAAAAAACTAATTTTTTAATCAATACTAATTTTACAGACTCAATTCTGAAAATAGTGACTGAAAAATACTGACTTTTACTAACCATTTTTATCTCTGATACACACACATATATGTATATATATATACAGTAAAACCTGTTTAAGAAGTTCTCGCTTAATAAGAAGTTTATATTTTCAGTACCCATTATCCCCCCTATTCATACAATGTTAAAATAACCCGTTTATAAAATTCTGTTCCAAATTCTTTCCTGCTTAAAAAGTTTTCTTTCATTTCTTAGTTTACTTACAGAATGCCTTTATAGCTGCCTTTTGAATACTATTTTTTTTCTCCTCACTCTCTGTTTGTAAAGGTCAATGTTTATCGCTAAAAACGATTGTTGTCATTTTTATTTAAAATGTGCCTGAAGAAATTTTTAAAAGTTTAAAACAGCTGAACTGCTATCAATTACAAATTGGCGATAAAAAAAAACTATAACTCTTTTTTTTATTGTAAAATCAATTCCAAAGGTGTTTAAAGCAAAATTTCTTAGCTGAATTAAAGATATTCTTAGGTAATTATGTTGTTTTCCTTTATTAGCTGATAATTTAAGTATGCAAAAAATGTAAATTTTTGAGAAAAACCAAACCATATAAAATTATATAAAATTTTTAAAGAAAAAAAATTCTCCTCATTATCTATGTGATTATTTTGTTTTTTAAAAAATTATATTCGTTTAAAAAGTTTTCTCTTTCTATTCACTTAGAAAACTTCTTAAGTGAGTTTTACTGTATATATATTTATGTATAGAAATATATATATATATACACACACACATACATACACATAAATAATGCTTATTGTCTTATTTCCTGTTTAAAAAGTTTTAATCAGTTAGGCCCTTCAAAAACTTCTTAAGCAGGTTTCACTGTATATATACGTACATACATTAACACACATATACACACAAATATATATATATATATATATATATATATATATATATATATATATATATATATATATATATATATATAATGCATAGGGCAAGTTTGAGCTCTTAGCCACCTGCATGTAAGATAGTATTTGACTACCTGTAACACAATTTTTTAATGAAGGACAGTATTTAGCCGCCTCATATCAGTACATATACCTAGTAGATATTCTATCAGCCACCCTAGAATTTTGGCTGCTTGCATGCATGCATGTAATGCACATGTACTAGCCACAGCCCTGTATATGTATGAGTATTGTGACTCCATCTTAAAAACCAAGCATACTAATGAAGAAAGTAAAACTAACAGTTTCAAATAATTCAAAATATAGCTTGATTGTACATGAATATATACAAATCCAGATTTTATAAAGTTAAAAAACAAAAAATAGAATTACTGATAAATTTGCTGTTACAATCACCCCTAATATTAAAATATGAACTTACTAAAGCAGGATAAAGCTTATCTCTTAGAAGAGCAGTATATGCAATGATGTCTGAACATTGTTTTGGAGTCAGATGACCATCAGTATTATAATTCTGAAAATAAATCATATTAATAAACACACAATATCAAGAATACTGCTGTCATTTCTCACTCCATTTAAAAAATGATAATAAAACTCACATAAAAATTTAACTATTCATTTTATAATTGGATTTTTTTTCATCCCATTACTGTAGATGTGATGAAAAAATTGTTATATTAAGCATTTTTTTTCTTCAATGCAGCACGAAATATAGAATATAATTTATAGTATACTGGAATACAGTGTAATATTGCTCCCACTGGGTCCTTGTAATTTAGAAACAGAGACAGTTTTTTTCACAGTGTAAACTACTATAAATTTTGTGGCAAAAAAATAAAAATAAATATTGATGCCTTATGAGCAGAACAGGGATGAAATGCTACTTTGAGTTTGGACCACCATTTTGAAAAGTGAGACTCCATTTAAATTGATGCATAGCAAATAAAAGATTAATTATTCTCTTAACATTTTGTGAAATAAATTTTTAATCATTAGTAAATTAAATAAATATAAAGGAGTGATGTGTCTGTCCGTAAACATGATTACGATGAAAGTTACACACATGATATTTGGTACAGGGTTTTTTGTAACACCTTTTACACTCCTCAAAGCCTTTATTTAAAAAATTAGTTCCATTATTTATTTTATTTTTAAATATTCTTTAACAGTGTCTTTTCTTTGATTAACACATTATTTTTAAAACCAGTCAAAGAAGATAAATTTATTGCAATTTAGCTTAAATAAAACAGTCAGCGAATATGTTTATAAAAATTAAAAATGATGCCCCAAATGCACATTACCTCCATGGTTTTCGTATTACTTAAACGCTTTTTAGCACTGTGACATCATTCTCTGAAAAATCTCATTCATTATTTTTAAAACCACTTTTCTTCCAATTAAGTTATTCTGTAATTAATTTAATTACATTCTGCAAATCATTGAAATATTTCATATTTTCACAATATTTAACTATATAATTCATATTAATTATACATTTAAAATTTGAATACTTTTTATTATACAATAAATGCTCTAAAATCAATATTCTAATCAATTATTTCATTTATCTTAATAATTAATACTAATCATTTCTTTTTCAAAGAAATCATAATTTAACTGAGAATACAGATATTTAAAATCATTTGGAATCTTCTTTAAAACTACAACAAAATTGTTTCACATTTACAACAGAACACAGGATTACATAAATATGTAATAAAATAAAATGGTGGCTAAAGAATTAAGACATTCTCAGCACTAAGGTATCCTTCCTATATCTTATTTATTAATTCAATAAATCTGTTTTTTTTTTCTAATTAAGATATTCCATAGTTAATTATACACTGTACATGTCACAAATCTTTTACATATATCATCATATTCTCACATTTTTTAAATATATAATTCAAATTAATTTTAAATGTATTATTTGATTAATTTTTATTATAGTTATTGTATAATAAAATATGTTATAGACATAATATATATGAATATATATATATATCAGGTTTAAAAATGGGGGCTAAGAATTAAGCGAGTTATAATTAAAAATAGCTAGATCTCATTAACAATAACGTAATAGGAGAAAGACACACCCTCGAGCGGAACTATACAGAGTGAAGAAGCTGATGTGGAAGTAGACATAGGAATTTTGTTGAGGTAGCAATGCCAAAAGAGTCACTTCTGAGCGGGAACTAGCTAATAACATCCTCCATGTTTGTAGTGGTAAATTATGAGAGCAAAGGATATCTAAATGCCATAGCCATGGACAGAAGGATTACAATAAAGAAGTTTTTATATATGATATCAAATGTGTCTTTCATGCCTTAACCACTCATACGTGTCATATATATGAATAAATATATATGAATATTCATATATGTTATATAATACATATGAATATATGTTCTACGATCAATATTCTAATCAACTGCTTCATTTATAGTTTAATAAATAAATATTAATAAATTCTTTTTCAGTAAAATCATAGTTTAACTGAAAATACTGTGTTATCTAAAATTTTTTGATATTTTCTTTAAAACTATTTCAAAGTGAAACTGCTATTATACTTAAAATATAATTGAATATGAGATCATAAAATAAAATAGTAGGTGAAGATTTTTTTAAAAATATTTATACTCTTCCTTTTCTCCTTTGTTAAAATGTGCATTAATAAAATTTAAGCTCTGTTGCATAAATTAAATTCATTGATTCTTTAAAAATGTAAAATTCTTTATTATTTTAAAATAGGTTATATTATGCATACAAATTTTTTAATACAATGTATTTTAGGAGCAGCATTTGTGTAAGATCCCATTGGTGATATTGTGTTATAGGATTTTTTTTTTTTTTTGTCAACTAGCTAAATATTGTTAATATAGTATAAATTAAATAGAAACTTAATTTTGTAAAATGTACATTAAAAAATAATACAGAAGACAATAGGAATTTCGTAGATCCGAAATTATTGATAATTTAATTCTATCTATAATTATAATTATAGATTGATAATTATATAATTATAGATAATTTTCACAGAAATTTTGAATTTTGCCCAATCTACACTCTTTATAATTTCTAGAAAAAAAAAGCAAAAAAAAAAAAACCTAAAATGTAAAAAGGTGCCTATAATCAAGATGATAAATATTATAAAATAATAGGAAATAAATTGTCATTATTTTGTTATGATAAAGTGTTGTTAGTGCTATATAATCTCTAACCTAATTTGAATTTTGAAATAAATAGAATCTTCATTTAGGGACTTTAATTACCCAGAACAAAAACTGGACATGAAATGGCTAGTATAATATATAAACATATAAAAAAAATCTTGTAAAACATTATCATAGTTGAATCATAGTAAACAATTCTGTAGTCCTTCTTAAATTAATTTATTTTATTATCTGCTGACTGATTTCTTCATAAATATAAAATAACATCCTTATTGAACTTAACTATAAAAAGAAAGAATTTATCTTGCCAAATATGAATTAAAGCTATAAAAGTTTGAGATTAGTCTTACCTGTCTTTGAAGATATGATACAATGTCGTCAAATGTTGTAAATGTATTTTTTTTCCCATGTTTAAATACGGGCAAATGTCCTATAAAGATATTTAAAAATTAAATGCCATTGATTTATCAAAATATTTAAGAATTTAATTTGTATAAATTTAAATTTAATATATTATCAAAACTAAAAAATGAAAAAAAAAGTTTGTTCACTAAAAAATAACAAAAAATCAGGGGAAACAAGACATAAAATTTGTGGTCATATTTACTTGCTAGATCTAAATATGTTTGATCTTATTGGGTTTTATATTTAGCTTTTATTTAATCTTTTCTCAAGTATAAATCTTATTCTGATGCTGAACTACTAGTAAACATTTTAAATAATCGGGCCTACTGAAGAAATTTCTTGCTACATAGGCAGAGTTCTAAATAAACTAGTCATAATTAGATCACTACTTTATTATAACTAAAGTTATAAAGAAATGAATAAAATAAGAATTGTTTCAATAAATCTGACGATGCCAAGAGAACAAAAGACGTCTTTATTAGAATTAAACAAACAATTTTTTAAGATACAAATTTGTCAGTTCAGATCATTTTTCTCAGTAAAATCTGCTTTCTGTAGAAAATTCTAAAAAATTACTCTTACATGCAGAGATTATAAAAAGTTAAAAAGATAGCATTTCAATGATCAGTTTCATGACATATAATTATCTTTTTACCTATACCACCTGACTTTTTATTATTTGACAAAAAGAACATGTTTATATGGTAGGTCTGGACTCTTCCCAAAATATTTTATGTATGCATGATAAGATTTTTTAAGCTTATTAAAATTTGTGTGCATTACTAATTTCTACTGCAAGTGTTCAATGCTTTCAATCATGAAAAATGCAAAAACATTTACTAGCAATAGAACTGTGGGTCACAAGAGTTTAACAAATTTAGAATAACTATATATGCATGACTATAAATGCAGATGGAGGTTTAAACAAGCTGACCTTAAATGCTAAAAGAATTAGTTTACTATTATAAACAGTAATTTATAAATGACTGACTATGGCATTATGTTTCCAAATTTTCTTGTCATACAAGGTATGTTATTTTGTAAATGAAAAGTAAAAGATATCTCAATATTTTTGTTTCTCTAGTTATTCATAAATTTAGTTTGTTGTAGTTACTACTCTCGGATTGTCTACCTAGACAATCCGAGCAAAGCTAGACAATCTCCATAAATCCAAAAATAAACAAAAAGTTCCAAAACTATAGAGGATACCAAAGGACATTATCCTGTTTAAAATCCAAGCAAACTAAAATAATAAGGGCCAAGGTCACCCTGTTAGCCCCACACCAATGGCACTCAGGAAAGATCTGTCCTAGCCTGAAAGTGAGTGCTCTAACATGGCCACTCATAAAGTGTGAGATTATCTAGCAAATACTGGAGTGCAAATTAAATACACTTCAGTATTTACCAGGCACATTTAAAACAAGTAAGAACCTGAAGCGTAAATTAGATAACACAATGTGGTTTCAAATCTATTTTTCATGATAGAATGAAATTATGTTAAGTGCTGCTGATATTTTTTATACTATATTTATGTATACAGGTAAAACTATTATATATGCATAAGACATGCATGTACTAAGTATATCTGTGTGCACAGTCTTTCTTTCTGAGATTGAAAGTTAACTGTACTTTGGATTAAAACTTTGGACACAACCCCAAAAAATTCTGGCTATATCACTGACTGGCAGCATATATCAATACATCATTTTTATAGTTTGTAATTATATAAGCAACTTGATTTGAATATAAACATTATCAATAACATTACTTATTTAGGGCTAAAATGGTCTACTAGTTTGCAGGTTGGTTTTAAGGTATCTGTCTACGCTCAGAGAGCTTTTTTCTTTAAACGTAGAAACTAATTCATGTTTTTTACATTTTTAGATTTATTTTTTATAATATCATAGAGAATTGCACCTAAAAAATTTATTCCTGGAGAAGTTTTTAAAAATTTTCTAACAAATTATGAAAATTTAGTAAAAAAATCTGGGTTTTTTTTTAAAGGTCTAATTTTTTAATAAATTAAATTATTTCAATATTTTTTTGATGCAACACATTTCTTATACACTGGACTAGTGAATCGCCTAAAATCTTTGCTTAATTTACGTTTGGTAAAAAATTTTGCTTCTTCAAAATCATAGACATTGAATTTTTAATGAATTTTCATTACCTTTATATCTAACTATGAGTGTAACATCATTAAAAATTATCCAAATTCAAAGCTTTTAGGTCGCTTAGGTAGATGTAGAATCAGGAGGTAAATTCTGATGCAAGTGATCAAAACTGAGATGATTAGTAATGTTCTCAGAAATACCTTACAACTAATAATCTGACTATAAGAAGAATTGGGTTTTATCAGGATTCACATGCTCACTTTGGTTATAGAGAATGTGCACGTGACATCAGGTGCAGGAAAAATTTCAGCTCAACTTCCTTGTTGGCAAAACATTTAAATTTCTACAGGTTGTGCTTATTATTGGAGTTTTAATTTTATTGATTATCTAAAAATGGTAACCAGCTGTTGTATGTATAGCTGTACTAAGTGTTTCAAAAAATGTGAAAATATTGGATTTTATTGCTTTCCTAAAGATCTTACATTGCGAATACTTTGGATAAAAGCTTTGAAAAGGCAAGAGTGGACTTCAAGTTCTTCTTCGAGAATTTGCAAACATTTTCAGAATGGTAGTAAAACGTTAACCTTACTGTAATGTAACAGATTATATAAAATTATTTTAATCTCTAAGAATTTTTTTATTATTACTTAGTTGTGTTTTTTTCATATTTCTAATGTATTTTTTATGCTTTTCTGAGAAGTACTGTACCTATAAATGCAGTTATTTTTTGTCCTTAAAATGATCTGTTTTTGCCCATTTTTATTAGATTCTTATTTATGTAATAGTTTATTGTGCCTGTTAACATAATCAAAGTAGTTATACTTTGATTATGATACTTAATAGTACTGTGTAAAGTGTTTAATTTTTTTAAAAAATATATAATTTTGTAAGTGCTAAAAAAAAATTATTTTGAATTACTTGGCCAGTTTATGATGTTTTCTTCCCTTTCCCTAAAGTAAAATTTAGTGTTATTGTATCATTGATCCATGTCGAAGCTCATAAGAGACAATGAATACAAGCAATGTTTTGCCAACAAAAAGTTGAGTTGCAGTCAGCACTCGTATTTGTTTACAAACATGCAATTTCTCTATACAGATCCCTTTGGCAAAAAAGCACTATGCTTTCTTGCTATTGAAATTAGAGTATAGTTTACACAATTTCAGCTAGACATAAGCACAGAATTGATAATTACTTTAAATTGTGTTTTTGAACTATTTTAATGCTTCCTTTTTTACTTACTTTTAATGTTTAAGGCAGTGAATATTATTAAAGTTTAGGCTGTTTCAGTGCGCCAAATATGTTATTTTTAAACAATTTTACAAAAGGTGCTATAAGTGTTTTAAAATATCTCACACTTTTTAAGGGATCGCACACATATTAAAGAATTTACTTACAACCTATATTATTAGAAATTTGTTAGAAACTAATAAATACTGTGTGCTTGAAAAAAATTAATTTTTTAAGAAATGAAAACTTAGAAAACTGAAAGGAAACATATAATAATTTTTCAACTTTGTCACTTATAAATGGAATTATTAGAAATTTGAAAAATTTATGAGAAATTTAAAAAAAAAAAGTGAAAAGCTTAAAAAATTGCTATATGATTGTCAGATTTTATATTAAAAAATTGTCAAAACCTAATGAATGCTATGTACTTAAAAATTTATATAAAATTTTTTTTAAATATCAAAACTTAAAAAATTAAATGAAATCTTTTGACTTTACTGTTTTAAACATTTAAACCTGTTAAATTGAAAAAATTCTGAAAAATAGAGAAAAAAAATTAAACCATAGAAAATTGTAATTATTGTTGGAAACTTCACTGTCCAAAGTAACTCTAAGGAGTAAATTTTGAAGATAAGAAATAAAAAATACCAAAACTTTGAAATGCTTAAAAAATACTAAGGAAAAATCTTGAAATATTGTAAAACATTTATCTTGTAACTTTGGAATTTTGTAAAATTATGTTTGAAAAATAGCATCCTTCCTGCATTGTAACAGCCTGAACATTGAAAGCCTTTTATATTAAAAATCAGTCAAAAAAAGAATGCATTATTAAAAAAAAAAAAACATGATTGAGAGATATTATCAGTCTGGTTCTCAGTACAAGTGAAATTCAATTAATAAAGCCTTAAAAATCTTATCATCAATAATATCCATTAGTTATTAATTAAATAATATGGTTAATTAATAACATTTATTTCACCATATCATAAACAAAAATATCAGTACAAAATGAGATTAATATCTACTTACTAATTAGACCAGAATATGAGCCCAGAGCAAATTAATTTTTTCTCTTTAGATTAAAGTTCAATATTTGATGCTAGGAAATAACTAGGTCAGGTTAAATAATCATTTACTTTATATTTTGATATTTTATATAAAGAATGATCATAGGGAAAATGATGTATGTGCAATTCCACATAAATTAATTAAAAAATTGTAACATTAAAACATTACTAATAATTCTATATTGTGCTTTCTTATGATAATACTACAGATTTAAAAAATGAGTAAAATTACCATGTTTAGATAATGGCCAGTTTGATTTTTTAACTTTCACTGGTGCTCCAGAGAACTTTGAATATGCCTGTAAAAAACAATAAAAGATTCAGCAATAAAATATAACTGAAATGAATGAAAAATCCTTAATAAATTCTGCATTATAAAACAATCTTAGCATTCACATTTCATTAACTAGAATTAATAAATTTCTAACCTGGAAATGAGTTTATTGCACTACTTATTAGTTTATAAAAGAAAAAAAAATTGTTCTTTTAAAAAGATTTCTAGGTCTTTCCCCATATATAAAGACAATTTTTACTGTCCCCAAGAAAAAAAAAACAAAATATAAATGTAATTTAAATATATCAAAACGATTTTAATAAATATTTTAAAATATTCTCTGGTATATAATAGTTAAAATATAATAATCGTTGAATGAAATCTTGCTAACAGAATAAAAAATCTAAAACAATATGAATACATTATTTAAAGCGTTTATTATTATTATTATCATCATTATTATAACAGTTTTACAACTTTTCATATATTCATTAAAAATGTGCATTTGAACAAAATACTTAATCACAGCACATAAACCAACCATAACTTGTAGGCATGTAAGATCTATAGAAGGTAATCCCCAATCTCCTTCCCATACATCTAGTTCCATAGTTATTTTGGAAAAGATAGATCATAAAATATAACAACTTCAAGAAACACGCTTTGCGGTAACAGTGTAAACACTGCTGATATGAGGCGAGATGTTTTTGGCTTCTTTTGAACTTGACTTTTTTCATTGAGATTCAGTGCCATTTCATATAATAAAAAAAACGATAGGGAATAAATATGTAAATATGTGGCGAGTTTGGATACTCCTGCCTTTAGTATAATGTAATATAATTTAAAAATTATTCTTAAATTCTGATCCAAAGAAAGAATTTTTATTATATTTCGACGGCAACTGGATACCTTCTGAATGAAATTATATTTGTTGCTTCCTTTTATAACTCATATAATGCGCAGTATTGGTAAATGAAAACAATCTCATTTTCTTAAACAGTAACCGGAAGGTGACATTCAGAAACAATCTGTGTCTTTTCGGTATCCACTGCTGTTGAGGGTACTTCTAAACAAAGGAATGAAATTATGTTGCTTTATGTATTGTATAGAATCGACTTTAAGCTAAAGGTCTTAATAAAATCTTAATCTTGAGCTGTCTACCTCTAATCAAAAAGACTCCAGAAGACCTAGTACTATAGAAGACCTTTTGTCTCCCATTCATTATACTCATTTCAACACACTTATTAGAAAAATTACAATTTAATGATTATGTATGCTGCAAGATTTCTTCTGTAGGTGGAATGCAATAAAGTAAGATGCAGTAAAGATGGATATTATTATAAATGAATTTTTCCATGCCTTAATATTACATTCAATGGAAGAAGTGATATGGAGATATCTTATGAAGTTGGCCTGGAACCCAATAAAGTTCTTTGGTCTACTCATGGAGGACCAGAGACCTACTATTAGACTGTGCGCGTCTGAAAAAGATGAGTCTATTTTTAGAAAATAAGGAAGTTCTTTTCCTATGTCTAATTTGTTTATAAAATATTCGGAGTCGCGTGATATTTTATTTAATGAAGCATCAAATTAAATTGGGCTTAAAACTACTGTGTATTATAACTTGGATATTAGAAAGTGCAAAACTACACACACATATATATATATATATATATATATATATATATATATATATATATATATATATATATATATATATGACAAGTCGTGGTGCAGAGTTAAGGCGAATGGAAAACAGTCTTCTTGATAATAATAAGTTTTATTAACTCATCGTTCTTAAGGAAAGCAACATGCGCCATTTTCATTGTTCGTGGCGGAGCTATGCGTGAAGGTGTTGACCGCTCCATGTCCACGCGCCAATTCAAACTTATCTGTTTGCAAGCTCATCAAATAGCTCAGAAATGCTTCCGCCTGACCGGATTATCCTGAAAGCTTACGCGAGCGTGGGTCTTTTTCATTTATTTTATTATTATAAAAAAGTTCTCTTTTTAAAATCGTTTTTAACTTACATAATTTCCAATTACCCCTTTTTTAGATCTGACATATATATATATATATATATATATATATATATATATATATATATATATATATATATATATATATATATATGTGTGTGTGTGTGTGTGTGCATGTGTGTGTAATAAGACGAAATCTAATACGGGTGGTAGCAGTTCTCACCAGAAGAAGACACTGTTTTAGTCAAAGACTTCCACAAGCAGAACGTTGAATGGGTCTCCTCTTCATTATAGGGATAGAACAAACTGAGAGATAAGCTAACAGTGGAAATCTAAGCAAACATATGCGTAAGAATATATGTAAAATCTGGGTATAAAATCTAGGTGAAAATCTTAGTCAATCAAATCTATGTAAAAATCTGTTTCCGGTTGTGTGTGTTGTGTTTGTTCACTATCTGTGGAAGAGTGTAAGTGGTTGAAGAGATCAGGCAGGGAATACATCACATAAACATTTATATACATACGTAGCACACTCGACATTTACATAACACCATCACAAAATGAACAACCAATATACATCATATATTTCAGTTTCTGAGTTCGGACATCCGGCACGCTCGAACCTCCGTAGCGGTGTTCCGTTAATTCCACAGTTAATACATCACATCTCCTCCCCCCTTAAAGATCGAGTCTTTTAGGAGGTCTGCGGATTCTTTTCGAACGCCGTGGCACATTTACTCCGGGATTTTGAGGTCCCTGCGATGAACTTGTAGCTTGATCACCGGTATCCCCCGATGAAGATGATGGAGCCGGAACTGCACTTGGCACTTTTACAGGTGGTACCGAAGGTACTTCTGTCTCAGGTGTTAGAAGATCAATTGATTTCTCATCTCTGGTTTCCGAAATGGAATCTTTCCAAACCAGGGAACTGGGAGCGGAATTAAGCAGATTAATTAATCTTAATTAATTAATCTTATGTAAGATTCTTTTTTTAAAGATACTTCGTCAATGCATTTATAACTATGTTTTAGTTGATAATAATGGCTTCACAACGAACGTTCGAACAGACTCGTAACTTCCAGATTAATCCCCTGTATTAGATAAATAAGGGCCGGTCTCACCAAAGTCCTTTAACGGCTAACCGCGATTAATCTCTGTTTAAACGGAGAATTGCTTCCCACCATTGGTTGGCACCATAGGTTAATCGCAGTTAGCTGTTAAACGACATTGGTGAGACCAGCCCTAAACTTGTTATTTTCTTAGATATTTGTTAAGGCCCCTCCACACTATGGTTCGCTGCAAGACATTACGTCTGGAGGGGTTATGGCTTATCGAGGTCGACAATGGCCGACGATAAAAGGACCTTGGAGGATGGCTTCGGAAGTGATTTTTCTCCAGATCTTAAGAAAATTAAATCTAATATGGTCAAGGCCAAGACCACTAAGACATGCATATTGACGTTCTTCTCAGGTCTTATCCAAGATTCCTCCACCGACCCCTAATGGCACAACCTGGATTTTTAACAGTTTTCGCATGGAACTACCCTAGTCCAAATCAACCCATGAGAGGAACTGCAATTATTAGTAAGCGTATCTTTCCCCACCATGATATAATTCTTCCTCCTCCTCAAGTTATTAACGCTACCCCTATTAATATTAAAATCAATAATGGACCGCCCTATACAATAATTTCTACTTATATCCCCCCTTCTTTAAATCCGTTTGACTATCTCTATGACTTGAGTAATATTAGCAACGAGATGACACTGTCTTGCTTTCAAACCCCAGCCATGTTTGGAGAAGGACTTTCGGTTCGGATTCCAACATTTTGATTATGGTTCATCCACGTCATAAAAAGGTTGTGCTACTACTGAACATCTGGAACAAATTTCAAGCGTTTCGAAATCATTGGACTATATAATGAAGTACTTTTAATGAAAGGTTTCTTATATTAAATTATTAGTAATTTATTTTTTTCAATTTACAGTGATTTTCGCGCTTAATGCCTGCTGTAAAATTTTATATTTAGTTAGTATTTGTATATACTACAGTTAAACCACAACAAACGGTTGATTTTAGAATTAGATTATCCTATTTTTGAAATTCCTTTCTACTGACAATCATATCATGTCTACACCCAGACACACACACACACACTGTGGTGAGTTAGTACCGAGTTGAGAAACCTTGTATACAAGAAATTCCAACGTTAAATGTGAATTTAAAGCAGTAAAATTCATTTATTCGTTTTCATAGTAAACTGTTTGAGTTGAAACTTATTTAGGTGTAATAGTTTGAACCTTTCTATTAAACCACGTTATTAAAAAAATAAATAAAAAGTTTAATAAATCTAAAGTAGTCTTTGCGATAATCAGCAAAACATAGTTCGTCACAAAATTGCCCATACATTGGATATTGATAACTAGGCATTGTTTTAGTATTTTGTGCAGTATCATTTTTCAAACATTATAAAAGAGGTAAGAATTGACTTTTGTAAGTGTAACAATAAGTTACATTCGGTTCAGCTCTTTTTACCTCTTTCCGTGAGTCATCGTCAAAGACATACCAGAATAGGAACGGTTTGAACTAGAAAGAAACTTCGGACTTCTCCCAACCAATAGAAGGGTCCGTTTTTTTTGGGGGGGGGGGGATTTTGACCCTTCGCCGTTCTGGAGTGAACCCCTGTTTTTTCTCCGCGAGGCAGTCGGATTTTTTTGGGGGCGGACAAGATTGTTACCAGAAGAGTAAAAGGTGACCAGGTGGCATCCGCGACTTGTGGGATAACCCTTTTGACAAAAATGTTCGCCATTTTTTTTAAGGACCGACGCCTACTCGTGAGCAGTCTTCGATATCTACAAATGATAAGTTGTATTCCAGTTGTATTCCTTAGGCATCTATTTATTTGTATAAAATCATTTAATCAAGACCTATGTTCCATGTGTTTCTTAATGAGTTTTAATTTCTTCTTTCTCAAACACTAGGCCAACGTAACATTATTTTTACATTCCGAAATTATTTTAAGGGATATTCTTGATCACACTACTTATCAACATAGAAATTATAATTTTTTTTTTAAATAGCGTGATAGTTTAACTGAAAATAATCATCAAAAAGTGAAAGTTGATTAAAGGCCCGTTATATCCCCCCTTCTTTAAATCCTCGCGAAGTGCTTGACGATCTCTATGCCTTGAGTAATATTAGCTACGATGAAACAGTCCGTAAGGAGCCTCTGATTCCGATTAACTAGAAGTGAAAAAAAGGAAAAATTGCCTTTATAACCATAGATATCTTTTTTACACATTTTCCTCCTGTTCTTGGCATTTTAAAATAAATATATAATAATCCGACTTTACTGTCGGATTTTCTCTTCTCCCATCTATCACGAATATAATTGGGGTCGTTTGCTTTTTTTTTTATCGACCATTAATCACGACGAAATTTATTGGCGGGAGCTCGACAACCTTACCAAACGTTTAAGAACGTCAGATTAAATATAAAACAGTTTTATTGTAATACTAGAAGGGCTGTGTTTACAAAATATCTAGAAAGACAAGAGGCTGTCTTTAAATGTCTAACAACGACATTGTTTTCCAAGATTTGTTTTCTTAAAGCAAGTTTTCAAATACATTTAGTTATTACTCGTACTCCTTATCTATTTTAATATACTTTAATTTTTATTTAATATATTATACGAGGCGTTTTCAAATAAGTATCATTTGGAAATTAAAAACACGCAATCGTATATTTTTTATCAATTTATTTTTTACATGAAAGCCTTTATCTATTTATACTTTAATCTACGTTTTAACATAATATCTAGCAATATCAAGGTACTTGTCGTACAGTAGCACCAGCCTTTGATTATAACAATATAGAAATTTTTCGCCTGACCCACTGAATACATGTTTGTTTTTTGGCCCCCATTCAATATTTTCGGCCCAACAATTTTAAGACTCGAATGATATGTTTTATTTATTTTATTTTTAAAGCTTTTTAATGTAGCCTCCACACTTTGGTCAATTGTTCACCACTTCTTGATGGTGACCTTTGACGATGGTTTACGGGTTGTATTCACACACTGGGCCACTAAATGAGCCGAGCGCGTGGATTCGTCCATATGTTCTACTGCGTACTTTAGTTGCGCATCTAGCTGCATTCGATCTTTGGAGAAAACCACTTCCGAACCCCTCCTCCGCCAAGGCTATTTTATCGTTTGCCATCTTCTACCTCGATAAGCCATACCCCCTCCAGACGGTGGTAATGGCTTGCATTGGGCAATAGTGTGGAGGGGCCTTAACAGGAAGTTTTCTCCTATTCTAGCCTGCACACTATGGCCAATTGTTCACCACTTCCTGATGATGACCTTGAAAGATAATTTACGGGTTGCATCCCTACACTGGGCCACTAAATGAACCGAGCGCCTGGATTCATCCGTAGGGTCTACTGCTCACTTTAGTTGCGCATCTAACTGCATTTGATCCTTGGAGAAAAAAAGCTACCAAAGTGCACAGTAGATTCTATGGATACTTACACCCCGCTCTGCTCATTTAGTGTCCCAGTGTATGGATATAACCCGTGGACATCGTTCAAGGTCGCTATTAGGACCAGTACTGGAATGGTGAACAATTGGCCATAATGTGAGAAAATTACATTAAAATCAGACGCTGGCGATAAATTTTTCATATTTTGATTTAAATGAAGTAGCTAACTTCAATTTTAAAATATATATAACCTTCATTTGAGAACTTTAATTCCCCAGAATAAAAAATTCGCACAAAGCGTTTACTATATATATATATATATATATATATATATATATATATATATATATATATATATATATATATATATATATATATATATATATATATATATATATATATATGAGATGATGGACAAACTGGACCCTCATTTATAAGGGAAAATCTATTTAAATTACCCCTATTATTTTCCTCAGTCCGGGCATACTGGGATGTCAAGTGTCCCGTTAAACTTCTGTCATGAATACATAACTTGTCGAGGCCAAAAGTCATTTTTATTTCACCAAAATTAGGACAAAATCAAGAGAAATCTGAACCAGACACTGTAATGCTCTCTGCATAGACCTCGCAACTCCAACCTGGAGCAAGAGAGAACCAAGTACCACGTGGGGTTTAAGTCTGGTGGGAAAAAATACAAGAATTAATTTCTTAAAAGGAGTGAATTTTTACTACAGACATCTGCCAAAGTATGACGTTCAGGATGACTGTTATTGCCGATCTTTATAGATTTTTCCTTGGAGAGTCATTATTTTCTTATTAAATTGCCAGCAATATCATTTTTAGCTTTGAGAATCAGAAAAAGAATTTCGGGTTCGGCTGAAGGAATGACAAGCCTTCTCGTTCGAATTGGATGGCTGGGATATTAGGATTAATATATAGAGGCGAAATTAAGATTTAGAATAATGAATGGGGGAAAAGGGATCATTTTGGATAGACTTTAGGAGCTTAGATATTGATATTATTACACACACATATATATGTAACGATACACAACTTTTAGAAGGTGCTCAAAGATGACTTTAGATTTAGATTTAGATTAATGTATCGATTTTGTAGGCACAAGAAATAAATTGAAGACACAGAATATTAAATAGATCAACAGTCGGGTATCAAGACCAAAACTTTTATTCTCAGGCAAATTAGTCATTTTTAATTTATAGAAGAAGTGGTGCCATCAGCAAGCCATTATAACCGCGAAGCAAGAGGAAGAGATACGAAAATTCATAGCTTCCAAAATTAAAGAATTTGCTGACCAAGCAGAAAAACCTATAAGTTTCCATCTCGCATTATCGCCTGGGCTGTGCTAGTCTCGAGCGTTCTGTCCCTGATTCAAATACATTTGCTGAATTAATGTGCGCTTTTCTATCACTACACATACACAGACATATAAATACACACATACATATGTGTATATATATATATATATATATATATATATATATATATATATATATATATATATATATATATACATACATGCATATACATACACACACACACACACACACACACACACACACATATATATATATATATATATAATATATATATATATATATATATATATATATATATATATATATATATATATATACATAAATAAATAAATATATATATAAATTTAAGTACATTTATATCTGTATATATATGTATCTATACACATGTATATACATATGAACAGAATCGATATACGTACATGTATATCAATGTGTTTCCCAGTAGATTTTCTATCAACCACCCATGAGATTTGACGGCTTGCACGCACGCAAGCACTGAACACTTACTAGCCCCGTCCCTGTAGGTATATATATATATATATATATATATATATATATATATATATATATATATATATATATATATATATATATATATATATATATATATATATATATATATATATATATATATATATATGTGTGTGTGTGTGTGTGTGTGTGTGTGTGTGTGTGTGTGTGTGTGTAACATAGCGAAATATGAACTAATTAAACTAATATAAAATAATTTCATAAAATATTATTCCTAATAAGTTACATACTGCATTATAGACATATGATATTCAAACTGACGAAAATATACTCACTTTATTTATAAAAATAACAGTCTATTTTCTACTACGATGTGAGTAAGCATAGTATTCATTCCGTTACTTTTTTCACTGTTATTTGGTATCTGGCTTACTTTTAATCTTCATGTTTAAAACTCTGCTTTTTGTTTTCCTTCTCCCTATGACTTATATGTATATGTATATATATATATATATATATATATATATATATATATATATATATATATATATATATATATATATATATATATATATATATATATATATATATATACATGTATATATAAAAGTAAAGAAAAATAAACTAGATCGGGAAACTAATGTAGGCATTTTATATAAAGCCCCTAAGATACCTCGAGAAAATTCTCAGGAGTATTCATATCTTCAGTCAAGAGCAAAAATTCCCTCGCCCATTTGCTTTCCCCCTTTCAACTCCTAACCTAAATTCACCACTGGGGCTACAGTTGAAGCCCTCAGAGAAGGGGTCTAACCAATTATAACTCTACATTGCCCTAGCGAACAATTTAGGAAATTTTAAACAAAAAGGAGATGCACGCTGTCGGAGACAGATTTTCCCACATATTTTGACTGAGATATCGACCCAGGTGTTAAGGGCCTTTAACTTCATGTTAGCTGATCCCTCCGTTTGTTCTGTCCCTATAATGAAGTGGGAACCCTTTCTCCAACTTTCTGTTAATAAAGGTCTTTGACTAAAACGGTGTCACTTTTATGGGCCATGACTGTAACCACCCACCGCGAAATCCGTCTTATTACACACACACGCACATGTTGCGGCTTTCGCGTCAGTGTGACTTCATTCATTTTTGGGGACTTGAGCTGTTGTATATTGTCACTGAATTTCCCCATCCTTTTAAATCATGAACTTCAGTTGTAGCCTCATTAATTTATATTTTATACTTTAACCTGAATTTATATTTTATGATTTGATTCATTCACCTGATTTTATATTATGTCACGTGCTGAAATGAAGTGAAAGCAAGTAACGATGTAGATGCTATAAAAGAGTAGTAGTGTAAATATTGTATGCTTTTTGAGCTGAATTAAAGTTGTTGTTTTGATATTTTCCGTGCGCTTGCTTGCTTGTTCAAACACTGACAACCTTTAAGCATCGGGTAGATGCACCGAACCCCTATTTTAGGTAGAGTTTATTTAAAAGTATTTTCAACACACACACACACACACACATATATATATATATATATATATATATATATATATATATATATATATACACACACATATATATGCAAATATATACATATAAATGCATATATATACATACATACACATGTATATATACATATATATATAGACGCATACACACACACACACACACACATATATATATATATATACATATATATATATATATATATATATATATATATATATATATATATTTATATATTTATATATATGCATATACACTCACAAATATATTATTCTGAAGAGCTATTATTCTTCTCTAGTAGTACCCGAAGCGATTACCTAAATCGATGTCGGTTTAACGACTTGAAAGGTCAGTCACTCTTCATTATT
>CM063504.1:182309930-182336172 GCA_032207245.1 Pardosa pseudoannulata | reverse complement strand
GGGGAACACAGGTTTCTAAAATTACGAGTAAGTGAAAACGTATTTCATCTGAATGAGCATTTTTCAATTCTACTCGTATGTCTAGATAATTGCATAGTTAAAAAAATACATTTCAGACATTTAATATTTAAGTATATTATATGGTGATTAAACATATGGAGATTTTTGTGTAAATTAATGCGTACTGATGAAACTTACTCTTTTTTCTTCTTTTTTTGAACAAAAGGGGAAGGGAAATACAAGTTCTGCCTCTGTAACAAATGTATATATGTTTCATTACATTTTTTTCTGAGTTTAATTTTTAGAATTGTCTACAGATCACAGAGAGTGAAATTAGATATTTATTTAAATTTCTGCTTTTAAGAAAAAAATGATTGCTGTTTGTAAAATTTAGTTAAAATTTATTTTTTGTGTTGTTATAAAATGCCACAAAAAGCAAAATTATATCACTGTAAATATTGAATGTTCGTATTCAGAGAAAGTTCAGAGAAATACTTGTGCTTAGTAATGATTAATGTGCACTAAATTTTTAATATTTATCTTATTTCTTTTAAAACAGTGATATTTTCTATCAATGTACTATTCATGGGGCATTCACTGACATTCTGTGTTTCGCCATTAAAAAATTGTTGTAGGTTCTTTAGAACAGAATTCAAGACAAATAAGACTGATAATAATTTGACAAAGTACTAAAGTTTATTATCGCAGTAGCCCCTGTAGCACTACATACCTAGTTTTATATATAACTAAGAAATTACTATGCTATGCTGAATGGTTATATATATATATATATAATTATTCAGAAATATACTATATGTATATAGTTTCAAAACAGTGAAATATATACTGCTATCCTTGGTCATTCCAGATTCTCCTCCCCCACCACATAGTACTCACAAATTTAATCCCGGTCACGTGCCTAGTTCACAACATGACTACCACCGTCTTTATTGTACAAACTAATTTTTTCATTCTTTCTTTCTCATATTTTAGAAATATTATCAAAGAATTCAATAACTGATTTTAGTATCACTGAAGGTTTGCTCCAATAAGTTAGTAAGAATAGACACAACAAAAATTATCCAAACCATTCATATAATGAACGCTTTAAAAAGTAATTTTTTATTCCCCATATGTATGAAGTAATGTCATTATTCGAATATTTTCACATAAAAGGAAATTATATCTCTGCATTATTACTATGCTATTGCACCTAGAACAAAATATATACATATACTTTCATGAGCTGAAATTAGACTTTTTAATAATGTATAATTAAGGATCTCAATTTTTGTGTTCTCCCTAAATGTCTAAGCATTTTGAGCCTTTCTTTTAGAAATACTTTTATAAAATTTAACTCTAGGAAGACGTTAGCCGGCCTTCTGGCCCTACATTCACAAAAGCAGGAACCGAAAAAGAGTATAGTTCTATTCACAATAAAGAGCCTGGGTGGTCATTCTTGAGAAAGGAGACAACATTGGTTTACGAATGTGCAATCGTTCTACTGTGTGCTGGTGCTGTCCCTCTTGGAAATCAGTGTTCCATTCTTACTGGGTTTCTGGAATAATTCAGAAAATAGCCCTTTAGCGTCTTGTCTCTGTGTGTACCTAAAACCCACATTTAATTTTTAAATTTTATTTGAAATCACTAGATGTAGGAGAGTTTTCACCCGAGGGAAAAATGATGTAATTCTTTGAAATTATTCAATGTAATTCATTGACAGAAAAATCAATAAAATGGTTCCATAATGAAGGGGGTTCAAACAAGATTCCAAATATGACTGAGTTCAGTTACAGTAACATCCCCGCCCCCTCTGAAGAAAAAATCTGATTCTTTTCTTAGTAAAAGCTTGAAATTTAGTAAGCATTTATGTAAAATTTAAATACATATATTTAATAATTACATTACAAAATTGCATCACTTTTAATATAAGTCCTTGAACAATCATATGCTGTGTGTTTTAATAAATGTATAAAACAATTTGGAGCAATATATATATATATATATATATATGGAAATGGAAAAAATACATAGAAATGTTAAAAGTTTATTTTAAAAATTACATTTTTGATTTAATATGCAACACGTAATATATTATAATTAAAAAAGAACTTTTATGCTTAAAAGTAAAAGCATGGGGTGCTCATAGCTGTAATATATGTTGAAATCCCATATATATATATATATATATAATTTTACATTTTAAATTTTTTTCCTATATATTATAGAATATATTGCAGGCTTTCATGCCTTTATGTTTTTAGTCACATAAATTCTCAGCTTTTCTAAGTATCTGGAATAATTTTCTTTGACAATAGCATTTAAAAAATAGCGTTCAAAAATATTTTACCTTGCTACACCTTCAAAAGACTCTCAAATAAATAGAAGCCTATATAGTTATGTGACTAAAATATTTTTTTACTCAGATAAATACCCAGCGTTTCTGAGTATCAGGAATAATTTTCGTTGGCAATAACATTTAAAAAAGTAGAATTCTAAAATACTTTACCGTGCTACACCTTCAAAGAATGCTCAAATAAAAAACTATGTAAGATTTTATTCAAATGTAAAATACTATACGAAAAGTGGGGGAGGGATAGGAAAAAAATTGCCAATTTATCCACAATTTAAAACAGTTATATCTTTTTTTTATTTTTTTTAAATGCTCTGAAATAACTTGTTTGTTGCTTATAAGGCTGAAATAAATTACCCTGTCAGATTTTATTTGAAGGTTGGGGGAGGGGGTTAGATGGTGTAGATATTACTGACTATTTGTCCACAATTTTAAATACCCATAAATTTATTTTAAATGCAATAAAACGAAAATTTTTGCAGAATAGGCTCTCTAAAATAAATGGCATTGAAAAAAAAATTTTTTTTTTTTAAATTATCTAATACTTCTGCCCTGTTTATTTCTTAACAAAAAAATTATAAACTGTAAAGGGCTTGTAGACGTTTCAACTTAATATATACTGAAAGTTATTAAACTCATACATACAAGTAGTAGTTTTACCAGAAACTTAGTTTCAATAGATTTGTTTACAAATACATTTTACTGTTTACACCAATTTTTTGAGGTGGGATTCTAGAAGACACATCAATTCAAGATGACATTTCTGACACGCCTACTTCATTCAAGACTCCGGTATTCTCTGTAAAGGAAGAATGGAGGGGAAAAATGGACCAATCCATTTTCCAATTTTACCCTCCAAAAATGCTAGGGGTTTAAGGTAATAAAATTGTCCACTCAGTCGTCTTTAAAGAGTTAAGGTTTGATGTTTGTCTTTTCTTTTTAAATTCTATTTACTATTATATTTACAAAATGTAATAACTATACTATAATCAAAATAAATTTGTATTGTTAAGATATAAATAAATATCAAAATAAAATCTTTCATTAACTGATTTATTTAATGACCATTAATTTAATGGATCACATTCTTTGAAAATTACGCAACATATTTAATTGAACACAAATTGTTCACATATACACCTAAGTAAGACAATTATTACTATTACCTTTAACTGTCAAATTTCTATGTCCAAATGCTTTAAAATAATACTTAGTGTTTTTGTCAAAAAAATTTCTTGGGCATGGAAAAAACGCCACCCAAAACATTCGAGTGTGCACAGCATACACAGTATAGTCATCTGGCCTGAGAAGCATTTTGAAAATTTCATTTTCACATGCGCTTTTAAAAGTATTTGCCCACCCCTGTTCTAGGTAGTAGTTATAACTTTTGAAAATCTGTTGGATTTCAAGGTTCTATCAAACTGCACAGTTGACAATACTTCTGTGTTAGATTCCTGCTTTGCAAACGTTCATATGCATTCATTCCCACTTTGTTGCAGATGTAATATCCCTTCCCCTACTTTCAACAAGTTGTTTTGCAATTTAATCAAAACAGTACGGTACTTTTGTGATTAACAGGTAGCAAATAAGCCCGTACAACAAAGTTAAATCATTTCAACATTTTGCCGATCCATTTACATTTTACTTATATAGTACTATAATTTAAAATCCCATTTTGAAAGATTACATGCAATTTGATAAATTGCCTTTCTACACAGAAAAGAAAATCTTATTTTGATAAATAGAGAAGAAAAGGTTTAGTACTTGCATATTTATGCAATAAAACACTTCAGAATAAGAAATGACACAAGAGATTCATATTAACAGATGGTATTTATTTTTAAAATCATTCATTTTCTTCCTCATCTTCTTCGTCTTCATTATTGATCTGGAAGTACCTCAATTCATAGGAGTCTTTTCCATTGGCAACTACTCTCAGCCAATCTCTTAAATTGTGCTTCTTCAAATATTTCTTGGTCAGATATTTTAGGTACCTGGAAAAAATAAATAAAATCTTGAAATAACAAATATATGCAAATGTCTTCCACTAAAACTAGAGCGATAAATTTTTCTAAAGAATATCTATTTGAATTGTGCTTATTTTTCCAAGTAAAAATAAAAAGTATATACAATTTACTTAAAGCATATGCTATCCACTATTTGATTGCTGTAGACCCCCTCAATAAAAACAGGTAAAATGCAAAAGTAATTCTAAATCTATAAATTATATTTATTTATTTAAATGCTACAGACTTGTTTCTGCATCTGAAATCCTTTTAAATATCACAGTAGCAGTGGTTTAATTCAATAGAATTGTTAAATAGAAATTTTTTTCACTATCAATTGTTTCATTAGTAACTTTTTGTCAGTTAAAAACAGATGGGACATAAATATGAAACAGCTCCTTTGACTCGGAATACTACACTTTTGTAAATTTTAAACCATATTTGGTGACAAAGTATTATTTTTGGAATTGTAAAATCATGCTTTTAAAAACAAATATCACATAAGTTTTTTATATATACCAATGGCATTTTAGGGTTAAAAAACAAGAAATTAAGTACAACAAATTTGTTATTGGGATAAAACAAAAATCTTCACACTGGAGGGAAAAAAAAAGTATACCTTAATGAATTTTGTAAATACATGCATCCAAAATTGACTATTGAATTGCTCATGGACATGCACTGACCAGAGCCCAGTGAATAGTTGATGCAGTCATTTGTTTGGGCCATTACAGTAATTGTAAATCATAAAATGTTTCAACTAATGCAGAGCAAGAAGATGAGTGGGAAAACTGGCCAGAAGGTTCATTAACACTGATTTTACAGACCAAAGTTAAAAACACTGACTAAAGGTAGTACAATCAACAAAGTTAGGTTGTCTACAATTTAAACTTTGTAGTATGAATTTGGAAACAATTTTAACTCGAAATTGAGAGGTATTAAATGGTGCTACTAAAGAACCAGCCACTGCCTCATATCTTTTTGGCAATTTTTAAATGATGCTAACCCTTTTGCATGAAATAACCAGAAGGCTGACATTATGAGCAGGAGTGGATTTTTGACAGGAATCAAATAACTATACTTATTGTAAAACTACAGTAAATTTAAAAATATACTAATGGTGCGATTAATGCCAAAGGTAAAATTTCTTTAAACATACTATAATTATTAAAATTCTGTTTATACTTTTTGAAACATATTAAGTTTTTTAAGATTGTTTTGTTTCTAAAAATCAGAAAATATTTTAACAATTTCATTTTGTAAGATATCAAACCAGAAATACATAAAAAAAAAAAAAAAACTCATGTAGATTTAGTTCAAATTTTCAAAGAACAATAAAAAGTTAGTACTTTTTACTTAAGAATAATCTTGATTTATAGTACTGAATATTTTTTTAACCAAGGGGGCTACCCCCATAAATGCTGTTGCAATATATAGTTTATTTTAAATTTCCTAATATTTTTTTTATTACTGTAATAGATAGAATAAACTGAAACACATATAGCAATGATGAAATTCCACACCTGGTCGTAAAAAATACACCAAACCTTTTGATTCAAGTGAGTTCTTACAGAACAAAATATCCTCCATAAATGTTATTACAATTAATACATAAAGTTTGAATTTCAGATCTCACTGCCTCAGACCAAAATTTTGAACCACACGAGGAATCACTTTATCCAAATTATTTAATACCCAATAAGAATTCGACAATTTTCATACATAATGATGAAAGGGTTACATAAGGAGACCCTTCTCTAAAATGGGAAAAAACCACACAAATTGAGATAAACAAGTAGTTGGGTTACCATACTTTGCACTTTTATCACCCATTTGACAGGGAGACAACTTCTTTAGTCAAACCTAACAAACCAATAAAACAGCTGAATTTAAACAGAAAATTAAAGTTGGGCTGCATACTAAAATGGAGTTCTTAAAATAAGAAAATTTTAAGTTGTTTATAACTTCAATTTATTTAAGGAAAAAAAAAATATTTCAATCCATATTTTAAAGAAATGGTTTTGCATTTCATAACTATTGATCTTTTAAATTAAACGTAATTGTTAATGCATGGGAAAATATTGAAAGAATTCAGGGTCATGTTTAAAATTTTTAAACTTGCTATTAATGGATATGTTTTTCATTTAATAGTTATTGTACAAAACCACACGCAGTTTTGAAATAATGGATTATTAGCTACGTCTATAAAGCAAAAATAAGTATTCCTTCACTTTTCAATTAGAATAAAACTTGAAGTTTAAATTATATAACAAAGCACTTCTCGGTTTTACATGTGTGAAAGAATTCAAACTTTCAGATTTTAATATTTTGAACTGTATTAAACCTTTGTCTCAGTGAAAATATTAACATTTTTTTTTAATTACCTTTTGAACACTTTTAAAACCTTCTGAATTTTATTACAAAAGCTGGTATTTGGTTATCTTGAGAAAAAAAAAAAAAATAAATAAATAAATAAATAAATAAATTAGCTTATGAATCTGATTTATAAGTACTAACCAATCTAAAATATACTATCTTTTACTGACCAGTTTTACCTCCTGTACATGCATTTAAAACTAACAATGAAACAAAATTTTATTTACCTTTTTGAAAACCGGCAGTCTGCTGTGACTGTTATCTTGGACTTATTCCTTTCAATAGTCACTGCATTTCCTAAATTGTTTGTCTTGCCATTAACTTTGATGCGTTCATGAAGAAATTTTTCCTGAAAACAAAACTTATTAAAACTAAGGGCAGAGAAAGAAGCAACATTCCAATTAAAAAAAAAAAAAAAAAAATTCAAGCTGTTATACATTCTACTATACAAGACTATATATATATATGGAAAATTTTCAGGGATTTTCAAAACTTAAATCAAGGGCTAAAAATTCCCACATCATCTTGCATTCCCCTTTTTCCGACAGATGTTGACCGAAGTGTTAAGGGTCTTATACATATTACTTCGTGCTAGCCGACCCTTTAGTTTGTCCTGTCCATATGATGACGTGGGAACTTGTCCTCCAACGTTATCTTAATAAAAGTCTTAAGCTGAAATGTCATTTTTATGGCCATGACTGCAACCACCCATTGAGAAGTCTGTCTCATTACATATAGGGGAGTCCAGGGTAAAATGGACCACCCTCTATTATTTATTATTTTGACACATAAATGACAGCACTGCAGTCTTGAAAATGAATATGTAATTGTGTGTTTAGCTGACAATTTAGCCATTTTATTCTAGAAAGTTGATTTGTGGTAGTCAGAAGTAAATATTTTCATCATATCTTCTTCTCTTCATTTAAGAATTGTGATTTGGAGGATTTAACTTCTCACAATAAAAAGCTAAGATAATGTATTATATTTAATGTAGCTAAAACAATTTAATATAAGATTTGTTCTTTATTTTGGACACTTTTTGCCAGAATTACACATGGGGTAAAATGGACCATAGTTCATTTTCCAGGTTGTGTTTTTTTTTTTTAATTTCTGTATACCATATGCTATTCTAAGTTGATTTTATGTGTGATAATTTAAAAAACATGCAATCAGGATTGAAAGTAACAGATACATGGGCATTCAATAAAAACATCTTTGAGGATATCCAATATCTCTCATCATATGCGACTGATCAACCATCACCAGATTTTGAACTACAGAGTACAACTGATTGTCAAACAAGCACAGGTGATCAACAATCAAGCGTAAGCATAGATGATCAGCAACCAAATACATCACAATCAGAACAAAGTTGAAATCATCAGTTGAAAACAATATCCTCTTTTGAATTACGCCCCTTAGCAAAAGCTAGTATGTGCAAGACAACAAACAAACGAAAGAAGGTTGCATCAAAAATTCTAACTGATACACCAGTGAAAATGATGATTGAAAAAGATGTCAAAGAGAAGGAAGAGAAAAAATTAAAACAGAAAATACTGCTTTAGTTAAAGCTAGGGAGAATTTAGAAAAAATGTTAGTCTTAACTATGCAGAAAAATGATAAATCTGTGCATTTTAAAGCAAATAAAGAAAATTTATGTGGATCAGAAAGTTCAAGTGATTCGGAAAATATATCATATAATTTTGATAATGAATTAAAAGTTGGCAAGTATGTTTTGGTTAAATTTTTGACAAAAAAGACAGTGGTTCGATTTGTTGGTTTAATAACAGGAAAAAATGATGATTATGTTTTTGTGAAATTTACAAGGCAAAATCGTAATCAAAATATGTTCATTTTCCCTGACAATGTTGATGAATTGCTCAGAAATGTTCAAGATATTGTAATCTTCCAGACCCTACTGCTTCTCCAAAAAATAGACTCTCAGTAACACACAAATCTTTTGGTATATCATTAACTACAATATTTGCTAATATTATGATTTATATGTACAGATTGAAGCTATAGAAAATAAATGTAAGACATTTTAAGTTTTGTACTATTAAATAATGTAATACATTTAAGTTATCTTTAGAAATTTTTTTGCGGTCCATTTTACCCCATGCCATGGACCACTTTACCCCGGGGTTGGCGTAAAACGGTCCACTTTTCCACTTGCTATTAAAAAAATTATAATAAAAAAGTATAATAATTGGTTTTGACTGAGTGTAATATAAAGCCTAATATATAGGGAATATGCATATATATTTTCAGATTAAAAAAATCATTAGTTTTAGAGTAAATACTCAAAATTCACAAAAGCGGACCATTTTACCCCAGTTTCCCCTATATATATATATATATATATATACACACAATATGTACTTATGAAAATATGCTTTCTTGACAATTTTGGAAGGATAGGCACACTTAGTCATTGTAAGAGCACTCAATTAACAGAATAGGCAAATGATCACATTGCTTATAATCAGATTACCTAATACAAGGTTAGTTTAAGCTTAAATGGTTAAATAACAAAATACAAGGTTAATTTTAAGCTTAACATCTATTATACATGATCTCCAGTAAATTTTTTGTGAAAAATATAAGTTGGCCGATTTCTAGTGCTTAGCAACTTTGCTTTTTTATTACCACTTAATAAGTTAGAGATATCAGGAAATGATACAGACAAAGAAAACTTTCAAAAGTTTCTTAGCTTTAAAATAATCTGTTTAGCTCTCTTCCTTTTATTCAGGTTCATGTATTTATAATCTCTAGTTTTGAGGTTTAGTTTATTCACAAAATTTAATTTTTAAAAAAGGTGTAACAAAACCTATCATATTCTTAAGCATACTTAGAAATGAAACATAAAACATAAATATGTTTAATACTCACAAAATCTGAAGCATTCATGATTCCATCTTCAACAGGATGACTACTGTCAATGCAAAATTTCTTAGGTTGCATCTTTTTCTTCTTGCCTTTGCCCTTGAGACCAGGCTTGGGTATCTTTTTTTTGACAATCTAAAAGATAATTTTGGACTTGTAGATTCTAAGGTCACATTAAAATTAACAAACAAGATTAAGTAAAAAACAAGTTTTAGACAGCTAACAGCTTATTACAAAAACATTTACGATTAATCTCAATATTATGCAAGATGCTTATGAACTAACACTCCAGAAAATAGATCACATACAAACATTTGGAAACTGCTCAACGTACACCGATTTTCTTATAATCCTTGTATTACATCTTATGAGTAAAGTAGACAGCATATTGACTGTTTGGTAATCACTATTAACAATCTACGGTAAAACTGATATTTTAAAAATTAACAGATACAAATACTGTCTCTTGGACGCCTGAAGAAAATACTACGCATAAGCCTGAAAAGATTACATGTGAAAAATAAAACTTAATAGGAAAATTTCCGTATCAGACTTCAGATGAATAACAAAAACTATATCTATATACGAGATTACTTGTACTATGTAAAATTTCTGATACTATTCTGCTATTTATAAAAGTTAAAATCATTGTATAAATGTTGAAATTATTACCATGTCTCATTTTGAAAACTTTCATATATATATAGTTGCTAAGAACGCTTACTATGGTAATCTGCATTAATGTGAAAGTCAAATACTGACGTTTAAAGTTGGAATTCACTGATTTCAAATTAACAAAATCAGTCACACAGATCAAAGAAATATTTATGAATGAACGAAATGGTAACTGCTTTAACTTAACACTAACAAATTACAACAGATCCCATCTAAACCTGAAAGCTTAAACACGACTTTCTAACCCTAACACTAAATTTTATAGTAAACTAGACTGTGTCAAGTAAGGAATACCGTTTGATAGATTACATAAAATAATGTTCTCAATTACAAATTAATTTTGGAAAGAGAAAAAGGCTTTCATTTAAATTTTACTAATACTGATAGCGATGGTCGGTGCACGTGGGAACCATCACTAGCCATATTCATCAAAGTTTCCCATAAAAAAACACAGTTTAACATATTTGGTGATTATATAGAACACAATTAAAATTAATGCTAGAAAAATAAGCAATAATTTACTTACTACGGCCATTTTTTGTATTTTCTAAACTTCCACGACAACAATACAACTGCTTCCACCTAATTAATAGATGCGGTAACCGGAATGAGTGACTATCCTGAGTGTTAGTGTAATCATTGAAAAAGAATCGGTATTCATAATCCAGTACATGGGATATATAAAAATTATTGAATAGAAAATTGGCTCAGTTTTCGGTATGCTAAAGAAATTTCCCAAATAAATGTTACTATAGATTTGAAAACTCAATTTAGTATTTAAATTATGCTGCGTTAACAATATAAGCTATTCATAATCAACTCATTTTCAGGAAACACGGTTATATATAAATAACACATTTACATAAGAATTTTGCAGAATATTTTTTTCGATTTTTAAACAGAAAGAAAACAATCAACATTAAAGGGAGGAACTCTGAAAATGCACAGGAATAAACTTAAAGCTTTAAGGAACTACTAACCGAAATCAGAGATTAAGGTAAAACTGTTGGCTTAATTTATTAAAAATAATATCAAAGAGTAATTAAAATAAAATATGATTGGCAAAAAAAAAAAGGAGATAGCTGGAGAAGATAACCCATTGCATTTCGGGGACTTCGAGCTTTGGAAGACCAAGAAAAAAAAGTGATAAAAACTGGCTTTCGATTTGTGAAATGAATATTTAAAGCACAACATTATGAATATTTAAAACAAGTACAACATTTTTTAATTAGTGATGGTAGAAATCCGGAGTGAGTTTCTCCCATCACTAATTAAAAAATGTTGTATTTGTTCTTCTAATTTGAAAAAGAGTAACTGTTGTGTTCTTTCCAGAAAAGAGTAAAGATTCCATAAATTCATCTTTATTCAGACCAGTATCCCTTCAACAGGCATTTAATAAGTTGTTTCGACAAATTTTGAATCACAGAATTGTGAATCATAGAAATAACTAGCTTCCTAAATAAAAATCTATATATTTTTAAGGAAAGAAGTAACACATCCCTCTGTATTTTTAACTTACTAAATGAAGTTCAAAATATAATACAAAACTTTAAATACAGACTTTTTTCATATGACGTCACGGCAGCAGTGCCATCAAGTACTACGTGTGTAACAGATGTGAAACACAGGCATAATTTACAGTTAGTTTTTTTATCCCATGATGTAAGTCAACACACAACACAGAGTTTTGTTCTGTTTATATTTGTTAACTTCAATATGAGTGTGATAAATATTCTTCATGTTTTGGATTTCCGCAGTAAAAATAGGCTATTCTGAAGAGTAATAGGTGATAAAAAAAAAAGAAGTGTGTGGATTCAACAATAGGACTTTATTGAAATTAAAGAAAACTTTGTACTTGTTTACAGTGATCACTTAATTTCAGGTAAAATTAATATTATTTTAAGTCATGTTATTAGAAATTATTCCCTTTAATACACAGATAATTTGACTTATTTATAAATATCTGCAGTATTTTATTTATATGAAAGATGTTAAGTATGTAAACATGTTACTTTGTTTTACAGATTATTTATTATTGGCAATTTTTATAATAAAAGAGTAGATAACACGTTGATAATACTAAATAATTCGCGATATACCCATGTTCTATAAATGCTAAATAAACGGTTAGCACTAGTTTCACAAATGTTGCAGTCCATTTCGCATGGTTCTATTCATATACAGAGCTGAATTTTATTTTAAAAACAAATATGATTTATTATTGATAAATTTCAAGTGTAATTCTGAAAATGTGAGGGCAATTTTCCCCTTTCTGGGGGATCACAAAATAGTACAAGTCTATTCGAATAACGTTAAAATGGCGCCTTATTGCACGTGCCAGTTCAGTTAAACATGCATACGCCGACTCACTTTGTTTCCGAGATTACATGACGTAAATCTTACAGGATGTATGAATTTAGGATAAATAAGATCTTGTGTTTATTTGTTCCGTTTCGGTACTTAAATACAAACGATAACTCTGTTCGCAGTCGTTAATCGTCTGGAATGGCAAAGGGATTAGGTCCTGAAACAGATAAAGCTTCAGGACTTTATTTTTAAGCAAAACTTATATCCAGCAAGTATTGTTAAAATTTAAACTTAAAATGTTCCGGTCAATTTTAGTATTCTTGCGCTCAATACTCAGAATGTACCATTAGGAGTTTTTTACGTTCACTGAGCTGTCTATCGATTGTTTCCCTAAATCGTTTTATCCCAGTTGTTTCAACACCTAAATTTATAACTAAATGCCATAATGACAATGTATTAAACTGTCAAATAACAAATAATGATGTTGGCAATGTGTTAAGAAAACACAGAAGGAGAAATACAACCTAATAGCAAAGTACGTAGGTCTTGTAAAATTGAGATTTATTTTCTTTTCAAAACTGATAAGGGTTAAATTTTTCAACCACTAGGGTATAATTGTTCCTCCCATCAAGCTATAGTCCTTGAAGTAGGCTATGCTTTTTCTTTTTTTGAAGGATTATCACCTTTTTTTTCTTTCTAACTTAATTTTTTTCAACAACATGGGTGCATCTCCAATCAGTTACGGCATCAAAATCTTACAACATACATGCAATAACTCTTCCAGAACTCTATCTGGCAATCCAAAGCGATCACTAGTCCACGCATTATTATTATTATTATTATTTTGTGTGTGTGTAAGGTTAGTCGACCATATTTCTTGACAGTAACATGGGGACAAACAGCGTTGTTTCCCCGAATCGAAGGAAACTAGGGGACACTACGAATTATTCTTGGGGACTTATTTTGGGACACAACATACTAACATGTATACCCATTTTGTAAAACTTGACTAACTTAATATACTTTAAAATGGACCTGAATAGAATTTTATTTCAATAATAGGAATATTTATTGAAACTCAGTATATCTAATTATCTTTAACTATAAAGGGAAAACTTCTTGTTTTCTATTGCCTACTCAATCTTGAAGTAATTATGATCAAAATAAAGCTTGCAGATTTTGATCATACATTATTGGTAAAAATTATAAGCTTGCAGATTTATTATAATTTTTACCAATAATGTAGGATTTTAAATATAAAGTTCCTTATGAATATAAACCATTTTCATATAAAATATATTTTACCGGTCATATGTACAAAATAATAGCAATATAATCTTTATCTTCAATTTTTTCCAAGTGACTCGTTGTTCAGACATTCTTGTTCAATTTAAAAATGTGGCCAACATTAAATTGCAACTCAACATTATCAGATCATTAAGAAGATAATGTATACTTAGTATATGGATTCACCAATTTAGATTAAAATGTTTATACAGTGGATAAGTATTTTCATGATTATTATATACGCATGTTTCATCAGTTAACTGCCTGTTTGATATTGCAATACTAGTAATAGGTGAATCTGGATTCAACCTTTTATTCCTTCGGTGGGTAAACCGAGGACCAATCCTTTTGGAGAACTTAATGGGGGTTCGTGTAAAGTTGACCACCTATCCAAGACATATGCTTAGCACCCCAGGGTTCTTGGTATTGAAAACAGAGATTGACACCGTAGACTGTGGCTCCGAAGTTGGACAATTGTACCCAGGAGTTAAATTTAAGCAATAGATGAATCACTTAATAATTATCGTAAGGTTATTTTATCATTTAAGGATATGGCATCAATAAATTGAACACATTTGTCACAAGCTGATATTCGTTTAAGCAAACTTTATTATTATTTACCCGATTACGTAATAGTCAAGTGGAAATGGGCATACTGCATATTAATGCATTTCTACAGACATTAATAGTTAAGGATTAATTATTATTAAAGATTTTAATGTTCTTTACGTATTTTAAAGTTTTTTTTTCGATTAGCAGTGTTTTTTAAAAACAGGTTGGAAAGTAATTTTAATGATTCACATATTTAAATAAAATACATCAAAAGTGATTTATAATTTGTTCACAATACTTATAGTTGTTGTATATAATAAAATATTGGATACTAACTTCAATTGAGTGGTTTACTAGAATTTCGGACAAATTGTTACTAGATTGTCTTCTAGATTGTTTAGGACAAATTTGCAGACATTTCGCTTCCCTGAGTGGTCAAAGTATTTTTTGGGATAAAAGGAAAAGAATAAATTTAGGGATTGCCCTCAAATTTCGAGGACGTATGATAACCTTAAGTTTAAGGCGGGTCTATATGTGCCATAATGGAATCCTCTTGCTCAATGTTAATGAATGGAAAAAATAATATTTTCTCTGGCCTGCTGGCATTTTAAGAATCCTTTTAAAATTCATGTCACGTGAAAGAACATCAAATTATCTCGATAGCTATCCTTCTATTTTTAAAAAACAACACCAAGAAAAATATATCTAATTTTAAATGATTTGAAGGAAATTTTAGTATGCTCTTTCTCAAACACATATAAGAAATTTAACAGACATAAATGAATAAAAAAGATACCATCTTAATTTACCCTTTCATCCTAGTTTGCTGGTATATTTTTTTCAAAGAATTCTTAAAATTCAAGTCGCTCAGAGGGAATTTTGTTTTCCCCATAGGGTAATAACATTGAGCAAGAGGAATCCAGTATGGCAGTTAGATGACCACTTTAATATGCCATGTGCATGTGCTTAATTTCACGCTTAAATTCCTCGAAATCAACATCTCTGCCATTTTCAGTTTCTTTAAACGAATGTTATGCTTTTACAGTTTTTGCATTTGAAGTTTCGAGCAGTTAATACCTTTTTCCATCTAATTTTATTTTTGTCAATAATGGGGGGCGTGGTAATAATCAGTTATGACACCATAATCTTACCATTCACTGAAATTAGCTATCGCTACCGCTGATCTATCAGATAATCCAAAGCGATCGGAAGCCATCGCATTATTTTTCAGTTTAATGTGCATGGCCATGGGGGGCTTAATTTCAGGCAAAAATATTCGATTTATATAGTTGTCTTCTCAGCCTTTTCAGACAAATCAGTTTACTTATTTTGACATCAGAATTTCTGTATTTGTATCAGTGACGTAGTCAGAATTTTTCTAAGCTTTTTATATTTACGATAAATCAGTTTCATTCTACTCACAATCCCCGCATTCTTCCATTTTTGTTAAATCTTTTCCTGTTACGCGAAATTCTCACATTTTGAAAAATTTGCGCATTCTTTATATTCGCAATAAATCAGTTTCGGCGTACCCGAAAATTTCGCATTCTTCCATTTCTGTTAAATCTTTTCATTCTAAGCGAAATCCTCACATTTCGAAAAATTCAAGCATAATTTTCGCCTTATTCCATTTTTCTTAAATCTTTTCATTTTACGCTAAATTCTCGCATTTAGAAAAAATTGTGCACTTTTTATATTTGCGATAAATCAGTTTCATTCTACTCATAATTCTCGCATTCTTCCATTGTTATTAAATCTTTACCTTTTTAGCTAAATTCTAGAATTTCGAAAAATTTGCGCATTCTTTATATTTGCAATAAATCAGTTTCAGTGTACCCAAAATTCTCGCATTCTTTCATTTCTGTTAAATCTTTTCATTTTAAGTGAAATTCTCGCATTTCGAAAAAGTTATGCACTCTTTATATTTGCGATAAATCAGTTTCATCCTACGCATAATTTTCGTCTTATTCTATTTTTGTTAAATCTTTTCATTTTACGCGAAATTCTCGCATTTAATTCTTTTTACCAATGCTCTTATTTTTTGTTTCAATTTGGACAGTTATTCATCTTATTTCAATATGAATATACAAAAGTGTTTTAGATATAGCTGAAATACTTGGGACATTGGATATGAGGTAGACTTGACATTTCTCAGTAATCGCGATCCTTCCCCTTTCTGTGAAACATGGCAGTAAATAATAATACACACTTCGTGTTATCACGTGCAGAAATTCTTTTTCAGAAGAAACAAGTGTTACACTTCCTATTGTAGAATAGCAACCTCTTTATCTAGGACATAATTCTGCGACAGTCAAATTCACCGTCTCAAACACGAAGGGAATGTTGTTAAGTTATAAAGAATTTTTTTTTCAAATTCTTATTCGTGTTTTCTCATACTTTTAAGATACCTTGCTATGTTTCGGGGAAAGAGTGAGAAATGTTCACCCTTATTTTTTCAATGATGATAACCCTGTCATCACTTTTTACTACGCAGTATGTGATAAAACGATTTACAGGGAGAAATCTGATTGGAAACAAGGTACGAAAAGGTGATCCGGTAATGTAACTTACTGAATAGTTTGCCCACTACATCAAAATGAAATTAAATGTTCGCTATTTCACCGAACTCTTCCCATTTGAACTGTTGCGTGATGGTTACCAATCGCACTCTCGTCTTATCCAATCGCACAATGACCGCTATTCCAAAGAACAATTGAAAGGGCCGATCAATGTCCCGGGCAGGATCAACAGATGAGTTTTCGAATGCTTCTTTAAAGTGATACATTTATGAATGATTAAATGATCGATATATAACCAGCTGAAGTATCCATCTATTCATAGCTGATATGATAATTGAATTATTAGAACTAAATTCATTCACGAGGCTTGTTACAAAAAGTTAGAGCCGTGGAAGCTCAGTGTGCAAAGGCAGTGATCTCTTGACTGGAGGGTTGAGGGATCGAGGCTCCACAGATCAAATGAGTTCATTAATAATGGATGAGGCACGTAAAATAGGTTAGTGGTGGCAATGTCATACAAGTTCTCAAACGACAACTTCTAGAAGTAGTTATTTCAGATAACTACTCCCAAACTACGCCTTCGGAACTACTTGTGTATACAAGAACACTTAATAAGTGTCCTGGTATTGATAATCTTAACACTAATAAGCTTAAGAAACCTGCCAAAGAATTGTATTTGTTGTCTTACTTTCATTGTTATTTACCCGATTTAGTTGATTGCTTTCTGGGATTGCTGGAAAAGGATTTTTTAGCCCAGGTTCACAAGCCGGGTGCATAAGTACGAACTTTACGAGTTACTAGCCTTGTAACGCTTTCCGATTCCGGTATTAGCTTCTCAGAAATCAGCAGAGTTTTGCTGCACAAAACAATTAATTTCACAGCACAAACACAGTAAATATAAAAACGTATGTACATATTTACACGAGTATATGGAAGAGATGAACACATCGAATATATTACCAATCAAGTAGCTTGCACAAAAATTCTTCAAGGCAGCAGATCCAACAACAGGTTATAGTTCTAGAGAGATAACGGTTCTTAGAACCAGAAGATAGCAGCTTACAGCTATATCTAGCCATCTACCACGGTGCGTGATATTCACCTGGTCTGGAATTCTCTGGAGATATAAAAACATCACGGATTTCACAATGATCATTGTTTGTTCAATCGGGCCCACACACGGTAACTCTCGGACGACTTATTAAAAAAAAGCTCCTTTAAGTTTTCTTGAAGAGCACCTTTCACCCCCTTCCTCTCTTCTTTTTGACCAGCCTTTAACCACTGGTTACTCTCTCCAGACTTAGACGATGATGATCTTTCTTGAACGGATCGGTCGCTAGAAGAGCATTATGCTTACGATACAAGCAACTGAAACTTCAACAGGCCGTCGTAACTATTTTTTTAAATTAAGCTTTGCTTACAAAGTTGTCTATGACCAGTCTTCAGAAACATTACACGCCATTAGTCTTTTGTCAACGCTGTCTAAGGTTTATGAATTTACTACCTGTTACCCTCAGGCTTCGCACTGCGTATGACTTAGTCTTTCTTAGCTACATATTTCTAACAAATCCTTAAAGTGATAGTTTGAAACAGAAAGCTTCAGACTTGGTTTTATATCTTTTCCTCATGCACTAAGAATCTCTTTATAAACAATATTTTTGTTTTTTCTCCTGGTTGAAAGATGAGCAGATTGTCAGGCGGGCTGACTGTGGAACAAGCTACGCACTACTGGCCATGAAAGAAGCAGTCACTTTTGAGGTCTACGTCTGTCATCTTCAAACTCTGTCCTTATGCTTTATAGATAGTCATGGCGTAGCATAAATTTACAGTGAAATGATAGCCTGACAGAATCTGAGGAATACGGCGAATAAAAACAGTTTCTAAAATACTTGACCTACGCATGTAAATATTGTATCTTTTATTATATAAAGTGGTCCTACAAAGTTTTCACTTGCAACCTTGTATCATTGCAAAGTTTAGAAGGGGTTAGGTTGCGGAGGAGTATTATAGGAGCACCAACTTTAAGAAACAGGACGTCAAGTGGTATTGCAGGTAGGTCCAGAGTGTGAAAAAGTTCGATTGTTTGAACTGTGTGTACCGTTTGCTACCCACGCCCTCCAAACTTAAGAAATTCAGATAATTAATACAAATTATATGTCTATATCGCAAATGAAATATTATGCTATTAATTACATGCCTGTATAACCAAATATTGTAATTTAACCCCACTAAATCTCTTAGATATAAAATTAAAAAAACCAAACTATTTCTTAGTGATGATCTACGCAGTAAAATAAGTATGTGAGCAAAATTTCATTACAATTTTTTCATTGGATTCGGAGATTCCGTGATGAGTGAGTGACATTTGGGTTATATATATTGTGATGTCGTTACACCCCACTGGCTTCACAAAGAGGTTTTGTTAAAGCCCAGGCCAAGGCGAATTTGTGTCTGGGTTTTTGACACTACACTACAAAGGTTTTTCGCTTCAACATGCCTTGAGATATCAGAGGTGATTAGAAGGTCGAGCGAGACGACGAAATGTCAGACTGCAAGCCGTCAAGAAAAGGATTAATCGGAGGCTAGCAGGACAGCGACGCGGGAAGGAAAAGTCAATGGGAAGAGGCGAAAGGTGACGTCAGGAGGCGCGAGTTTTCGCAGGAGAGATTCCTACGAAATAGGAGAACGAGCGGAGGCGACGACTTGTCGCGGTTGGTTTTTTTGGAGAGCCTTTCTCCAGTTTTGTGTGGGACTCAAGGAGTCCCAGTTCTACCCCTGTACAACAGTATATCTGTCGGCACCTGACCGCAAATTGTTTTTAGGTTCGTCTCGAACCTGGGACTTTTAAGTCCGTACCAGCTTACCTGAGCCTTGTGATTTCCATTCGAAAAATTTGTAAATATCTCCTATTTAGTCAAGAATAAAAGCTGTTATTGTTATAAGCTGTACTTCGTGTCACAACCACTTCGACAAAGATCTTTAAAGTTAATGCTGTGGAGAGTATTAGAGCTTTTGCAATATGCAAAATCAAAACGTCAGCTCTCTAGTGTTGCATTTATTGACATTAGTAAGGATTTGGTAAAATTTGGCATGATGGTCTAACCCAGAAACTCATTATGTACAATATTCCACCATACCTTGTCCATATTCTTACTGATTACATTACTCTCCGCATGGGGAGTTACAGCTTTAACCCGTTTCTTTAAAAGTGGTGTACCTCAAGGCAGTCTCCTAAGCCCTAAATTACTTAGTTTATCAGTTAACGATAGGCTTACTAATACTAGTGTCCAGTTTCCTTTTTATGCCAAAGTTACTGAAACCAATAGTTCACTTTGAGTAAGTCCCAAGAGTTTTCAAAAGCCTTCAAGATTATTTAAATATCTATCAAATTTGTCTGCAAAAATAGTGAATTTAAGTTAATTCAATCAAAAGTATCACTATCTATTATACTTCTCGTAAAATAAAACTTGGGGGTTGTCCGTAAATGTCACTTTTTTATCCAAATTTTGGATCTCCCTCCTCTTTTTTTGTCATAAAGTGTCACACTTCAACATCCCCGTTTTCTCGTTGTCCCATTTCACTTATTACATAACATCAGAAACAAAGACGTACGTTATAGATCCTATTTCAAATTTTATTTTTTGAACTTTAAATATGCAGTCTAATGACAAATGTCAGTGTTACAATGATAATGATCCGTGTACCTTTTCAGTATGAAATAAGAGTAAAAGTTTGCAACAAAAGCATACTTAAAATACAATAGCAATAAAATATTAATGTGCACGAGAAACTGAAAACAAGTAATAATTTGGAATTTTAAAAAAAACTTTAATATATTTTGCTTTGATTCTTATCTATTTTTTATGAACACAAAATAGTCTAAAACAGATCAAGTTCTAAGAGACATGGAGAAGTTTTCTTCTGAGCAAAGAATCTCCACTGCTATCATATTCTTAAAACCTACCTAAAAGCCTTTTTTTTCCCTAAAAAATAAGAAAAAAATCCCATTATATTTACGTTTGTCCTTATTAAAGAAGATATCTTTAAATTTTAATAATTTTAAAATTAGTTCTAAATCTAGCGTTTTTCTTTTATTCAAAATTTATGTTCGTGTAGCGAAACAGTAGACCGTAGCGCTCTAAACCAAACCAAACCCAAATTTGTGATGTCACTCTTCTTGTTATCCCCTCCTCTTTTGTAACAATCTGTCCCAATTCCCCCCTCCTCTATAAGGGTGACATCATTTGTGGATAGCCCCCAAAATTCAAAGTTTTGAACATTTCTATTTTAATGTTTAATATTTCTCTGAAATATTCTGTTTACGTAACATGGATTCGAAACCTAGCATATGTATGAATCTATAAAACATTTCTTATTCATGTTTATCTCCCATTTCAAATTTTGCTGCATACTTTAAGTTTTCAGTTTGAGTCAGAAATTTCAAATATTGCGTTGTTACCCTTTAAAATTGAATATACACATATATACACACACATATATATGTATGTATATACACACATGTATATATATATATATATATATATATATATATATATATATATATATATATATATATGTATATGTACACACATTCACACTCGCACACACACATGTATGTATATGTGTGTGTGTGTGTACGAGTGTGCGTGTGTGTATGCATATATATATACATACATGTGTGTGTGTGCGAGTGTGAATGTGTGTATATATATATATATATATATATATATATATATATATATGTATATGTATATATGTATATATATATATGTGTGTGTGTGTACGTGTGTGTGTCAGGTTTGAAAATGTAAAATTAATAATTTAGGGGTTTGAGAGCAGAAACGCAGCGCACTCTTTTAATGTGGGAACATGAACTTTTAATAACTCATTATAAAAGCACTTAATGCGTAAGGATTGAGAGAGAGCGTCTAGAGAAAGGGTTGCTGCATGAACCCCCGCTGATTGTGGCTCCTTTGTTAGAGTGTGGAGTCTAGCAACGAGCAGCCATGTTTGCTGGTTGACTGTTAAATTGTGCAATATACATGAATAGAGACATTATCAAGAAATCATCGGATCTACGAATTTTCTTATGCCTGACATATATGGCGTCAGGCTCATGAAGCCATCGGTCCTGCTTGCCAAGTTGGAACTGTATAATTGCAGGTTGGCTCAATCGGGGTCTGGGATTTTATTTCGCAACACTGTTCGGGATCTTTGGTGTGTGTACGAACCTCCCTTAATGCAATTCGTTACGAAAAGTTGCTGGGTGATCATCTCCATCTGTTTATGCTGTTCTGTTATCCGCACTATAATGAAGTTTTCCAGCAAGATAACTGTATCTCTCACAAGTCCCAGTTGGCTACTGGCTGGCTGAATGAGCATTCCTCTGGCTTTTCTGTCATAAATTGGCCACCTAGAAGCCTAGACTTAAATCCCATTGATCATCTTTGGTATGGTTTGGAACAAGGCGCGAAAGGCCATCACACAGCACCAACGAACCTTACAGAATTATGGACAACTTTAGCCAATATTTGGCAAGCCATTCCAACTCTCCAGAAACGTATTAAATCTATACCTCGTCGTGTAGCAGCCTAGATGAGGATGGACAATGCCAGATGAGGCCAAATCATTACTAGGTGGTTATCTCTATTTCAATGGCACTTCAGTGTATATGTATATATGCTTATATGATGTCCAGTGGCTTTGAGGTAGTTCTTTGTGCTCCCAAGATATAGGTCCAAGGCTTGATTCTTGGGCTGGGCAGGGTTGACTCATCCTCTCATCCTTTCAGGGGGTAGACAAATTAAGGACCAATGATTGAGAACTAAACACTGGTGATTCCAAGTAAGGTTGACTAACTAAATGGGACAAATGCTTCGTACCTCAGGGCCCTTGATCTTGGAAACAGAGATTTGCACCGTAGGCTCTGCTCCCAAGTTGGTTTGTTGCTCCGAGGAGTTTATATGCATATATATATATATATATATATATATATATATATATATATATATATATATATATATATATATATATATATATATATATATATATATATATATATATATCAATAACCAGTGAAGAATTTTCGCAGTTTACACTAGAAAATTAGCTTCTACTATTTGAATTTCACGGGACTGATGGACAACTTCTAATCTTAATGCAGTCGTGAGCGGCCTGAAACACAAGTCTAGAACTGTGGACCTTTAAATTTTTTAAGCATGAACGAGTCAATTGACTGTCTTTAAGGTAAGAGCTCTGAATGGAATACTCAAGAATACACACTTCTTTCACATATATCGATCCCAAGAGCGAGCGACTACTTGATTTTGTTCCTAAGAGACTATAGATTATTCAGCTCTTTTGGGGGAGTCAAGAGTGAACCTTGATCATTTAAGTTAGTTCGAAAACCAAACAGTCAGCAATTTAGTTATTGGAGAAGTGAAACTTTTTCGGACAGCTAAAAAGAGTGGATAGAAAATGAGCATTTATGCCAGAGTAAGTTTTGAGAGACGGGTAAAAAGAATTTAAGTTGGAGAACACTCCCTTTCACCTGACACTTTACAACTGGGAAATTAGGTATCAGAAATGAGAATGGGAAAAAGGAAGATATTTTACGAATTATAATTTTGATACATTGCGTATAGATATATATGCATATGCAGTGCATAGCAAAAAATGTCTGGTCACTTTTAAACTCTGATATACTGTCTCCGTTCTGGTATCAGTTTGACATTATATCGGAATTGGCCGTATATCGAAGTATACTTCTTAAGACTTAGAGTTATTTTTTTTTATATTGCAGATACTGAAAAATGAGATATTTACTCACACTACATAAATGTAAACACTAGAAGTTTAAAATAATTTAATTATTAATTATTTTTGAGAAATAATTTGTAATATTTGTTTGTGTTTTTTTCCCTGCAATAACTGCTACAATTCTAAATGTGAAAGTGTTCGACCGGGACAGGATGTCTGTCTTCTCGAATTGGCTACATCCTTTCTTCTCCTGCGCGTACAAAGTACTAAATTCAAAACATTGCTTTAAAAAATTAAAGCACATTTTATTAGGAATTTGTTTCTTTAAGAGTTTGACTACGAACAGAGTACTTTACGTAGAGTTTTTAAGCATTTATGAAATTTGGTTTCTTAAAAATTTTAATTTGAAACAAAGAAAACTAAATGTACAAATACCAATGAAACAATTTAAAGTAAAGAGTTTTCAAGGTGGCTAGTGGAATTTATAGTAATTACAAGACACATTTACAGATTTTCTGCCAAATAAAACAGCTAATCATGCTAAATGTTGATTAAGTATTGTGTATTTTTATGATACTTAATTCCATACTTTTAGTAGATTGTTAAAAATCATAAAACAAAAATGTTCTTCAATATTTATTTGTAATAATAAATATTCCGCAGTTTCACTACCGCAAATTTAGCAAATTCTGCTGCAGCTAGCTTTATTTATAAAATGATTATTGTGTGACGCCTTCAATATTCTCAAATGAGAGGTAACGTGAATAATGGATCACAGTCAAAGATAAAATTGGAAATTTACTTTAATTCTGGATTAAATACGGCTATTTACAAAGGAATGTTAATTCCTGAATCATGTAGAACTGCAAAGGATGGTTGCCGGTAAAACTTCCTCACGACGATCACAGTCGAAAGAAAAAGAAGAGATTTAATAATCTCTTACAAGTGGGGAGGCTTTTCAGGGTGCAATCAAACCCAATTTATCCCCCGTTCGGTATCCGAGATTCTGCCGCTCCCTATATGAGCGGACTTTACGAATCTCCCGAACTAGCAAGCTCTCTGGTAAAAAAGGCGAAAGCCTCCACGAGGTCAGCACACCTACGAAAAAAATGACCAAAAGCCCTAAGTCGCAAAATTATAGGCTTTTTATACCTGGGGGGTCAGTTACGGTTCCGCCGATTGTTTTTTTTTGGGTCAGTTAAGATCCCAGTTACTTAAGAACTCGAGCTAAAGTTACAGTTATACTTTTTAGCTGAATTCTCATGGCTGTCTCTTCACGGAATTTCTGAGCATTCATTAACGAGATCCATCAGGGGCGTATTCGTCTATTCAGTCCGATTGTCAAGATCCCAGACTCTGCGACGCCACGCTATTGTCCAGGTAAGCAGGTGTACTACGGTCAGCTGTTTTGGCGCGTACTCGGACAAAGGGGAGTCTTCACAATTGCTAAATGAATGCTAATATGAAAAAAGGTTAATATACAATTAATTACCATAAAAATACATGATACTAATCACCGATTAAGTATCAAGCATTTTTGATAGTTAATTTCACACAAGTTTTAATTTTTTATAAAGATTATAAAATGGAAATATTCTTAAATATTCGGTCCTGATAATATTTCGCCATTTCATACTGCAAGTTTAGAAAATTCTGCTGCAGCTAGCATTTATTTACAAATTGGTCATTTAATAAAAGTATTTTTAAATATTCGATTCTAATAATATTTCGCAATTTCACTACTGGAAATTAAGCTAATTTTGCTTTAGCTAGCGTTTACTTATAAACTGATTACTTAATAAAAATATTTTTTAGTATTCGATTACATTCGATAATCGAAGATTCGATAACATTTCGCAGTTTCACTACCATAAATATAGAAAATTTTACTGTAGCTTGAGTTTAATTATAAATTGATTAGTTAATAAAAATATTCTATTCTGATAATATTTCGAAGATTCACTACTAGAAATTTAAGCTAATTCTGCTGTAGCGAGCGTTTACTTATAAAATGATTGAATTATTTTTTATTTAGATGTTGAATTTTCATAAATAAATTGGCAAATTTCTAAATATAAATTTACTTTTAATAATTTTATTAAATTCAAAATTTAAAACGAATACCCGAAATTTTGTTAAAGTATATTAGGAGTGTTTGGTAAACTTTTTGTAAGAATCTATAACAGATATAGTCTCTAGAAACATTTTAAAAAATAAGAAAACCCATGAAAAATAATTTTTAAACACACTGGAGTTTGTAATAAAATTTTTTTCTCCAACTTTTCCTTATTTCAACTTGGAGCGAATCATAAATTTAGCAGATTTTATTGTAGCTTGAGTTCATTTATAAATTGATTATTTAATAAAAATATTCTGTTCTGATAATATTTCGAAGATTCACTACTAGAAATTTAAGCTAATTCCGCTGTAGCCAGCGTTTATTTATAAAATGATTATTTAATAAACTGTTTAAATTTATAATTGAATATTTTCTCGATGTTTACAATTAATGATGATTTGGG
>CM063504.1:182274930-182304930 GCA_032207245.1 Pardosa pseudoannulata | reverse complement strand
ACTTGTACTGGAGTCGCAAATCCGTCCTGTGTTCCGAGGCCTCTTCTTTTATTTTTACTGAAATACAATACAATAGAGTCTGAAAGATGCAAAGTATGTTATATTTCCTCTTACATATTTTCAGTTTTAATCATTGTACTATTCTGCAACTGTTGAAGTGCCGCAGTAGCTCATTCTGCAAAGGCAGTGATTTTCTAATCTGAAGGTTGCGAATTTGATGCTCGAGCAGGCCAGAGATTCGCCGTATTAATTAATGTCGACTGAGGCACGTACAATAGATTCGTAGCCCTCCGAGTTCTCAAACGATACCTTTGGGAGTCTTCTGCTTGGTTCCTTCTTTTAAATAAGTACTCAGTTTCTATTATTCCAAGGAGTAATGTTGGCCGCCTATAGGGTGCTCCTATAATAAAATGGTCAATAAATATTGGTAGTGGCAAATGCTATAAGACCGAGCGCCCCCCCCCTCCACATTCGAATATTAAAAAAACCAACAATAATAAGTTGGTAATCTTTGTAGTTTTTGGTATGATATTCTATATAACGTTCTATGGACATTGTGATCTTGATTTTTTTAGTGTTAGAGAAGGAGGATTTATCACCTTGCTAAACCTTCGAGTGGTGGTAAACTTGCCAAGGTTAGAGGTGTTTTGTTTAGTAAAGTTTCTCGTTAGATCCAAAATTATTAACGTTTACCTGACATTTTCTTCTTCTCCGCAGCTCCACATTTTCAGGTGGACCTCGAATGTCCCTATCCGTATTTGATAATGGTAAGAATTTCCAATTTGTAACACATCGAGTCCTTTACCAGTTAGTCCATTCACCATAGTGCCCAACGGTTGAGCAGAAAAAAAGTTTTTTGTGGTTGTCTACCCCATCCATTCTGCCCATTTTAATACTCTGATTGTTAAGAACTTAATGATGGCTGGTACTTTACATTCTTTGCAAAATATGCATAATAATGCTAATGCTTGAGAATTATTGCCGTAGACAAGAATAGCGGCAGTTTGGTTTGGCTTGGAGCGCTACAGTCTACTATTTTGCTACTCGAGAGCTAATCAAACCAAGAGATACTGCTTCAAGCCATTTTTGAACGGCTACGAGCATCCTTACTAGTAAAGGGATTAGAACCCATGTATTCCTGTAAGTAAAAGCAGCAATCTACCCATTCTTCCTTCGTTCTGCAAAATTGTGTCGGAGAAAGGAGAAACATTAATTTGCTAATTGATTTTTTAAATTTATTTTATCCTTTCGTGCTGCAACAAAATAAATCTACCCTCATAATAAAATTTGAAGCGTTTAATTTTTGCGGCTCTCGTTCAACCTCTTCATCTGTCCCGCGTGTCTGCCGTTCGACCCGACTCGTGCGCGTTCGGATCTCTCAGTTTTCCGGGATGTTCTTCCCCTTCCACCTCTCTTCCCCCGTTCGGGCGTCCGCGATCGATGGGGGCGCATGCGCGTCTCTGTCGCACGTGGGCTGCCGGGGGCTGTGGTCGCGAGGCCGGGAGAGACGCGAGCGCGCCAGAGAAATGGGAGAGACGCCGACATGGGATGTAACGTCAGCAAGGATGTGAAAGTGGAAGACCAAGGGAACAACGCCGCCGGCAACAACGACGGTAAGGAAGCGAGGGGAGGGGGGCAGGGGGACACTTACTCGAGGATTTAACAATCCCCCCACCCCCAACCCTCCTCTCTTTCCCTCTTCATTTCTTTTCTTATGCTACCCTCTTCTAATCTCTAGGAGGATGAAGAGGTCTTCGTCGGGATGATTTCCTCGTATCCCGCCCCTTCCCGCCTTATTTCTGTTCTCCGTGCGACATCCCCCCTCCCTTCTTAAAGTGTGGGAGAAAGAATCCTTTTAGTGGACCGCGTCTCCCTCATCCCACATTCTTTATCGTATCCCGAATCCGCTCGCCATTTTCATTTTCGAACCGCTTTCCGGAGCGATATTTCGTTACCACGTTTCTCGGATCCAGCGAGACACTCTATTTATCGTTTTTACGCGTGCTTAACGCGCCTTTTTTTTCTTTTCAAAAATTTCTGTCAAAAGCTCTACATGCCCCTCATTCACTGAATAATTTTGAGTGCTTCATGTATACGCTTGAAACTAAACAGGAATTCGAGATAAAAAATCAGCAAAATTCTCTCAATAGAGGTATTGCTGAGTTTTTATGTTACTCTCATTATTTAACCTTTTTTATGTAACAGTATCTCTTCCATTATTTTTACACTAATTCAACAGTTCTCGGTAATTTCTTGAACATGTTGCTGGGAATCTGGAGATCGTCCAGTTTCTGGAATGGGGAATAAAAGATTGAGAGTTGCCGGTTTTTTAGATTTTAGAATTAAGAAATGAAGTCGTCGAAAGAATGGCTTTAGAGTGGGAGACTGATTAATTCGGTTCCCATACCAATTGGTTTATTCACCATTTACCATTTTAAATACATCAAATAGATTTACAATTTATATACATCATTCCATTTTCGCCATTTTTCTTTTAAAGAAAATGTATATAGAGTAAATACGGTGCATCTGTATATCTTCTTCAGTGAGTGACAGCCCTAGACAGGCTCTAGCCTTCTCCAGAATTCCATGTTCAAAATTGTTCTAGAATACCATACAGTTCTATTTTTGGCCCTGTACTTCCAGTTAATTATTTTTAAAGCCTTTATGTCATTTTCAATTGAGTCTAATCATCTGAGTTTTTTTTCCGGCTGCTTTTTGGTTTAGGGATGAAAACTTTTTTTGTGGCTCTGTAGTACATGTGTCCAGCCCATCTAAACATTTGAAAGCTGACGAAAGTGACTATATCTGGACTTTTATACACTCGTATGATTTAGCATTATATTTCTCTGTCGGTGTCTTAGTTTCTGCCGAATAGGTTAAAACAGGTCTTGTGAAACATTTATATACTTTTGATTTGGTTTTTCTTTTAATGAAATTAGACTTATAAGTACTTTCTGTCTAAACCAAGAAAACATCAGTTATCAGCACTATTTCTCCTATGAATTTCAACCAATGTATTATTCTCTGTGTATATTTAGGTTAGTAAATGTAACACATCAGTAGCATAGCCAGAATTTTTTTTCTTTTCGGAGAGGATCCAATGTTTTACAAGTACAGGGAACTTTCAATCCCATTAAAATAAAAAGCCCCTCTATGTTACACACACACTTATGAAGTGCGTAATATATCCATAGTAATACATCCGTAATGCATAAATATTTCCTAAAACGGATCAGCCAAGCTGTACGTTATTTCACTGTATCTTCAAAAATATATTTGCAACCACGTTATGTTTTTAATTCACTCTCTAGTATTTACTAGACGAATTTACACTCATTTTATGAATAGCTAGGAAAATAAAAAAAATTTAAGAAAGGAATTATCACATACCTTTTTATTTTTCTTTTACAATAGGACATACCTTATATGACAACCCAATTCGACAACCGAATGGCATAATCAATCATTTATAAACTATCGCTTTAGAGGAGTAAATTAACACATTTACTGAAACATTACACAAAATTGGACATTAACTTTTAGATACATGTGCAATATATACTGCCTCTAACTTTCTTCAAAATCTTCTCAATTTACATTCTCTATTTCCCAATCTTGCCTTTTCCATGCTAAACGATGGTCGAATGGTAGAGTGCTGCTCTTTGGTGCTCGGGTTCGACACACGCTGCTAGGACGGATGTTCATAGCCGTTCGGAATCGACTTTAAGCAGTAGATCCCGGTCTCATTAACCTTCTTGAGCAAAACAGTACACAGTAGCACTTTAAACCAAACCAAAACCCTGAACGAGTAGCTCAGAAGCCAATGCGGGTAAATGTAGAAATAAAAAAGAATTTAAAAAAATAATAATACATTGGTAATGTATTTTAATATATTGATTTAAATGATTATTTTTTCTTTTACTGCTATATATATATATATATATGTATATATATATATATATATATATATATATATATATATGTGTGTGTGTGTGTGTGTGTGTGTGTTTAAACAGGGGCATAATTTGGCTATTTCAATTCAGGGAGCAAAAGTCGAATCAAAAATTTAAAGTATGAATAGAACCTAAAAAAAAATATATATATAGGGGTGAAAAAGCAAAATTGCCCTTTCTTTAAAAATTCTGGGGGGGGGGAGCTTTTGACCCTCTTGACTCTCCCAAATTGCGCTTGTATATTATATATGTATATGTACATATATATGTACAGATGTATGTATATATGTGTGTATATATATATATATATATATATATGTATATGTACATATATATATATATATATATACATACATATATATATATATATATATATATATATATATATATATATATATATGTGTATATATATATAGGTCATATATATATATAGGTGTGTATATGTATATGTGTATATATGTATAATTGTATATATATATGTATATATGTATATATATATGTATGTATATATATATATATATACACGTGTGTGTATGTGTGTATATAGATATGTATATATGTGTATATGTATATTTATATATGTGTATATATATATATATATATATATATATATATATATATATATATATATATATATATATATATCTGCGTATATATATGCATGTATGTGTGGGTTTATATGTGTATATACATATGTGTGTATATGAGATATGTATATATGTGTATATGTATATTTATATATGTGTATATATGCGTATATATGCATGTATGTGTGTATGTATTTCAGGCCCTCGGCTTAGTTAGTCCTCCATTTGCCTCCTAAGTCAAGCACTAATACGCGTATTTATTCACGTGTGCTTCCTAGAAAAACCCGATCAGGAGGGATTTTCGTCTATTCATCTCTGTATCGATCGAAAGAGGAGACGGGGGTGGGTGGGGGGTTGCTGAGTCCAAAATCGGGAGGAGAGGAGAGGGAGGTGTAATTTGGGGCGTGACGGATGCGTGTCCATCATAAACACCGTGTGCGGAGAGAAATCTGTGGTAGCCGCTAAAAGGAGAAGGAAATGATTTATCGGAGGACAGTCGTTGCGTTGCCAGACGTAGATAGGATGTTTAGACTATTGTGGGTAAAGATGGAGGCTCGCCTGTGCATCCACGTGTATTTAAAATAACCGCGTCTGTCTCACTACTCCCTCCCTTTGTCCCGCCGTCGTTTGGCAGTCGAGGATGCGAACCACTCAGAGGAAGGTTGGACGACGGTCTGCCGTCTGTTGCCCGCCACTGCGGTGAAATTAATAATTAGGGAAGACTGTCGGGAGAAAAACTCCATCAACGGGACGATTCGGAAAAAAAAAAGAAATAGTTTGATTCTATCAAGTGCCACAGTTTTGGCTGAAATTGGATATTTTATGTCATTGTAGTGCGAAACACAAAAAGTATTTTAATGGAGGTAGAGGGGAGAGGTTAATCTGGACAAGCCCCGAATTTTGTTGCAAGATTTTTTTTCAAACTTTTAAAATGTGTGTTATTACTAGTTTCCATTGAGAGTGCTGAAAGACCGTTTTCAACCATGAAAGAAGTAAAAACATGAACTTGTCAAGTTTCGTTGACAAAATTAGAGTTACTTGCGGTGCAATCACTGGAAACGCGGATGAAGATTTCATTGAATAAATTGGCCTTAAAAGATATAGAATTGATTTATAAATGACTGATTATGCCATTCTATTTCTCAATTTTGCTGTCAAACCAAATATGTAATTTTGTAAAAGAACAATGAAAGGATATGTCACAATTCCTTTCTCAATAGTTTCTTTTATTTTCCTTGGTATCCATAAAATCAATAATTAATCAATCAATCCATAAATTTAATTCGTCTCGAAAATATTGGAACTTGATTTAAAAGGGCTCCAGCATCCACAAGGGAAATTTAAACCAGTTAAAAACTTAGAGAGTAAAATTAAAGACGCAGTGAGGTTGAATGAAAGATTTAAGATACAATGAAATGACGGTCAGAGTTGCTAATACATTTTAAGATATATTTATGTAATCATGCAAAAATATGGATGTAAATGCAAGACTTAAGAATGTATATGTAATGAATATCTTTTTATGATAGTAAAAGTTCACTGTACTTTAGATTTAGATTTTCGACACCTCCCGGAAAAAAATTTCTGGCTTCGTCACTGGAGAACAGAATTAAAAAGGAGAAGAGAAAAGGGGTTTAGAATATTGCTCGTTATGTAATGCATATGATTATTACTTAAACATAAACCACGATGATTATTAGAAATAACTTTAAAGGTTTTCTCTATGGTAGGAATATTTAAAATACTCCAGGTGAATTTTTAACTATGCTATACCTGAAATCCGTGAGCAAGGAAAGGGCATTTGGAGGCCCAGTGCCCTCCCGAAATTGTAAAAGACCGTTTCGTCAAAAGAAAATAATCCCGTGTTTGTATATGTATTCTTATATGTATGTTTGTATATGTTTGTGAGTATATATATATATATATATATATATATATATATATATATATATATATATATATATATATATATATATATATATATATATATATATATATATATATATATATATATATATATATATATATATATATGGTGTGTATGTATACGTATCTGTGTGGGTGGGTGGATGTAAAGGGAATTTTTGATGATTTTTGATTAGACAAGTGAAGAAAATCAACTTATGGTCTATAAACAACATCCGAATAAGAATCCTAGATTTCTCTATATATAACAGTAAAATGTTCAAAGTATTTAAATTAATTGCATCCATGATATCATAAAAGTAAAACAAAGGCAATATTCTGGCAAGACTGCAGAAGTCCCCGTTTGTATATGTATATATATATATATATATATATATATATATATATATATATTTGTAATTAATTTTATTAGTTATAGTTAAAATACCATTACATATGCACATGTATATGTAATGGTATAAAAATGCATATACATACCTATATATGCATATATTTGAATATATACATGCATATATATGTAATATATCAAAATTATTTAACTTTAATATTTCCCTAAAAACCTCCGTTCTCCTATTCTAATTCCTTAAATTCTTTTTCCCAGACTCTTAATGTCTTAATCAAAGGAGTGTTCTCGATTTACAATTCTTTCGATCAATTTTTTAAAGCTTTGTATCCTATAGATGTAAATTTTCTATCTATTCAACAAGTTTCCTAGCTGTCGCCGGTAAATGGCTCCTCGTTTTTCCTGATTTTACGGTTAAATTCGCTGAGTAAGTGGGAAAATTCTTTTTATCTTCGCTCTTGGGTGCATTTCTGTTCGAGCAGAGTGATTTTTGTGTATTTGTCTCGTCTGTCGTTGACTAGTATAGATGTCCGTTTTAGAAGCGCTGAAATAAAGTTTTCATTAGACTTGTGCAGTTCTCTTCAATGTCGGCCGACTGCATTTTTATTACTGTTAGCTGGCTAAGCTTCTCCTTGCCTAGTAGCCCGGGCAAGTAAAAATAATAGGGGCTTGTCCAGTAGTTTATAATTATTGGATTACACACATATATGTATATATTTATATATACATGTGTGTAATATATGTAATCAGCAAAATAATAATTGCCGGTCACTATAAAATATTGTAGCCCCTATTGTTTTTACTTGCCCGGGCTACTGGGCAAGGAGAAGCTTAGTCAGCTAGACTAAGGAATAACGTTGCAGTCGGGCCACACTGAAGAGAAGCACAATTTTGAGAACAACTTAAATCTTTTTTAAGGAGCTGTTAAAAATATACTTTAGCCAGTCAAAGGTGGAAAAGAGAAGCACTTTTCTGGAACAGTGGTGTATCCTAGAGAGAGACAGATAGAATTTTCCCAAGGGACAAGAAAGTTTAACTGTTAGATCAAGGGGAAAACAGACATTTGCCGTCAACAGATGGAAAATATGTTGAATGGACAGAAAATTGACATCTGTTGCACAGAAAGCTTTGGTAAATGGGTTGGAAGAACTGTAAGTCAAAGACATTCCTTTGATTAAGACATTTAATGGCAGGAAAAGTAGATTTTGAGGAATTAGGTTTTAAAAGAGATATTAAAGTGAAATAATTTTGATATATTACATCTATACACACACACACACACACACACACACACACACACACACACACACACACATATATATATATATATATATATATATATATCCCTCCGAGTGGAACACATTTAGGAAAAAATTCTCCAAAATACGCTAATGTCAGTGGTCAAAGAGTTCTATGATTTTTACCTTCACCCTTTGTCGACTAGAATAGAATATGGAAAACCCACCCTTGTTATTGTCACTTTACTTCCGGTTATATATAAATATATAAATAGATATTATAGACTGTTAATTTTTAATACACATAAAGCTCGTCAAGTCTGGAATATTATCCCATAAGAAATAATGTATTCTAAAAGTACAAATAAAAATATTCTTTGAGAGACTTATTTATATTTTTTACGATAGACATCCAAGATATTGAAGGGGTGCAATTAGAGATACATCTGTTACCGCAAACGAAATACTTCGAAATAGAGATTTACAAAGCCATGAAAAGCTATCAGCTTCTTTGTGCCTCAGGAGGTAGGGTTGCATCCCTCAATAAATATCAGTGAAAGAGGGGTGCAGTTCCTAAACAATAGACCTGACTCTCCTACCTCAAAACTCCATGGGGAAAGCACTGGAAAAAATGTACATTACATCCATTTTCGGAACGTTTTTGGAGGTCGAAAATTGTATGTTTTGAAGTCATCATCGGTTTAGCGGAATTGTACGTGCGAACCGCTTAGAGGGATATATATATATATATTATATATATATATATATATATACATATATATATATATATATATACAATGACTTATAATGACTTATTTTGACCTAATACAAAGTTAATATGATTTAAAAGCTGTATAGTACAGTGGTTAGTCCATTTGAGAAATTAGGAAAATTTGAAGATAAAAAATATTGAGTTTATTCAGACAATCCATCTTTGGCGCTGTCTCGAGTAAACGTTTTACATTCCTTGTTATAGTGCTATGAGGGCGCAAGTGAGCCAGCTAATAAGAGTTTGTCACGTGAGTGGGAGGAGGAAGGGGAGGCTAAAATTAAAAATAAGTTACGGAAAAGAGTTATACAAAAATTGTTGAGCAGAAATTGATTTTGGTGATTTCGACGTCACCATAGTTAGAAAAAAAATAAAGGTATTTCGCTGAAGGTGGTCATTTTAAAGATTGAATCAGCAGAAATGTATTTTAGATTATCATTATTATTAAACTGGTTAGTTTGGTAAAAATATTATTTCATATATATATATATATGTGTGTGTGTGTGTGTGTGTGTGTGTGTGTGTGTGTACACAAATACACACATGTGTGTTACTTGTGTGTAAGGAACAGAGACTTTTTTAAACAAATGACCAAAGGTAATGATTGAAAAGATGTAACAAAGTTTATATGCAGTTAGTGTAGAGTGTTATAGTTATCAAACAAAAAGTGAGTTTTTCAAATATGTTATCAGATTTTCAGAAAAATCCTTAATGTCATTAATTTACTTATAATTCAACTGATATACGTACGAAATTTCTCAACTCTTAGTTAATAATTTACAAAAATGCCTTGTAGCATCTACTGTCCCTGTAAAAGAGTTCTATAAAACTGACAGTTTTAAGCCATCCTCACCAAAGAGCAATCAAAATGTTCTTGCACGCATCCTCTATATCGACCGTAAAAATGTCGCCATTTCTGAGAACTGTAAAACAAAAGGAACATCGAAATGGGCAATTTCTTTGAATGATATCGGAGCGTGTCGCGTTGGGTAATCTGTCGGAATGTTGCTGGCGTGACTTCGCATCTGTCGGGAGTTCGGGCTCGTTCGAACATCGCAAAATCGATTTCCCAGCGGTTGGATCGGATACGTTGTTCGCTCGAAATTAACTCAAATCCTGTTCATATTAATGGAGTCATCGCAGAAGACTCATACGTGGAAGGAGACATTGCTTCGCAAAACTTCGAGGAGTCTAAGAACTTCCAGAGGTCTTAAACCCTAGTTCCGCGAAATCCTAGGGTTCCCTAGAACTTTGACAGAAGTTTCGCAAGTGATCACTATTTGCTTAGCCAGAGAGCCAAAATTTTAGTTAAGTGTTTATTATTATAAAAAAATCGAGTCCTTAACCCTTTAGCGGGTCCTTTTAAATACAGCTAAAAATAGCTTGTAGAGTTTTTGTGTTTTCTTTGACCGAGTTTCCTTTTTGAGAGTAGGTAGAAAACAATCTTATAAACAATCTGCAATATTTTCAAGTCATTTCTATCATTTATAAATTTTTCATTTGGATGGATATATTATGCTTTTTGGACCATCGCACATAATTTTATTTTTTCGGTAGGAACATAAACTGGATTATTTCTTAGAAAACTCTATGTTACATTACTTATGTTACATGTAATACCAAATAAATCTTTTTTTTCCCGAAGGTTTTCCTTTTCATAAATCGCATTATACGATGTTCTTAAAACGATAGCTGATTACTAACGTGACGTCATGTAGTATTCAAAGCTATTTAAATTTTGTATATATTTTATTTCGCGACGGCCATAATAACTTAGATTTAAGATAGGCATCGATATGGAAATCGGCAGATTTGACTCGGCATTAAAGGGTTAAATGTAGTTTGCTTGACAAAATTAAATATGAATAAATATTTTATTGATAGAATAAAATCTTCAATGTCGTAGAAGTCAAGTTCTTCAAATATTTATCGAGATGCAAGACGTCACATATCAATCTCTGTTCTTTTTGCCTGTTTCCGAAAGCCGATCCCTTGGGTTGCAGCCTATATCCCGTACTCCCCCCCGCAAAAAAATCTTAGTTCTGTTAACCTCATTCTGATGTTGGACATAATGAATTTTATCTTTTTTATGGATTTATTGTAATTCAAGATATTGTTGCTTTTGTTTATTATTCATAGAATATATTTAAAAAACCCATTAGTTACCTTATCATTCAATATCTTATTAAGATGTGATAAAGTAAAGAGGCAATCATAATTTAGTTAATTTGAGTCGGATAATGCTTTGATATCCTATTTTTTTCTGCTCTTTGATCAAGAGGTTTGTTGTCATAACGTCGGCGCCTGTGTCGTATCCCGTGACTGCACGTTCCGTCTTCTGTCCAGCTCTCCTACTTTTACAGGAGCAGGTATTGTGGGTTTGCTAAATATTTCAGCTTACCGACAATTAATTACCTGTAGCTAATAACATTGAATAACATGTTTATTATTTACAAATTATGAACACATGAAAGTAAAATGTTATTAAAGACAATAGATCGCTGGGTGAATCATCAGGAGAGAGTAGCGCCGAGCTGTCCGCGCAAGTCTCTCTCGGATAACCAACTCTACATCCAGCATCCTTTCACCTCCTTTCGGAGCGGGCATCTTCCTGTCCTGCAGCTAGAGAGTGGGGATGGAATCCTTTAACCTCCTAGTCAAACTTTTGCTTCCTTGGGAATTGTCCCTTTTCTCCTCTGCAGCTGCTTTGCTGGATCCGGCAGTTCATATTAGTCTCGGACGTGGAGTTTTTCTCCAGTTGATTCTGAACTTCTCCTTAGAACCACCACTCTCTAATTTCCACTGGCCCCCAGTCACCAATGAAATTACTCCCAGCTTTTCGCTGGATCCGCAGTAACTCTCAGATTGAAGGTCGCCTTGATTTCTTGAAAAAATGTTCTTGTATTGTATACTGTAACTTAAACTCATTAGCTTAATCTTGATTGCATAGTGTATCTTAAATTTTTAATTTCATAACCTAATATATCGTGTACTTTTCCTCACCGAACGCTTGGATCCTGTGAAGATCACCGAGTTGATTTATAAATTCACATCCAAACAGTAGATTTATTTTTTCAACATCGAGATTTATTTCAAGACAGAATACCAGATGACTAAATATACAAATATCACAGTATTTTCACTAAACAATTCTGCCAATCCAATTATCTATCCGAAGAGCCTAGCTCAAACGTCACCATCATCTCTGACGTTCTTCCAAATCCACTTACCTTTTCCATAGATGCAGTTCTGTGGCCGATCCCGATTACTCGCCTGTCCCTACAGATCCTATTTTATTTATCTCATTCTCAGTTTAATTTTTCTCAAATTACTAATGTCTGATTCCTCATTATCGTGAATAATATCTGCTATTCCTCATGCATTAACAGTGTCTCTGATCTGGAGGGCTAGGCCCATGTAGATCAGAATCACCCTCCTGTGCGATGTCCTCTGCAGCTGGCAAGGGTAGGGGATGGCATCCTTCACCCTCCTGGTAAAACTCAGTTCTCTAGGGTAGGGCTTTCTATTCTCTCTTGTTGTGTCCGTTTTCGGTCGTTCCAAAACAGCAAACATCTTGAGTCTTGAGTAACAAGGTTCTTTCAAGAAAGCGATAAGCTCAAAAGGGTTCCCCAGACTGTAAAAGGTAAAATATCCTTGAACTTCCTACAGGAGATTTGACATACTGAAACTATGTCTGTTTTGATAGACCTAGAATCTTTAAATGTATATAAATTAAAATGAATATAATAAAATGTCCATGCCTGTGCGCGAATCATTACGAAAAACACACAGGTTTAATTATTTTTTATTTTATTTATTTATTTGTATTAGTTCTGGGATTAATTTAGGCTATCCCCTTTTTACGAAATTGAAATAAGATATTTTGTACTTTTCCATTTCGTCGGCGAAGGTGATAAAGTCTCCAAAAAGGGATACAACTGGCATCAAACGGAATATCTCCTCTGGTAAATTTACCGCCACATATTCAAAACGAGTGGTGGCCATTTTCTATGAGTTTTTTCTAATATGCAATAATACTATTGGCGACAAAGACTGATAATGATTGTTTGTCACCAACGATGTCTGCTTGACGAGGTTTGAGCCTGCGAAATGTGAGCAAACTAGAGTGGAAAACTTTTCCTTTGTGTCCTTCCATCTAAACCACAATGCGTTTTTCACTTAACACTGAAGTTTTTACCAGGTTTAGATTTGCCTGGCAAGCACTGAAGCCTACTTAGTTTACGCTCCGGTATTTACAAGACGAATTTAGTTTCGCAATTTTAAGGATAAATAATAGGAAAGTAAAAAATATTGAGAAAGAGACATGTCCGTTTATTTACATACTTTGTGTGAAATAAAATTCGAAAACAGAATGGCGTAATAAATCATTTATAAACTACCGTTTTACAGCAGTTAATTAATTTTTCTTTTGTCTAGCTTGTTCAAACCATCCTCCGCATTTCTAGTTCTATACCGACATTAATGCTAAATTGGTCAACCTCTCGTGACCTATTCTAATGCGAAGAAATATTTTGACTCTTTCCGTGATTAAAAACGTTCTTTTAACACTTGCAGTTAAAATTAGTTGAATACACAAATTTTAATAAGTTAAAAAAATCTTGCAATGTATACACGGATAATATTTCTGGGAGAGATCAGAATTATCTGAACTCCCCCTGTAATTATGTTCCAGCCATTTCCCATCAGAAATGTTTTTGAGAGGCAAGGCGCCTTAGTAAGGAACGATAAGGAATGAGTCAGAGCCCATCGTAAAGGATTCCCAACTTTGAGGATTTTTGAGAGTGGGGAAACAGTTCGAGAAAAGTACGTTCTCACTTTATATAAACTGAATGAGATTTACGTTAGTGGATCAAATATCCCTTCACATAAGTAAATATTTCAAAATATTTCATGTAACCGAATGCTCATGAATGCTAATATGAATATTTTAGCATATAAGCCCTATGGGAGTTTCGCCGGGGAGAGGGAAATAATTCGTATAGATGAGTTAGGAATATGTTACTTTTCAATGCATATGCATACATAGACATTTATCCTTGCGCATGTTCCATAGGCGGCCAGCCTAACTGTATGCCTAATAACAGCTCTGTTATTAGGTACAGGAATGCGTGGGCACGAATCCCATTACTGGCATGGATGTTCGTAGTTGAAATTGGCTTAAAGAAGTAGGTCCCGGTCTCATTAGTCCTCATGTGGCAAAACAGTAGACCGTAGCTCTTCATACAGAAACAAATTAAACCAATTCAATCCATAGGTGGCTTGTACTTCCCCCCAACTCATAGAGAAACCAAAACACTTCGAGGTACAGTTGAACCCAACCAACGCGATTTTATTGGAACCCCATTACGAATGCAGCATGTAGCGGGGAGAGGGGGGAGGGGTGTTGACCCGTTGCCATGGCGACCCCCGACGCTCCGACCTTGCGACACCTTTCCTCCTTTTTTTCCTCTTTTCTCCTCAATCAGTCGCGTATTGCCAATCAAGAGATGGAATCGCTTTTATTCAAATTTTCCGTGTTTTACGAAAATGAATCTCGTTTACTGAACATTCCCAAAAGTATGTCGTCTCCTTCAAAACGACCCTTTTTTTTATTTTCTTCAATTCTACGTGAAAGCCTCGTGAAATCATCTCCGCATTCTCGAAGTAAGCGGGTTGGGGAGCAACCCCCTTTCTATAACAACGCATGTGATCATGTATGCGTAGAAATGATCGTCATGTCTTTAATACGGTGAGTGAGAGAAATGAGACAGAGAGATCGGACAGAGGTTCCACTGTAACAGAACATCATTTCGATGGGACTTATCGAATTGTATAAACCCTGCCCATTTAGAACGAAAAAAAAAGTCTTGATTTGGCACAAGTGATAAAGTCGCCCAAAATGAAGCAACCGACGCCAAACGTAATATCCCCCTTGTAACCATTTATCTCGCTACATTTACAAAACGAGTTGCAGACAATTCTTATAGGTCACGTCTTTTACTAACTATACTTAATATCAGGAAATAATTCTTTGCTTGACCTTGCAGCTGTTGTTCGCAAATATCATTACTAAACAACGATCTTTATCAACTTGAACTTTCTCCAATTAAGGAGATGAATTTGTCCTGAGGGAGGATGTCCCTGCTTTCCAATTTATGGTTTCAGGATTCTTTCAAGGTGAACCAAAGGTATGTCGCATAGTAAATTATTGTGTCATTGGCCTTGAAAGTGAGTTAAAGGGAACATGAGGGACACTATTATTGAATGGCTTCCAGTTACCTTTTAGCCGTTTGTCTCTCTCCAGTGTCCAACTCATGAAAGATTCAATTTGGAATTGGAAGAGAAACAGAAGAGTTTCCCGTCACCTTTTCTCTCACCATATGTATTGCTTTCTGTGGCGGATGACCACACAGATGTCAGGGAAAAGTAGATCTTTTCCAGGACTCAAACATAAAAAGTCAAATAATAATAATTGTAATAATTTTCACCTATAATTTTATAAATTGTTTTATCTGGGGAGTGATCTAAGATCAGTATCGTAATGTGTCTAACAAATTTATATCGAGTATAAGGAGCTGCTTCTCTTTGGTACCACGGCACTACTTCACGGTTATGTCTCAAATTCTGATGAAAGACTTACCAGTGGTCGATAAAGGAGATAAAATGAAAAGACTGTACTCGAGCTGCTAAAAACGTTGTTAGCCGCTTCCTTTGTTTGGAAGCAACAGCATCCGTTGAGGCAGGAAAAAAAAGAGCCCAGCCTAGTTCTTTACTATTTGCTCCAACACCCATCAACTGAAAAAAACTCGACTCCTCCGCGGAAACGGAGAGTTAGCCTCTGGAAGGGTCAAATCCCACCAAGACAACGGGCTTGTGGCGGCTGACCACAAAGAGTCGGTCGTTATCAGGACTTTAACACATAGGAATTTTATTTCACTTTCAGATGCAGGGGTTTGAGTGGATGTCTCAATTTATGTATTGGACATCTGAAGAGATAGCTGTGCTCGAAATGCCAGCATCGCTTTAAGGTGTTCAGTCCACTGATCTCAGACTGCTCCCGTCCTCTAGCCCTTTCTCCTACCTGTCCCCTTCTCTGAAAGAGAGGGTGCTTCAAAAAGGGTAGAGTGTTGTCGCTGACTGATGGGAGAAGAATCATGCTCTGTATCAGTACAGTTTATTTCTGTATAGATAAATAATATACATAGTAAATTATCCTTATCTAGCACTTTAAAGGTAACTCGTTAACTTGGCTAAGTCTCACATAGAGGTGTATTTATGCTGTGACGTCACAGTTCTAATATTATACAATGTTAATTAATTCTTCGTTTTATCAACAAGAACCCAAACCAAACATCGAGGGCTCATTACTCGCCCACACTTACGAAACGTCAATCCGTCCCGTTACTAATTCTATACACACATACGTGTATCCGCGAACACCATTTTCAAGACTGCCCTCTGAGATTGAGGAAGAAAAAGAAAAATCTTTTCCGACGGAAATTGATTTGTGCGTGTCCAGCGACTCTGCGAGATTTTTGATCCCATTTCGTATTCCACCCACAGAGGCATTACACAACTCCTGCCAGCATTTGCAACGAGACCGTTTTGTTAAACGACTCCTGGCCCTGCTCTCTCTTTCTCTCTTTTTTTCTTTGGCTTTTGTCCAGGCCACCGACCATGAAAGAGGGAAAGGACTTGTTTACGACAAATAGATGGAAACTCGGTTCGTTTCATTTTTATATATATTTCGGAAGCATAAGAAATATGTCTGAACGTTGTCGGAACTCCTGATTGCAGTGCTGGAACATTTAAAACAAGACTATGCATCCAAAAAGCGGATCATTAATTTTTGAGCGTTGTTGGCACAACTCGAGATGCTCCCATTTTAATCGAAGAGGCAGGGGTGGATGAACCACTAAGAAAAGTATGAGCGTGATAAGGGCATAAAGAGAAGGGGAACACCACGACTATTTTTACAACACACACACATATATATGTGTGTGTGTGTATGTATATGTAAGGAAAATTCTCAGGGGTTTTCAAAACTTAAATCAAGGGTAAAAATTCCCGCGTCATTTTCCATTCCCCTTTTTAACCCCTAACCTAAATTGACCACTGGGGATACAGGTTACGCCCTCAGAGAAGGGGCCTGACCAATTATAAACCTACATGGCCCTAGCGGACAATTTAGGAAATTTCCAAATAAAAAGGAGATACACGCTGTCGGAGACAGATTTTTCTAGAGATATTTTCCCACAGATGTCGACCCAGGTGTTACGTGTCTTGTACATAGAACTTCATGCTAGCTGACCCTTCAGTTTGTCTTGTCCCTATGATGAAGTGGGAACCCGTCCTTCAACGTTATCTTAATAAAGGTCTTTAGCTGAAACGGTATCATTTTTATGGCCATGACTGCAACTCCCCCATCGAGAAGTCAGTCTTATTACACACACACACACACACACACATATATATATATATATATATATATATATATATACATATATATATATATATATATATATATATATATATATATATATATATATATATATATATATATTAGTAAGTATACTTCATGCTGAACCATTTATAATCATAAGGAAAATTCAATTAAATAATTTAATGATTTATTTAATGGCAATTAATTTAATGACTCTTTTTTTGAAACTTTGTGCTACTTTCCTTCCTCCCATATAGTTAAAAACTAACTTTTCCTATACTGAGTGCATAGTTCTTTGCTTGGAAGCTATTAAGACGGTATTTGCATCTTGAGGAATATTCCTGTATTAGCTGACGAGCTAAATGCTATACGGAATTTTAGAAGGTCTATAGTTTGTCTGTTTGCTTGTCGCATGTGTATTTCGTAAGATCAGTTAGGCGGAAAGCAATCTGACAATGACCCACATAAAGTTATACACTAGAGGATATTAATATCTACAAGAATTATAAATTTTAATTCTCGTTGTTTTCGCACTTAAGGGCGATCCAAACAGTTTTTCCCGAACGCTATTTAAAGGGGGAGATGGGAAAACACACATTAACCCAGTGAGGAATAAAACAAGTAGTTACCGAGCTAAAGCCACGTCCGAACGCTGCTTTCCCAGGTCTTAAAAATGCAAGATTCTCTATACATATATAGAACAGAAATGGCTAACTTCTGACATTCATATATAGAACAGAGATGGTTAACTTCTTACATTCATATATAGAACAGAGATGGCTAACTTCTTACATTCATATATAGAATAGACAGAGATAACTTCTTACATTCATATATAGAACAGAGATGACTAACTTCTTACATTCCATGGAAACAACATTAAAAAACTTATCTCCAAGACTATCAGTCAAAAGCGGCATCAGAAACGAGTACGAGTACGAGCGCCATTATGACATTTAGTAGAACAGAAGGATGACTAGTACCCCCTTCACCTTGGAAGTCCCGGTAGGGGGACACCGGTGTTTTCTTGGAGAAGCACGTGAGTCGGACGAGTAGAAAGAGATAACCCGAACTAAATTCTAAATTATAGTAAAGTTCGGAGATTTGTTTCTTCTATTTGAATAAGATGATGGTATGCAACAAAACTGAAGTTCCGAGATAGGGAAGATTGATTTTTGGAGAATGGCAGCACCAATATTTTTTGATTCCGACATTTGATTTTCTAAATATAACGCTCTAAAAAATGAAGCTAGACAAAAGGCTCTTATACCATACAAAAACTGAATTTTTAAAATCTGAATATTAAAGCAGCAATTCTCACACTGTGACAAGAAGACAAGTCATAATTTTAAAATCAAGCAATTTTATTTTGAGGGTTTAAAATAATGATTTTTAAAAGACACTGGATATCTAAAAGTAAAAAAATGTAGGTTAACTAGTGCACTCATCGAAAAAGGTTTGCCACCCATGATGTAGACAAATATATTGATATATCTATATACACACTAGCCCATTAATTATAAACATACAATTAATACATAATTGTACTCCTCATCGCAGCCCGTATTTGTGAGGGCATCGATTGTACAAGTTCCTGGAGTGTATTTACGTTCAGATATTTTTATGTATTTGCTACAGACACTAAGTTGTTGTAAATTGGATGGAAGGAAACAGTATATTGGAAAATAAAAATAGGTTACAGCTCGAGAAAATAATTTTAAGAGCTAACCCAAGCTAAAATGTTGCCCTATGTTTAGGAAAGTTAATTTGGATTCCAGTATGATACCAAAAAAAAGTTTCTCTTAACATAATTATACTTAAAGATCCTGTTTCGGGAGTGATATGAATGAATGGAAAATATATTTAAAAACGAGAAAAGGAACTCTTATTAGATACTGAAAAGCATTGTAAAAATCTGGAATATCACTTTGAATTAAAGAAAATCTTTTTAAAGCCATTTTTTCAACGAAGATGATCATGTTCATCCCGAGAAAAGGCTTATTGAAAGTGATCACAATTTATTACTTAAGCTATAAAATGCTATTTACAGTTTACAATTTTAAATATTAATTTCAGTACTAAACGGAATCTTTAAATGCTTTAATCACTTAAATCACTTGGTTACTTGCCAGTATTACAAAGCCAGTAATACTGATACCCGTCCACAGTAAAACAATAGAGCGATTTGATTTTCAAGATCCGAGAAGCCTACCACGAGTACACCCAGTACCGGCGTAAGAACGCGTCGTTCCACACGCCCGGCCTCTTCTAGGTGGGGACAACACACCTTGTCTGGCTTCCTTGACCGTCAGGACAGATGCTCCAGACGATGTAAGCGCCTTTCGTAGGTGAGCACTGTCGGGTATTCCGTCGACCTTCGCAAACCAGGAGTAGCGCGCAATATTTATTTATTTTTTTTAACAAGATTTTATGACATTTCAACCGAGATATACTTGTATGTATGTATCAGATACATGCCGTGAATAATTAATTCTGTAAATTTGGCCTAATATTTAAGGAGCTGCAAGTTCTGTTAATAGGATTATTTCACTCAAAGCGTAGTTTAGAATAATCACAACATTCCCACTTCGGTAAATATATAAAATAGGAATTTATTTATTTATTTATTGGGGGAGGGACTGATTTTTTTGTGAGCATGTGTGTTACAAATGCAGCTTCTCTATCTACAGCATAAATTCCTAACGAGGGCAGAGCTCCCCCACTCCCCCAATGAGTCCTTTAAGGAGGCCTTTTCCGGATTTAGAGTCAAATAGGGGGGGGGGGTTAGTGAGGTCAAGGTAGACAACAAGGAGAAATATTATCTATAGAAATATATATAAGTAAACACGGCGGAAATGAATCCACCGATCACCAATAATTAAGCTCCTATTGTATTCATTTGCCCGGGGTTGGTGGGTAAGAAGAAGGCTAAGCAGCCAGATTATTGGCGTAAGACGCAGTTGTGACACATTGAAAGAGAACGGCACACAAGTTCGTATGTACCTTACATTTTATTCAAGAGCTGATAAAAGTGACCTCTTTGACAACCAACGGCAGACTAGGAATGACCATGAAAGCATGTGTTGGAACCGGGTTGGACCCCAGAGCGAGCGACGCATAGAGGAAAATCTTTTCCTAGAAAGTAACTTAGTCAACGCTCTCAACACTAAAAGGAACTTAGATAATTGAAAAGTGAACCGGGGACAACTGGAAAATATGGAGAATGGGTAGAAAACTTGCATTTATTGAAGAGAAAGCTTTGGAAAATGGGTCGGAAGAATTTTTAAGTCGAGGATATGCCTTTAATTAAGACATTCACGATTTCCGCCTCTGGTCGCGATTTGCCACTCTAGACTAGAGTGTACAATTATTTTCTTATCTTTAAAAAAAATTTTTTTTATTTACTGGGAAGTGAACTGTTTTGTGGTAAATACCTCTAAGTCCTCGAAGGGTCGAGCGGATAAAGATCTACCGTGTACATTAATGGCAGTTGGGCCACGTAGTATAGGAATTATTTTATATAACTTCATTTTCATCATTTTTGGAACTAATTTCCATTCCGATCTATTGCTTTGCTATACAAATTTCACAATTTGTTTATATTAGCGAAGGGCGTATTTAGAGAGTGGTTTGAATCCAATCCGATAGGTAGTTCAGCTGCTTTTGATTATATCTTTATTGTGTTTGTATACTTAGGGAAGTCTATTAGCTACCGAGGATCGAAATAACCAAATGTGTTCAAAATATTTACCGGCCATTCCCCGACAAAGACGAGGCCAGAAAATTTTTTTGGGTATGGTCCAAAGACTTATTCCCAACTGCAATGGTTTTTCAGTCTCTAAAAGATACACAATATACATATATAAATATATATCCATCCATAGTTTTGCATTCATAGATAAATACGTTGTTAAACAAATCAGCAAACGCTGTATGTCATTTCATTGTATCTCGAAAAATAGATTTGCAACCCCATTATGTCTCTCAATTTACGCTCTAAAATTTTACCAGGTTTAAATATGCCTGGTGTACCCTGGAACCAATTTAATTTACACTTTTTTTAATTTACCAATATTTCAGTTAAAATAATTTTAAGAATAACTAGGAAAATTTTAAAAAATATATATTGAAAAAGAAATTATGACAAATCCTTTCATTTTTCATTTACAAAATGACATCATATATGACAGCAAAATTCGAAAAACAGAATGACGTAATCCATCATTTATAAACTACCGTTTTATAGCAGGAAATTAAATCTTTTTTTAAGGTCAGCTTGTTAAACCCATCATCTGTCTTTATAGTCATCCCCGAGAGTAATGCTAAATGTGTCACCCTCTCGTGACCAGTTGCGAAATTTTTTTTTACTCTTTTAGTGGTTGAAAACGATTTTTCAACAATTGCTGTGAAAACTAGTGATATCAACAATGTAAAGGCCCCGAGCGGTCCGCCCCACCCTAATCATTTACGATATGACCTCGCCTGGGTCTCGTATAAGGAGCAGGTATGTAGACGAAATAATCAGCCGTAGAAGATTTCAAACTTAACAGTTGTTCATTTATTTAACAAAAGGCATTTAAAGAAATATTAAAGTGTATCAGTAAAATCGTCCAGAAAGGAGATTACTCTAGACCACCTGCTCATCTCAAAGTTCACCCGGGAGTCAACTCCCGTTTCTTCTTTTCCAAACAGGAAACCTCGGTTTCAGGGGAGATCGAACTCCCCCCTCTTTGACCTTTGTCCTTGGAGTAGCCGAAACGCTCTTTGGCTTCCAACCGACGCGGTCACACAAAGCACAATTTCTTTTCTCTGTCGGTGCGTTGACAAAAACGGCACACTTGACACCTCTAATCGTCCGTGCTTCAAAAGGACCGTTACTGGTACAATACTGCCATTTTTCAATTGTTCGACGTTTTGAAATGTTAGGCGCCTTACAATGAACAAAAGTTCGCTTTAACCAGCTCTCTTCTTGACCCCCGACAGAGACGGACGCGATACTTACAAACAAGTTTTAATAAGTTTAAAAAATCCTGTAATATACATATCGAAAATATTTTCAGGAGGGACCAAATTTCCCGGACACCCTCATAAATACTTCCTTCTTCCCCTAAAGAAAATTTACGTTTGAAAGTTTTCTATGCATATTGTGTATCCTTATGCTTTGTAGCGTCTCGCATTCGTAGTAGCTATGTATATATAACACTTATATATCTTTTAATCAGCTTTCAGGGGTGGTCGAACGATGGTGGAATGGATATAGCGCTTCTTTTCGGTACCGGAATTCAAGAGTTCAAACCCCACTGTAGGCATGGGTTTTGTAACCGTTCGTAATCGGCCTTAAGCAGTAGGTCTCGGTCTCATTAGCTGTGGTATAGCAGTAATATAGACTGTAATGTTCCAAACCACACAATGGACAGGGGCCGCTCTATAGCTGGGCAAATCGTACCCCCCATCTAAGGCGCAAATTTTTTGAGCGGTATTTGCCTCGTATTTGTAAAGTACTTTCTGTATTAGCAAAAAATTTCATAATTATTTTCTATTAGATTTAATTGAAATAGAATTAGTGCAAAAAAAAGGGTATTAGATAGGAGTATATTGTTTTTAAAGAAAAATTGCTCTGCATAATGTCGCGTTGTAACAAGTACATAAGTAGAAAAACTGTTTTGACAGAATTTGTCTGGAATATTTTAACATACAAAGCGGCAATTCTTCTTTTTTCTTTTTTTATGATATAGGAATCGTGTAAATCATCCAGAAAAAAGCCATCGGTCTCATAAATGGACGGTTGCGAGTGGGAGGCTCCAGCCGGATAAAGATCTACCGTGTTCATTAATGACTGTTGGGAAGTAGTATAGGAATTAAGAAAGAATGTTTTGAAACCACTTCTCTGAAAACGTGTAAGCAGAAATTGGAAGGGAAAAATTTGGCATTTAAATTTATATCTCTGTTGAGACGCGATCTCTGAGTCGGCAAAGGCGTCGATCTCATAACCGAAGGGCAAAGAATATTCAATCCTGGCGGCTGGCGTAAATAAAATAGGTTTGTAGTCAAAATGTCCTCCAAATTCCCAAACGATGCCTCTGTAGGTGCCAAAACAAACTTGAGGGTCTTCGGCTTGGTCCCTGCTTCTAAACGCCGTTCAAAACGTTTTGTTGTCCTAGGGGGTATGTTGGCAACCTTTAGGTTGATCCCATAGTAAAACGAGAAAGCAACTGCCCCTGCATTGCAAATAATACTTTTGTGCTATTATTTTGTTACATGTGGCAGTCGCTTGGTAATATAACTAAGTAATCAATGTTCGAAAGTGTTTGTGATGAATAAAATAAATATTTCTTTTGTATATTGTTTTATGAAAAAGTCTAGTGGAGGTTGCAAAAACTGTTTCCTAAAGATTCAAACTCATCTTTTTTGCTTTCATTATGTATTAGATTAAAATTACATGTCATATACATTATTTAAAAAAAAAGTTGCTCCTCACATCTGAAAGCATCAAAATGAGATCTTTAAGACAAACTGTGGAAATATTTATCTTCGGTCGAACATGCTTTTTAACACTAGGTTAACGGACGCTTCTTATATACGGGGTGTTTAAAAAATGACCAGTATATTTGAAAAAATCAATAAATTTAAACGGACAGTGATATAAATGCACAGTTTATTGCAATGTGATTGAGACAATAGTAAATTTTCAGGTAGACAAACTTTCAAAATTAGTTACAATATTCCATAACAGATGGTGCTGCAGTCTAAAAATCTGAACTATGATATTTCTCTGTGGGGGCTCGTAAAAAACCAGGTGTACCGCCACTATCCAGAAACAATTGAATAATTGAAACAGTACAACTGTTCTGCATGTTCTCCATCCCGCCTGAGACGTTTACACGTGTTTCTGATAATTTCGTTCGGAGAATAAGCCATATTATTGCTGATCCTGGTGGATATCTGGAAAATATCACAGTTTAGATTTTTCCAGATTGTAGCGCCATCTGTTGTGGAATATTATAACTAATTTTGAAAGTTTGTCTGCCTGAAAATTTAATATTGTCTCAAGCATCTTGCAATAAAATGTGTATTTCTATCGCTCTCCGTTTAGTTTTTATTGATTTTTCAAATATACCGGTCACTTTTGAAACACCCTGTACCTATATCGACTAACACACGTCAAATTCAAGCATGAACGAGTACATATAACAACACTCAGAAGAAAATGTAATTATGCATTATAAATAAAAAAATGAAAATAGGGGATAATATTGTGGTTTACAATATTGTTACTAATTCAAAAAATATTCTAGTATTTTATTTGTCATTACTCTATCCAAACTACTAAATCCTTCAAATTCTCTTCCCACTCTGACTTCGATTGACATTCTGAGTTTCATTCTTTCTACTGTTGCTCATTACTTGTTTGATTTGAGATAACACTATCGGATAACGGATCGAAGTATTGTCGGTACATTTGTATTTATTATTGTTGTAGTGTTTGCACGAGTAGAACTAATTTACTAAAAATTTTGTCCACATTACGGTCGAGGTAAATGGACTCATATCAGTAGAGATAGGTAAACGACATAAAAAATTTCAACAGTTAAATACACTTTTAAAGAGATTAGACTTCGATAAGCAAAAGGTTTTTTCTAATTTTCCTTATAATATTTGAATTGCGTCAAAATGACGAGTCACTAAAATCTAGTGTTAAAGGTGTTAAATTATATTTGCATGTATATGAAATCTATTTTATTTCTTAAACTCTTTCACCAGTTAGATTTTAATTTTGGCATTTTTTTATATTTTTGATTAATATTTTTATAAATTTAGCCTTGAATAAATTAAATAAATTTGATATTGAATAATTTGACTACGCTTATGCCTTTATATTTTATATTTTCTCTATTTTTCTATTTTACATTTTATATTAATTGCAATTAATATTTTCATCCACAAAGAACTCATAAACCAAAAGTTAATATAATTTTTTTAATAAACGCGTGATGTATACTTTGGATGTGTAATATATATGTAATCCAAAAATTATAAACTGCTGGACAAGGAGAAAGCTAATCAGCTAGAAGTAATAACGAACGATGCAGTCTGGCCACATTGAAGAGAACGGCACAAGTCTTAATTAAAACTATTTTAGAGCTGCTAAAACAGACATCTTTACGAGTCAACGACAGACAAAGGAAAGACACAAAAATCCCTCTGCTCAAATAGAGGTGTACCCAAGAGCGAAGACAGAAAGAATTTTCCCACTTACTCAGCGAATTTAAGTATAAGATCAGGAAAAACGTGGAGCCAATTGTTGGCGACAGCTGGAAAACGTGTTGAATAGACAGAAAATTTAAATCTATAAGATAGAAAGCTTTGGGAAATGTATCGGAAGAATTTTAAGTCAAGGACGCTCCTTTGATTAAGACATTTAGAGGCTGGGAAAAAGATTTTAAGGAATGAGAATGGGAGAGAGCAGGTTTTTAAGGAAATATTACAGTTAAATAATTTTGATATATTACATAGATATATGTATATATATCTCAAGTTTGGAAATTGGGGAATGAAAATTAAAATAATTATTGCCAAGAACACACAGAACTAATTAATATTACGTCAATGAGGAGACGCGCAAGTGTCAGCGGAAGAGTACAGAAAAAACAATACAGGCGCAATGTTATGTCGGGAAAAAAAGAGGCATAGTTAGACATCTCGGTTAGTGGATCTGGGCTGGAGGCACCTCCACGCTGTTTGTCTGTACTAATGGAACAAAAACAATGAAACAGATAACTTAGCCATTGTCTTTCTCTGCATCGGTCCTGGAATAAAAAATTTGTGAGTACGCCTACCTATGACGAGTCCTGACATATATATGTATATATATATATATATATATATATATATATATATATATATATATATATATATATATATGTATATATATGTATATATGTGTGTGTATCCCTGTCCGCTGTAAGTGCGCGATCGGCCGTCCGTGTCGGTCAGTTTTTCCCGTTCGGCGATTTTTACGTGGCCCATTGAATGGTTTCGGATTAATGGCCGGTCTACCGTTTCGGGTGTCGCTCTCTGGACGGCGGCCAAATCGTCCGGAAAATGAAAAAACGGACACGCGGCGGAGAGAGAACCTTGAATAAATTCGGAAACGTGACCCGTTTTCCCAGATGGATGGTCTTGCCCTGGATAAATATATATATATAGCGCTCAAATACCCATTGGCGTGTCCTTTTCAAATGAAGAAATATCGGTGCTGTTTCGATAGCAAAAAGTCTTTTTCTGTAGAATGTCTGCGAATTTGTTTAGTCCTACAACACTCTTTATTGCTTTGACCACCTGTAATAATACAGTCGCAATAGACTTAACGGGGAATGTTCGTGCGACCTGCTACTTCCTGTAAAGCGTTAATACTAAAACGCTGGCCGGCGAATTTCCAAAGCATGGAAATTATATTGTAGTTTTTGTATATATATATATATATATATATATATATATATATATATATATGTATATATATATATAAATATATATATATATGCATGTATATATATATATATATATATATGTATATATATATGTATATATATATCTATATATATATATATATATATATATATATATATGCAAGGAAAAGTAAACTAGATCGGGGAACTAATGTAGGTATTTTGTATAAAGCTTCAAAGAAGGTCCGAGAAAATTCTCAGGGGTTTTCAAATCTTAAGTGAAGGGCAAAAATCCTCACGCCCCTTTGCTTTCTTCTTTTTAACCCTTAACCTAAATTCACCACTGGGACTACAGTTCAAGCCCTCAGAGAAGGGGTCTAATAAATTATTACTCTATATTGTCCTACCGGCCAATTTAGGAAATTCCAGAACAAAAAGAATATGCACGCTATCGGACATCTTGAGATTTTCACAGAGATTTTGACTGAGATGTTGACTCAGGTGTTATGGGCCTTTTACTTATAACTTGATGCCAGCTGACCCATTATTTTGTTTTGTCCTTATGATGAAGTGGGAACCCGTCACTCAACGATCTGTTAATAAAGGTCTTTGACTAAAATGGTGTCAATTTATGGGCCATGACTGCAACCACATATCGTGAAGTCCGTCTTATTACAACAGTAGCCAGGAGAAACTCAATCGGAGAAACCCCAAGGGAGTTCGATGAACAAAGACCTTTATTAACATAACGTTGGAGAACGGGTTCCCACTTCATTATAGGGGCAGGACAAACTGAGGGATCAGCTAAAATGAAGTTATAAGTAAAAGGCCCTTAACACCTGGGTCAACATCTCAGTCAAAAGTTTTGGAAAAATCTCAAAAGAAAATCAAGCCATGACTGCAACCACCCATCGTGAACTCCGTTTTATTACATCTGTGTGTGCGTGTGTGTGTGTAACCATTAAAAATCATTTTTTAGCAATCATATAATATAAACCGCATTTTTTAGTTGCCAGATCTCTTCCACATATTTTTTCGCCCTTTTAAATAATTACTTTTAGAAATATATTAGATCCTGGATAAAACCTTCTTTTTCCTCCTTACTTCCGCAGAGTTGCGGTTTGGACAGTTTGCGATTAAAAGGACTGATTTTTATGAGCCGGAAAATAATAATTATTTGGGTAGCGACAGTTTGAATTTGATTGTGCCTTATAGATTTACTTCGTCAGTTGATCTATATTAGAGCTAAGTTATACAAATTTAAATCAATCTTCCAATTTTTCCAATTCTTTCTTCGTGTATTTTCACATTATTACATCTATATGAATACGCAGGTGGGCTCCCACTTCATTTTTTTATTTTGCGATTTCCTTTAGAGTTTAAAAATATGAAATACACGTCTCCGACAACGTGTATTCTGTTTTTATTAATAATTTCCTAAAATAGCCATAAGGTGCTATAAAGTTTTAATTGGTTTGACCTTATGCTTGAGGGTTTGAACTGTAGTCCTGGGCGTTAGTTTAGAGTAGAGGTTAAAAGAGAGAAAAGTAGAGACCCGCGGGAATTTTACACACACACACACACACACACACACACACACACACACACACATATATATATATACCGGGTGGCCATAATTAAACTGACAGTGCTCACAGTGTTTTGTAGCGCTATGTATTTGCGAGAATGACGCCGCATTTTGTAGGAAGATTAAACAAGACGGGGGACGAAGGATTCCGAAAAAAAAAAAAAATTAGTTCCAAAAGTTACCGCTAGGGGAATATTTGGCATTGTGTTATAGAAAATAGAGTGTTAACAAATGCAAATTAATACGGAATAAATTTACCTTTTATTATGCACATTTTTGTGATTTAGTTCAAGTGCAATATGGTAATACTTTTAAAAAAGCGTAAAATCTGCATAAACACCGATAAAGTCTCGGGATCTGAAATATCACGTACGCTGAGCAGAAGAAGTTATTTATTCAAATTTCACGTTACATCCATTGGTACAGTTAAGAAATTAATTTCCGTATTGATTTGCATTGGTTAACACTCTATTTTCTATAACGCAGCGACAAATATTCGCCTAGCGGTGACTTTTGGAACTAATTTGTTATTTTGTGGAATCCTTCGTCCGCCGTCTTGTTTAATCTTCCTACAAAATGTGGTGTCATTCTCGCAAATAGATCGCGTTACAGAACACTGTGAGTACTGTCAGTTTAATTATGGCCACCTGATATATGCATACATATGGTCGCAATGTAAAGAATTGAATTAAGAAAAACACTCTTTTCAAACACAAAAAATCTTATATTACGTCGTTATATACAACGCAAAAACAAGTATATGACATAAAAATTTGCATGTCCAAAACAAAATTAAAAATGGACAACATTCCAGCTGCCGTGCGAATACGTTCTCGATGCAAAGTGCCACTACTAGAGAGTTCTTCTGAATAGCGCCGAAAACAAATTACAGTAATGTTGAGTTGTTTTGTTCCGGATGTACTGGAACACACACATATATATGTGTGTGTTCCAGTACAAACCGGTTACAAATTTATAATGGAACAACCTCTTTAAATCGTCCCTAATATTTCACTCTTCCCGGGCTGCCAAGAGTCCCGCTAAACTTCTGTCCTGAAGAAAAACATCGGTCGTCATGGCCGAACGTCATTTTTATTTCATCATATCAAAATTGGGACAAAATCCACAGACATCTGAACCGGACAGCGCCAGAATGCTCTCTACATATATCTCGCAACGCCAACCTTGAGCGAGAGAGTACCAAGTACCACGTGGAGTTTAAGTCTGGTGGAAAAATACTGAAGCAACAATTAATTTCTTAAAGAGAGTGATTTTTGACTACAGACATTTGACAAAGTGGGGTGTTCAGGATGACTCTTATGGCTGATCGTTACAGATTTTTCCTAGGAGAGTTGTTACGTCCTTATTAAAATGCCAGCAATATCATTTTTAGCATTGAGAATTAGAGAAGGAATTTCGGAGTTCGGCTGAAAGAATGAAAACTTCCTCGTTCGAATTGGATGGCTGGGAAAATAGGATTAATTTAAAGAGGAGAAATTGAAATTTAGAATAATGTATTCGGAAAAGGGATAATTTTGCATAGACTTTTCTTGACTTCCGATTGTGAATTTTAATCTTTGTTAATCTGCTCTAACATTTGCAAGATTTCGTCACCTTTCAACGTTCTTAACCCACTCTTGTTCAATCATGATGTGTTGGTGCTTAGAACATTTATGCCACTGCGTGCGTGTTTTGCAGCGTTTT
>CM063504.1:182259930-182267430 GCA_032207245.1 Pardosa pseudoannulata | reverse complement strand
TAAATTGAAGTACGGTAAACAATCAAGATATTTGCTGAAATAAAATTACAAAGAAATATTTATATAATAATAATACAAAGAAAATCACAATTGCACTATCTTTAACATTGTGAACATATCTTTAACATATTAACATATATGTTTAACATATATGTTAAAGATCTTTAACATATATGAAAAAATATATTTTTAAATCTTGTCATCATTTAGTTTGCAGGTTAATTTCTTTTTACACAACTTCTATAATTTAGTTGAAAGAGGATTTTTTTTCAAGTAGTTAATAACTTAAAGTAGGTTCGACTAATATGGAATACCAGTTTACGTCCTATTGAGTATAATAATTTGACTAATTACGTTTTTAGTAAATAGGTTTTAGTAAGGGTGTTCTTAGTAACTTTTTATCACTTAACTTGAAGTAAAAATTTCACTTTGTAACTAATTTTTCCTAAAAAATGTTCAATTGTTTATTGAGGAGAATATATAATAGGAGGCATTTTATGGAAATTTATAAATAATGTGTATTTAAAAAATTTTTACTTTAAAAAATTTAAATAAAATAAATAAAATTTTAAATATAAATTTTCTTTTAAAATTAAGGTTTATAATGTGTTGAATTCGAAATAAACAAGCGTGAAATATAGGCTATTTAACATAGCTTGTTATTAATATTCCCTGTGCTTGGCACTTACTTCTTATAGCATTCGAGACTACAAAACCGCATTGGACAACACAAAGTGGTTCCTGATAATTTAGAAGCAAGAGCCAATCAGATGTATTGTTTGGAAACTAGGAGGACATCGCGAGTACGAACCTTTTTTACTTTCACCATTCATGAACACGGCGGATCTTTGGCCGGCTCAAATTTCGAAAGCGCAAATCTTCGGTTGGGAGATCGCTAACTTTGCCGACTGAGCTACTCTAGCTCAGAGTTCGATTAGTTATAGATATCCCTTATAAATGAAATCATATAAGTTAAAAAAATTTAAATATTAAATATACTAATTTCGAATTTTTCATTCATTTTTAAAAATATTTTGGCATTGATTTTAGTTCGTAAAAATAATTTTAGAACCTCAATATTTTGACTTTATTTGGAGGTACCGTAAACCTAAGTATTCATAGGGTTCTGAGGCGTCTGGACCCTACAAGTAATATTTTCATTGTATAAATTTCAAAAAATTTTTAAACTTATTAAAATCTTTTTACATTATTAGTTTTCACTGCAAGTATCAAAAGACCATTTTAAACTATGGAAAAGTAAAAAATGTCTTCGCAATAGAAGTGGTCATTAGAGGTGGACCAATTAAGCATCTTCAGTCATATTAGAATGGCTAGAATTTCGGATGAACGTCTGAACAACCTGACCTAAAAATTAATTTGTTTCTATAAAACGGTCATTTATAATTCTCAAAATGTCATACGGTATATTTGTAAGAATCAATAAAAATAAAAGGATAGAAATTACTTTCTAGATTTTTTTAAATATGCTTGAGACAATATTAAATTTTCAGTCAGACAAACTTTCAGAATTAATTACAGTGTTTCACAACAGATGACGCTACAGTCTGGAAAATGAACTCATTTAGATATACATTGCAGACAACAATGTATTCTCAGAACGAAATTATCAGAAAGTGTAACATTAGGCAGGATGGCTTCACATACGAAACAGTGTACTGTTCCAGTTATTCAATTGTTCTGGATATGCGGTACACCTGTTTTTATAGAGTCCACAGACAAATATCGTAGTTTAGATTTTCCAGTGCAGCGCCGTCTGTTGTGGAATATTGAACTAATTTTGAAAGTTAGTCTTCCTGAAAATTTACTATTGTCCCAAGCATGTTGCAATAAACTGAATTTCTGACTGTCCGAGTTTTTATGATCTCAAAATATCGGTTATTTTTCAGGCAAATGACTCATATGGTAATGTTTTCGAATTATGCTGTCGCAATGTACGTATTTTATAAGATAACAATAAAAATGCGTGATAATTACTTTCAGGTTGTAAAATTTCGTCATACATATAATGACATTTTTTAACTAATACGCACGTATGTCGCAAATTGAACATTAAAATTATTTTCTACATTTGGAAATAGAACTCATTTAAGATTGTATTTACATTGCAGACAGAACATCGGGCAATTAAATATATGAACCGCGGTAGCTCAGTCGGAAAAAGCAGCCATCTAGTAACTGAAAGGTTCGCTGCTGGAGCCGGCCTAAGATCCGCCGTGTTCGCTAAAGGTGACTGGGAGCACATAAAATAGTTCGTGGTCAAATGTCCTAAGTTCAAACGATATTCTGAATGGCAGGCAAGCTATCTTCTGCTGGGTCCCTGCTTTAAATGACGTCCATCGGGATGTTGCTTGCGTCCGAAACCTTAAGCTACACGTGCTTCTCGGATGGTGCTAAATGAGTAACAAGTTCGCAGTTTTGTTAAGGCGTCAGGATAATGTCTGTATCACCCGCTGCATAGGAAAAAACATTAAAAATATATTTATATACATTAGATATTACATACACGTCTCACATCATATGTAAATCATAGGCATTGGATACATTTAAACCTAGTAAAAACTTGGAAATTAAAAGACATATTGTTGCTGCAAATATATCTTTCAAGATACAATGATATTACGTACATACAGCGTTACTGATCCGTTTTAAAACGCATCTATGTATGCATGGAAAACTATATATGTATGTATGTGTAATGAAATTTCACTGATTAAGACTGTAAACCCTCTCCAAAAATAATTCTGGCTATTTGACAGTCGTAACCCTGAAATGTTCAGTGGAGAGTCCAGAAGCAAACACGAAGCTGGATAAATGCCGTATCCTATTAGTTGCAAAAGAAAAGAAAAAAAAAGGAGAAATTGGCGTATTTTGGGGTCGAAAAGGTGGCGACATTGGGATGTTGCCTTTAATCCCTTCCGAAACCCGCCAAGATATCCCGATGGCTTAGCTTCAGTGACTGCGTAAAGGAAAACATTTCGTCTCTTTTTAGAAATCGGACAACTACTGCGGAATTTCTTCTTTTCATTTTCTCTTTCGAGACAACTATGGTTTATTATTCCGGAAACGAGTAATTCCCAGACCCGTCTTTTTCGGGACGTTTCTGAAAATGTGAACCGCTAGAAAATGGCTCTGTGTAAACCGAGGATTTTGACTAGAGTACAAAGTAAGGGAGCTTCCATTAATCCGTCTCTCCCTGCCGATGTCATAATCAAACACACACACATAATATCCCCTGATTACACGGGAAGTCAGCCCGTATTATTTAATTCGTCCTGACTTTCTGTGCAAAAAGAATTCCTGGTCAAGCTACAGTCATGAATCCTCAAGAGAAACAAGTCCACTATTGTGAAACTTCATATTTATTGGGTTTTAAAATGCACCTCTCAACTGACCAACATCTCACTACAACAGCTTTGCATAGAAGGCTACAAGAATATATACTTTGTCGACAATGTCGGCCCCAGTGCGAGCGAATGACGTGATCTCTTTCCCATGATACTAAAGATTCTTCAGCAATTTATGGGAGTCAAGAGTTAACTTTGATTATTTAACGGTCACATGATAAATCAAAAAATCAGTTTTTTTGGAAAAAAAATATATGTCAAAAAGAATTTAGTTCTGAACATTTTAAAACAAGCCGCGTAAAAAAATTTCAACATTTAGAGGAGTTATGAATAAAAACGTGTCAGATGTTAACTATAAACAAATGTAAGTTTACAAAATTTTAACTTGATTTTTCTCAAATTGTGCATTTGTGCTTTTTTCATGCAATGCGTATGTTACCTCAAGTTTTTAATATTTTTTCATGAAATTTTTACAAGTTGTATACGATATAATTTTCATCCGATTGAACCTAAATTTCTTTGTATATTTCCCAAAATAGGTTTGTTTTTTCAGTGATAAATTTTTTATTCTTAACAAAAAAAAAATTCATTTGCATTTTCAAATATTTTTTAAAAATATATACATGTAATGCTCCAATGTTAAGGCTAATGGAATAATTGGTCCTTGTTAGTAAAAACGCTTACTTTGGGTTTCCATTTCAGGCATGGCTTGGGTCATTGCATTTATTCGTGGCTAAGACATGCGTAGAGTGTATTGACAGTTCCATGTCTACGTGCTAACTGCCTCATATCGGTTCGCTTTATCATCAAATTCTTCAAATATCTTTCCGCTTGACCGGATGACTCCAAAAGGTTACGCGAGCGTGGGTCTTTTTCATTTATTTTATTATTATAAAAAAATTCCCTTTTTAAAATTGTTTATAATTCATATAATTTCCAACTACCCCCTTTTTTAGGCCTGACATATCTTAAATACATACAAATTTAGGTTCAAAGTTACTTTGAGATATTGTAGTATGTTTTAAAACAATTAGTTTGTCTTTAACTTAATTATACTTTTAGTTATCGTGAACGTTAGCCTTGATATCATTTTTGTAAACGACAAAGTGTCTCTTATTTAAAAATTTCTAATGAAAATATTTTCTAATTGTGTTAGAAAATTTAAGTTTGTAAAACTCGTAGTTTTCAAGCTATGAGAAGTCGAAAATGATAATTATTTTTCATCTTTTTTTTAACTTTTAAGCGTCGTAAGACCCACTTAAAATAGTTCGAATCTACACGACAGCCATTTAGCTATTGGACAAGCAATACCAATTTAATGGGACAGCTGAAGAATGTGAACAGTGGAATAAAAAATGAGCATTTATTCCAGTATTAGTTTTCAGAGATGGATAAAGAACATTCCTTTATATTGTTATGATAATTTTACGGTTTGGAAATTAGGTATTAGAAAATGACATGGGGATATAAAAGAATTTTGTATATATATTTTAGGGGTAATAATTTTGATATATTACACACATATATGTATATATGTATATATATGCAATATATGTAAAATTATTACAATTTAAGGTATCTTAAAAATTCCACTTTCCCCTTCTATTCCTACAAATCTATTTTCCCAGCCACAAAAAGCTCTTAAAGGAGTGTCCTCGACTTAAAATTCTTCTAACCCATTTCCCAAAACTTTCTCTGAAATAAATGCAAATTTTCTGTCCACTCACTGCATTTTCCAGCTGTCGCTGGTAAAGGCTCGGTTTTTCCCATCCGATCTAAGTTACTTTTTATTGCTAAATTCGTTGACTAAGTTGCCTGTCTCCCGGGAAAATTCTATGCATTGCTCGTTGCAGGGTTCAACTCTGCAATCCACAAGTGTATTAATGGTCATTCCCTCGTCTGCGTTTGACTGTTAAACGTGTCATTTTAGCAACTCTTCAATGAAATTTAAGTTCTACTAGAAATTGCGTGTTTTCTTCATGGAATGGTACGACTACAACCAGCCAACTTCAATTGTTTAGTTGTCTAGGCATCTCCTTGCCCAACAAGCCGGGGAAGTAAATACAATAACAGCTTAATTCGATGTGACCGGCGAATTAATTTTTGCCGTATTACATATATCTATACATATATGTCTCTCTTTTTATATATATATATATATATATATATATACATATATATGTATATATAATATATATGCATATATATATATATATGTGTGTGTGTGTGTGTATGTAATATATCAAAATTATTTAACTTTAATATTTCCTCAAAAACCTCCTCTCTCCCATTCTAATTCCTTAAAATCTGTTTCCCAGCCTCTAAATGTCTTAATCAAAGGAGCGCTCTCGATTTTAAATTCTTTCGATACATTTCCCAAAACTTTCTATCCTATAGATGTAAATTTTCTGTCTATTCAACACGTTTCCCAGCTGTCGCCGGAAATGGCTCCCCGTTTTCCTGATCTTACACATAAATTCGCTGAGCAAGTGGGAAAATTCTTCTTGTCTTCGCTCTTGGTACACCTCTGTTCTAGCAGATTGATTTTTGTGTCTTTCTCTTGTCTGTCGTTGACTAGTAAAGATGTCCGTTTTAGGAGTTTTATATAGACTTGTGCCGTTCTCTTCAATATGGCCAGACTACATCGTTATTACTGTTAACTGATGAGCCTTCTCCTTAATCAGTAGCCCGGGCAAATAAAAACAATAAGGGCTACATAATCATTGTGACTAGAGGAAATAATTTGTTACATGTATATATATATATATATATATATATATATATATATATATATATATATATATATATATATATGTGTGTGTGTGTGTGTGTGTGTGTGAGGTCTAAAAAAGGGGTAGTTGGAAATTATGTAAGTTAAAAACGATTTTAAAAAGAGAACTCTTTTATAATAATAAAATAAATGAAAAAGACCCACGCTCGCTTAAGCTTTCAGGATAATCCGGTCAGGCGGAAGCATCTCTCAGCTATTTGATGAGCTTGCAAACAGATAAGTTGGATTTGGCGCGTGGGCATGGAGCGGTCAACACCTTCACGCATAGTTCCGGGTCGATTAATGAAAATGGCGCATGTTGCTTTCCTTAAGAACGATGAGTTAATAAAACTTATTATTATCAAGAAGACTGTTGTCCATTCGCCTTAACTCTGCACCACTAGATGTTATATATATATATATATATATATATATATATATATATATATATATATATATATATATATATATATATATATATATTCATATATGTTACACTAAGTCCCATTCGCATTAGCGCTGGTGTAACAAATCTGTACACAGTAGCACTGCTAACAATCTAATATATTGTACGGGTAATTACCTTCATATTAAAAAATTTAATCTAATTTTTTGAAAAACTTATAACAAGTCCTCTGGTGTCATAAAGAAAATTAAATGACACTACTAAATGACACTTCTAAATGACATACTAAATGACATTTGTATTATATCTTACCGAAATTTTCAGCATTTATATCGAATGGTAAATTTTTTACTTTACACTGCGTGCATACACATCGTTTACTGGTTAAACATTTCTGTCTAAACTCCAGTCTCCCTTTTGAAGCCCTGACGTCTCCACGATCAGAATGAATCAGCTCGGGGATTTCCGTGGCAGGAAAGCTTCGTTTTAGAACAAAGAATAGGACACTCCCAATATGATAATATTGCTAAAGCCGTCGAACAATGCGCACTTTGAGATGATTAATGGGAGTAAGATGGGGATGAAATACCAGACAAGGAAGTTTAAAAGATGAGGAGTTAATCAAATCCTCTCCCTTTCTTCCTCCCTTTCTGCTACGGATTTTCCACAGTCATTGCGGAAAACACGAAGTCGTCACTGAATGACGCATCTCTGCTTACGTAGGAAATTTACGTTTTTCGAAAAACAGAGATCCTATTTAAATTTCTCACTTATATTGTGACTGCCTTTATATATTTACTCACATACATACATATATGTGTGAATATCAGTATATATATATATATATATATATATATATATATATATATATATATATATATATATATATATATGTACATTTATAGTGGGTGTGGGTGTATGTTTACACATATATATATATACATATATATGTATATATG
>CM063504.1:182242430-182257430 GCA_032207245.1 Pardosa pseudoannulata | reverse complement strand
TCGTATTTATACATACACATATATATACATATTTATATACGCATATATATATAATATATGCACATAAGTATATATAAGTATACACATATATATACATATATATACACATATATGTAATATATGCAAATAAATATATATATAAGTATACACATATATACAGACATACACTTTAGTCATGACGCTTTGCAAGTCATAACAAATTAGTTGTTATCCACTGTTAAGAGAATACGCAGTGAAATATTAACGTACTGTATGTTTCTTTTCCTTTAAATAACAGCATCGATGAGAAATAACAAAATTCACCCTAATATTAATGTATTTGGAATCGTCTCTCTCGGCCAGAACGTTCTTTCGAAACAAATTGTTGTCTCAGAGGATCTATCGATTTATTCTCCGTCTTTATATTTAGCAGCACGCACCTATTGAGATTTTTTGTCGATTTAATCATCGGCTTCTGAAAGTTCTAATGACAGAACAGGGTGTGGTGGGTTTACGCGTATTAGGTTAATGGGCACGGATGAATCACCAGGTTTAAATTTAACTCCCGCTCTCGCATTTCAGTGAGTTTTTTATTTTTCTGATCCTACCCCTTTTCACGAAAGGTGCCAAGGTGCTAAACGCGGAGGTTAAGTTCGGTTGGTATAATTATTTCATTTCAAGGGATTTTATTTGGCTACGAACTTGCTTTACCTTTAAATGGATTGACGATATATGGGGCTAATTTACCATTCGTATCAAGGCGGTGACATGAAATATGGAAGCATTGGTGAACTCAACCCTTTTTTTCTCCATAAGTAAAGTTTCAATAATACGAAGTTAAAACAGTCACTTTAGGGGAGGTTTTGCTATATATTAAAGGGAAGTAAAAGTTCAAATATGATATTATTGTAAGCATGTTAAGAGAAAGCTCGAAAAAGGAAAAAGGAAATTCTAGTATCCCCCATCTATACATTTTGTTTCAAGCGCGGTTTTTATCATTTTATAAACTATCCTCCAGCAACAATTAAATCTAAAGATTTTTAATTTAATTTTTTTTACATTTTTTTTATATCTAAAGTCATATACAAAGTAAAGTACCATTAAATGTGACCTTGTGTTTTGAATGCGTTTGCGTTTAGGTCCACGAAGATTCAAAAAGCTATTTTGGAAATGGTGTGTGTGTCTGTGAACTCAGTACAATAAAAAAGGATGACCACGGGTAAGCATGATGTAATCTCGTAGGCCCCAGATGGCTTAATGCAAGCTAGCATGTCGAATAAACTGATGGACAGCCTCTATTATCAATTTGACAGGGTTGGGAGTCTTATCTTTTAGTAGATAGTTGAGTTGTTTTCCTCTTCCGAAATCTGTCCAATCCATTTAATAAAACCCTCTTCAAACGGGGAATCAAAAATTAGGGGAGAGGGAGGAAGCATCCACCCTCACAGGTTGGCAATTGCAATTACCTGCCTCCACGAGCGTCAGTCACGTACTCCCTCCGCAGGCAATAAAATTAAGGAAAAGTACAACAACTATACCTTCTTTCGCTATTTAAACTGTTTTACCTCGTATTCAATCAATCAATCAAGCTGGTGCGACTGGGTTTTAAGACCGTGCCCTCTAATACGGAGATTTCTATCAGTAAGCATAAAAATGACAACGAGCTGAAAAATAAACAGCTAAAAGGTGAAATAAATAGAGAGTAGGGTGGATCCGTGAGTTCGTGACACAAAAATCTAGAGGGTAGAAAGTTTGATGATAGAAAAACACATAATATTTTTGTGGCAGGAACTTCCGAACTCTGCAACGACGAGAGATAAAATGATTGTTTTTGTGAAACTGGGAGATTCACCCGGACCCGGGAGAACCAATCAAATTTCAGGGATACGTCCTATCAAATTACAGGGAATAATCCAATGAAATTTTATACCTGAAAGGATGAAAAGGAGTATGATTGCTGGATGTATGGTCAGATTTTTATTTATTTTGAATTTTTTTTCTTACAATTTAAAAATATTAAGTTTTTATGATTTCTTTACCTTGTATTTGGCACAATATGTCCCTTTATGATTCAGTGTCATGAAACGTCATTCAACCAACCAACCAACCAAGATTTTCAAGGAGTAGACGGGCCAAGGCATAAAGCCACCTTTATCCCTGATTCTTACAGAGAACACCACTCCCTCGCAAACTAAATTTTATCCTCTTTCAAGTGACTTCTACCATGAGAAGATAAACCAAAACTTCCAATTCAGGAAATATATGTGTGTATTTATGTATATCCACTAAAGAGCTCAATTTGATTTTTGCTACCAACAGGCGGAACTACAACGTAAACATAGGATTGTGTCTTTGTTAGATGTCGCAACGTACAGTCCCATCTATGTTTGTGGGGGATTGTGTTGCCAGGTACACAAGTTAATCTTAAAGTGCTAGGCTTTATTATATGTTACGATGTACATTTTACGTATACAGAAATTATTTTATTTTGTGGTTGGTTATACATGCTTATTTTAAACTTTAAGAATATTTTTCAATTTGACAATTTTTGTATTGGATAAGAAATTTTAAAATGTGTCAGGTGCATCACTTTTGTGTATTGCTTATTGAAAATCTTTAAGTTTGTCTATTAATATGTTTGTCATAAAACTGAATAAGCTTTTGAATATCGGAAAGTATTTTCCCGAGTTAGAGAGGATTTAATACCGTGAAGCAGGCAAAAACAGTCGCTAAATATTGTACAAATGGAAATAATTGTGGTACATAAATAATATTTAACGTAAGTGAAAATTGATACAGGGTTTGTCTCTACATAAATTAAAAAAATTAAAAATTAAAAGCAATTGGTTAGTATACATGGAGCACTAAGAATATTTTAGGGTATATTGTAGTCTCGCATTTAAATCAAATATTATTTTCTAATAAATTTTAGTATTTTATATGTCTTATGTACCAATATTATATATTTTCATTATAAGAATATCGTTAAAAATTAAAAAAAAAAAAAAAGAAATTCAACATCCCTTATACACATAAGCGGGTAGTGTTCTTAAATCTTTTTGTCGCCGGACTAACTTGTCTCAGATAGGTTGAATTTCGATTCATCAGTTAAAAATCCTCACTCGTTCCCAGTCATTAACTGACCATTTAAAAAAATATTTGGCCTACTAGAATCTTGTTTTCTTTCTTTCTTTCTTCATTTAATTTTTTTCTTTCTTTTTGGTCTTCTGACCTTTAAGCTTATTTTATTTTAACGTCGCTGCACTGCTATTTGAAGAAATTCTTTTGCCAAACAACTTTTCTAATGCTCCCCTTAATTTCTCAACATGTTAAGGATCGATTTTTCAAATATAGTCATTTTTACTTGCAATTATGTTTAAAAGGCCAAAAACTATATATATTGATATAAGCCTTCTAACTGATAATTTGTTAATATTTAAAATTTTTGACACTTTGAGCAATGAAACATTTTATTTTCCTTACATTTTAAAATTAACACTTTTTGAGGTGATACTAATTTCTTCATATTCGTCAGTTTTGAAATCCTATTAAATAAAGTCGCAACTTTTCTAACTTCATAATTCATGCCTTAAAAAACTTGGTGAAATTCAAACCATGACGTGGAAGATTACGTACTAAAGCTTGTTCAATTATTAGCATTTTAAAAATATAAAATTGGGGATTTATGAAAAAGAAAAAAATTAGAGTTCGACAATCGTTTATTTCTTTGTGTATGAGCACGTTTCGTTTACTTTCGGAACCACCACCCTCCTTAAATTTACATGGAAAACTTCGAATGCCCCTCTGATCATATTGATGCAAACAGGAAATTTTTCCAAGTATTACATTTCTTTATTTGGAAGTTTTGAGCTGTGCATGAATTTATGATGCAACCGACATAAATATGTGCATACATTATATGCGTATATATATATGTCTGTGTGTGCATGAGTTATATATATATATATATATATATATATATATATATATATATATATATATATATATATATATATATATATATATATATATATATATATATATATATATATATATATATATATATATATATATATATGTAAGGAAAAGTAAACTGGATCGGGAAACTAATGTAGGCATTTTGTATAAAACCCCTAAGACAGCCTGAGAAAATTCTCAGGGGTTTTCAAAACTTAAGTCAAGGGCAAAAATTCCCGCGTCCTTTTGCTTTCCCCTTTTTAACCCCTAACCTAAATGGACCACTGGGCTACAGTTTACGCCTTCAGGGAACGGGTCTGACCAATCATACATTGCCCTAGTGAAGAATTTGGGAAATTTTCAAACAAAAAGGAGATGCCCACTATCGGACGCAGATTTTCCGAGAGATTTTTCCCATAGATTTTGACTGAGATGTTGACCCAGGTGTTAAGGGCCCTTTACTTATAACTTCTTGCTAGCTGACCCCTCAGTTTGTCTTGTCCCTATAATGAAGTGAGAACCTGTATCTGTTAATAAAAATCTTTAACTAAAACGGTGTCATATTTATGGGCCATGATTGCAACCATTCATCGTGAAGTCCGTCTTATTACACACACACACACACACACACACACACACACACACACATATATATATATATATATATATATATATATATATATATATATATGTACGTGCATGTATATATTATATATATATATATGTGTGTGTGTATGTGTGTAATAATATCAATATCTAAGCCCCTAAAGTTTATCCAAAATTATCCCTTTTCCCCATTTATTATTCTAAATCTTAATTTCTCCTCTTTATATTAATCCTATTGTCCCAGCCATCCAATTCGAACTAAGAAGTTTTTCATTCCTTCAGCGGAACCTCGAAATTCTTTCTCTGATTCTCAAAGCTAAAAATGATATTGCTGACATTTTAATAAGAAAGTAATAACTCTCAGGAAAAACCTATAACTATCAGCCATAATAGTCATCTTGAACGCAGATGTCTGTAATCAAAAGTCATTTTCTTCAAGAAATTAATTGTTGTCTGAACATTGTTCTACCAGACTTAAACCGCACGTGGTACGGAGTTCTCTCTCGATCAAGGTTGGCGTTGCGAGAACTACGCAGGGAGCATTCTGACACTGTCCAGTTTAGATTTCTCTGGATTTTGTCCTGATTTTGATGAGATGAAATCAAAATTATGTTCTGTCATGAAGAGTTCAGGACAAAAGTTCAACGGGACTCTTGTTAGACCAGTATTCCCAGGCTGAGGAAAATAATAGGGGTAATTTAAAGGGGTTTTCCCTTATAAATGTGGGTCTGGTTTGTCCATCATTTTCATATATATATATATATATATATATATATATATATATATATATATATATATATATATATATATATGTATAAGTCACAGATTTAAGTAAAACTAAAATCAGAAACCTACGTAAAACACAATAAGGACCAGATTACAGATAACAATATAATAATAAAGGGATGGATTCTTTGTTTGCCAATATTGTTGGAGAATTGAGATTCCAATTTGGGATTAAAACACTTTTATGTGTACATAACTTTCGTCAGGGTACAAACATAGAAATAATAGACCAAAATATCTTATAAGATTTGAAAAATGAAATGAAAAGTTGTAAGCATGCAAGCTAAATTAGAAATAATCATAACTTCAACAATACTAACAGTAGAATTCAAATGAAAGCTAAGCTTCCATTCAAATAGGTTATATATAAAAAAAAAAAAAACTTTAATATAATCATCATTTTTGTAACTAACAGATTCGTAATAAAATTAATCAAAATATTACGGAATAATGAAGTCATTCTTCTACCAATATTACATTAAATTAAATACGTATATATACATATGTATATGCGTTACAGATGCTTTCATTTTAATGTTATTGCCAACAAAGTATTCATAGATGGATGCATTACCAATGATAGCAAACTCAGTACTAGAGGGCTTGGCCTAGGGAGTACTATTGTCAATTCTTCTTATGTGGTCCTACAGATGCTTTCTTCGGTGGGGCAAAAACCCCTAAATTCCTCAGATCTTTGTTTTTATGTATCCTGTTGTATTAAAAATAAAGTTTTAATCGAGTATGTCATTTTAAATAATGTAAAGAATAAAAGTATTAGCAGGAATTCTGAAATAAATATTTCTATTTTTAGTTCTTTTCCGGAATATTTCCATTTTTCCGCCGTAAATCTTGAGAAGCAAACTTTATTGGTTATAGGACATAGTATACACATATATATGCAAATTATGTTGCAAATCTCGCCAAGCAGGCTTGAAGTTTGCACTCAGAAGGCTTTGCATGACTTATAAGAAACGGCCACGACTTATTTTGAAAATGTGGCGGTGAAAGGTTACTAGCAAGAATATTTCGTTTGTCGTCGATTGTATCATTTTTGGCGACTTTATTGCTTGCGCTGGGGAAATGGAGAAAAAACACAGCTCTAACTATGTATATAATATGTGTATATGTGTATGTATTCAAAATAGAGCACGCTCTTAGGAAATCTATATCATTGAAATAATGATCAAGTAATTTTTTCCTAGATGATTAGATATTCCTGACTTATCATTTTAAATTTAAAAAAGAACTTTTTGATCCTTATGTAGCCGTTTTCAGGTGGTGACAAGACCCCGATGTCAGAAGAAAAGGCGGCCGAGAAGATCCAGGCCTCGTTCCGGGGCTACAAGACGCGGAAGGAACTTAAAGACAACGGCGTCGTCCTGCCCAACAAGGCTAACGGAGACGTGAGTTCTTTCTTTCTCCTCTAGTCCAAAGTGTGAGGATGAATCGCCTCATATTGCCAGACAGACCACTTTTATGAGTCTTAATATATCTCAACAGCGTTGGCTGTAGCCTATCTGCCAGTCTTTATGGATTATTCGCGATATTAAAGATTCTGGGTTTAATTTTATGGTCTTATATTTATGGTTATTATGGAATATTTATGTTTTTTATTCAACAAAAATCGAAAATTTTGAAAAGATGACAGTGGATTTTTCATTTAGTAATTTGTGTTAATTGAAAAGTCTTTATTTCAGCATAAATTGGAATAACTGATCAAAATCATGCATAAATATCCTCCTGTGGCATAATTATTCATTTGATATGACTATATTATTGGCGAAATTTACATAACTGATAAAAAAAAGATACATCTTTCTGTGTTATAATTATACATTTGGCATTGGTTGAAATTTACATAACTGATAAAAAAGATGCATATCCTTCTGTAGAATAATTACATATTTGATACGGCTCTATTACTGGCGAAATTTACATAACTGATAAAAAAGATGAATAAATATCCTTCTGGGACATAATTATATATTTGGCAGGGTTCTATTATTGGTTGAAATTTACATACCTGATAAAAAAGATGCATAAATATCCTTCTGTGGTATAATTATACATTTGGTATGGCTGTATTATTCGTTGAATTTACATAACTGATAAAAAAGATGCATAAATATTCTTCTGTGGAATATTTATACATTTGGCCTGGATCATCAATTAATCTGACTTATCAAATAATCTTATTTATTAAAATTACAAAAATATTATCAAAATATAATGATCTCTATCATCTTGTGTCTGATAGATATTTAGTCTCAAATAAGTTGATTTTCGTGTTTTTTTAATCGCTTTTATTTAAATGTCAGTTCAAATTTTGTAACAAATATTTCACTATCTTTCTGGCTAGCTAGATATCTGAAATTTTGTTCATAGGTTCATTTCCTGTGAGATTACAGCATTCTATAATAAGAAATTAGGTTGAAAATCATTTTATTGAATGCAAAAAGCTGTTGCGAGTGCTTGGCATCCCAGATGCAGAGATTTTAAACTAGTACCGCCATCTATTTGCAAGCAGCATAACTAAAAACTCAAATTCAAAAGTGATTTGGAAAAAGTTTAAATACTGACTCCTGATTCAGAATAGAAAACGTATATTTAATTTTTATGCTCTCGCAATATGTTAAATAAAAGTGATTTTTTTAAATATGTTTTTTTAAATTTTGTTTCTATTTTTTAGATTTCATTAAAAAAAGGACTCATATTTAGTTATATAAAATGAATGCAATCAAAATTTTATTAATAAAATATACAATTAAATAATTATTAATATTTGTTAATTAATTAATTATTAATATATATTATAATTGCATTTAAAAATACAATTAATAATTAAATTTTATTAATTTCAATGCCTTGCACCACTAAACCCACTAATCAACCGATGTTTCAACCAAAAAGTTTTACTCATGTCAATTTTTAAGTCTTCAGGTATGCTACAACAGTTTCGCCGTCCCGAACAAAAATGCTCTCTTCCCCGCCTGATACAAATAACTACAAAATTTTACCACAGGAAGCGAATAATTTTTAAAATAGCATATATGTGTAAAATAGGCGTAAAACAATTTTACTCATCTCAAAAATATCAGAAAACTCTTTTTTTTTATTATCATGAATAGTATAAACGACACACTCGTGTTTTAATTCACTTTTATTCAATTAGCGTACTATTAATATAAATAAAATAACAGAATCCTCGATTTTCCTTTTATAATAGGACAGTTAAAATCCTCTTAAAAGATAGATAGCTACCTATGTTTCGTTATATACATTTACCACAAGTCACTAGACAATGCAATATAAAAAAAACATTCTTGTTAGGTACATAGTGAACTTGCATTGATCGCGATCTCAATTAAATACCATAAAATTATTGTGTTACAGATTTACAAACTATAAGGTTAATCGCATTAGCTTAGTTGGCAAGGCAATGATCTCGAAACTGCAGGGTTGTGAGTTCTATGTCAAAGATCCACCGTGTTCATTAATGGCGACTGAGGCCTGTAAAATAATTTCTGGTTGCAATGCATTAAAGTTCCTTAAAGATACTTCTGAAAGTGGCAGGCCAAGCCTGGGGGTTTTCTAATACGAGGGCCCACTTTAGTCGTTCTCTCATGTTATCGGTGCTCTTCAAAACTATAGGAGTATTCCTCCACCTTAATTCGAGTAGTCCCTGCCTCACGTGCTTACCTCATCCAAATGGCATTAGAAGCAACAACAGCAAAAATTGTATAAGGAATTTGTGGGTACTTGCCTGTTAAGTATTCGCTCATACTAAGCCGTGGAATTTGTTGACCGTTTTATTAGGACGGCACCCCACAGGCGGCCAACATTATTTCCTAGGACAACACAAAGTGCATCCTCGTCATTAGAAGCAGGGACCAAACATAAGCCCCCCACCCCACTCCAGGCTTGGCCTGTCGCCAACGGAGGTGTCGTTTTGGAACTTGAATGACATGGAGAACACGAATCTATTTTACGTATCATTAATGTTGATAACAAATGTTCTTACCTTGGCAGAAGATTACACTAGGTGAACAAGCCTCGGGACTAATTAACTTGTATGTAGATAAAAAAAGCATCAGTTGCTAACTAATAATATTTATTTGACATATTAATTGTAGGAGACAAAAGATTCGTTAACTGTTACAAGACATTACACAATGAATGACATTAAGAGAATAATAGAGAATACAAAAAGAAATGCCTGCTGTGGCACTAGCCTGTTGGTGATGAATTTTTAGGCATAAGGTTAATTAAGGTCGTCCTTTGATGATATATATTAATGATGAATATTTTCCTAAATATAAAATTACTTGCTACAATTAATAAATACGACAGATCTTTGGCCTGCTTGAGCCTCGATTCCACACACCCGCGGTTCAGAGATCGAAACCTTTGCAGAAAGAACTACAGGGGATCTTATGTATATAGAAATAAAACGCCTTCATTTTTTTATGAAGAACGTAGAAAGTCGTAGACTACTCTAGACCTGTGATGCTACAGTGCGAAATGACTAAACAGCTGTACAATACCAACGCGAGTAACCATTTTTCTGGAGTAAATAGAAGTTACAATGGAAATTTAACTTCTTTTTAAAATCTCTGTTTCAATCAACGCACTGAAGTCCATATATAGAAAAACTGAAGATTTCGAGGCCCCGGCATTTCTCCCCGCTTCACCGAGTGATGAATCGAGTTCCAAATTGCATAGACTTAGTTCGCTAGAATAATGGAGCGACGCCATTCGCCAAATGAGGGTTTCCGGGAGATGTCTACTCCTACATGCGGATGCGACTAATGATAAGTTCTGTAACGGCATCACAACCCAATAGTATTACAAACTGAAAGCCACATGCATGAACTTCATTTTGGCAGTCAAAAGTTGAATTTATTGCAACTCTCAATTGCTAACCCTGGATTTTTACCGTTAGCTATCCAATATTCTAAAGCACCGATTGGGTCAGAAATGGAATGTACAGCAACGGTGACCAAATGGTGGATCGCGAGACGCATGAGGCTTTTCAGAGTTTATTGCGTTAGAACAAGAGTTTTACTGTGGCTCAACTAATAAAGATGGTTTGGTTTGGAACACTATGATCTACTGATTTCCTACATGAGGAAATATACTGCTTAAAGCCTATTCAGAAAAACTGTGACCATCCTTCAGCGAGATTTCAATCCGCGAGCACCGGTACCAAAGAGCAGCGTCTTACCCATTAGGTCATCGGTCGGCTGAACTGATAAAGTAAAAATATTTGTTTTATTTTAATTTCTTGAATCGTATAACTAATAGGTTTCCAACGGGTTGATATTACCCCCCTCTCGAAGTGTGCACTGAGGAGTTTCAGAGGCAAATGGCAGGTGGTAAAGCAGGCAAGAGAAAAGTGACCAATAGACATCGATTGATTTATGAATTATTTTTATAGATATCCTAAATAAAAATATACAGGATATCTTCAAAATTAACCAATGAATCAAAGAAATATTTTATTTACCGTAATAAATTCTATATTCTTTTAAATTATAAATTTCGTGAATTTTAAATCTGAGCCCTTGTTTTGATCTCCATGAGCTGGAGTACAGAAACTTTAATTGCATTTTGTTTATCGTATTTGGCTGAATGTGGGCCCAGTGCGGTAGCTAGTCCACTGTCTCAGAAAAGGAACATAGCTGAACATGGCCATTGACGAATGAGGGTAACGGAATTGGAACCCCATATTAACAAATCGTTAAAACTCCATCAGCCTCAGCTATCTCCTTAATCTTTTATTGCTTTTATCCTTACTTTTAAGAGGGTATTTCCTTTATCGTATTTGGCTGAACGTGGGCTCAGTGAAGTAGCTAGTCCACTATCTCAGAAAAGGGACATTGCTGAACGAGGACATTGACGAATGAGGGTACCGGAATTGGAACCCCATATTAACAAATCGTTAAAACTTCACCAGCCTCACTTTAATAGCATTTTGACCTTAATCTTTTATTAAGATCGAAAATCTTTTGTTAAGGAGAACCCCATATTATCCTTAATCTTTTATTGCTTTTATCCTTACTTTGAAGATGACATTTCCTTCATAGTGTTTGGCTGAACGTGGGCTTGCGTGGTAGTAATCCACTGTCAGGAAAGGAATATAGCTGAGCGTGGAGATTGACGAATGAGGGTAACGGAATTGGAACCCCATATTAACAAATCGTTAAAACTTCACCAGCCTCAACTATCTCTTTAATCTTTTATTGCATTTATCCTTACTTTTAAGATGACATTTCCTTCATAGTATTTGGCTGAACGTGGGCTTGCGTGGTAGTAATCCACTGTCAGGAAAGGAATATAGCTGAACATGGAGATGAGGGTAACGGAATGAGGGTAACGGAATTGGAACCTCATATTAACAAATCGTTAAAACTTCACCAGCCTCAACTATCTCTTTAATCTTTTATTGCATTTATCCTTACTTTTAAGAGAGCATTTCCTTCATCGTATTTGGCTGAACGTGGGCTCAGCGTGTTAGCTAATCCACTGTCAGGAAAGGAATATAGCTGAGCGTGGAGATTGACGAATGAGGGTAACGGAATTGGAACCCCATATTAACAAATCGTTAAAACTTCACCAGCCTCAACTATCTCTTTAATCTTTTATTGCATTTATCCTTACTTTTAAGAGGACATTTCCTTCATAGTGTTTGGCTGAACGTGGGCTTGCGTGGTAGTAATCCACTGTCAGGAAAGGAATATAGCTGAGCGTGGAGATTGACGAATGAGGGTAACGGAATTGGAACCCCATATTAACAAATCGTTAAAACTTCACCAGCCTCAACTATCTCTTTAATCTTTTATTGCATTTATCCTTACTTTTAAGAAAACATTTTCTTCATCGTATTTGGCTGAACGTGGGCTCAGCGTGTTAGCTAATCCACTGTGTCTGAAAAAGAACATCGCTGAACGTGGAGCTTGACAAATGAGGGTAACGGAATTGGAACCCCATATTAACAAATCGTTAAAAGTTCCCCATCCTCAGCTATCTCCTTAATCTTTTACTTCTTGCCTTTATCCTTACTTTTAAGAGGGAACACAATTCCACCAGCCTCAACTATCTCCTTAATCTTTTACTTCCATTTATAGTTTCCTAATTTTTCGCCTTATCATATCTTTTTTAATTAATATCATAAATTCATGGGATTTTTAGCATTTTGTTCTCTACTTTAATGCTAAAAATTCATTTAATTCATTTTGATGAATTTATTTTGTGTCTGAAAAGTAAACACTTTTTTATAAAGTGAAAAGAGAGAGCTAGTTTCAACACTTTTAAAATTTTCTGATACGCTGTGTGCAGACTTACAATAACATAAAGTGAGTTTCATGCAGAATTTTTGCTTTTTTGTAAATCATAATTATTAGGTATAATTCCTCATCTATTTAAATTTTTAAAAAGGATCTGTTACACCAGAGAATTGAATTAAAAAAAGGGAAAATTAATTTAAAAATTCCATTTTAAATATTATAAACACTAAATGAAATATGTCTATAATGCATTTACTGTGAAAATTTGAAACCCATGTGTTCAATAGTTTTTATTTAGAGTGCGATCAAGTTTAAAAAACAGCATTTTCAGCAGAATGGATTTAAAGTTTTAACAGTTTGCTTAAAATCTATGATATTAAATGCAAGGATTATATTGTTTTACAGGCTCTGATTCTAATATTTCAATGGAGTTTGTTTCAAACGATTCAAAAATGTCCACAAATTGTAAAAATACAAAAATTAAAAAAGTTTTTTTAGATATTTAAAGGCGATATGTCCCCTTAATGAAGAAGTTTTGCCATATTTCACGGCCGTTTTAATTAATTTTGTCTTCTGATTCTTATTAGATAGACATGTAGGTAAAATAGATATAGATAATATGTAACAATATTTTTGTTTAATTGACTATTATAAAAGAGGGAATTTTTTCCCTCTTCCATATGTAAAGGTTGTGGACTTGTGGTATAAATTCCTTCAGCTATAGAAATGATAGGTACAGTCATTCGGTATTCTATGTTTTTAACCCGGCTCAACTGTCGTAAAAATATAATTATTCTGATGTTAATACTCTTCTTGTTCAGCCATCGTGAAAGCCGGATAGGGAACCCAGTCATTAGCGTCAATTTAGAAAGTCATTTAACGAAAAGATCAAGGTCTCCAAATGTTCCCTAAATCGGCAAAATCGATTAATGCAACTTGGAAATGTGTACCAAAAACGAAGTGCAAAATTAAAAAAAAAAAAAAAAAATGCAGCCTATCTCTTACTATCGATTTTTGGATCGACATGATGTTGAAACATGATAACCTATGATGAAATATATTGTATCAAAAATTTCAGCCTAGTGTGTATTACCGTTGTGAGGCATAACTAACGTGACTATTTATTTTTGGATTCAAAACGGACATTGGTTTCTTTTAGGTCAAAGGTAGTCAATGAAAATAACAACACTTTTTTAAAGTTATTTATTCAGAAAAAGCTAGTTGGCTTAAAAGTTACGAATCGCAAAAGATAGGTACCCAAAATGTTTAGTTATATTTATATTTATCAGAAGAACAAGTTTGTTTTAATATAGCTAGTGACGATTTCAAGTAACTTGGCACTTTTTTTTATACTCACCATCAGTGGCGTGCGGTCCATATGTGCAGGATGTGCACTGTACACCTTGGCAAAATTATGAGGGACAATAATTTTCTGCACTTGTGTCTACCTATATTTATATGTATATAATAAATATTATTTATAATATATTCAAATATTATGTTGATTTCCTTGCTTGTATTCCCGAAGTGCGTGCGGTATTAGGTGCTGCACCACGTAGCGCGTTCAAAAACAAACGAACATACGAAGTTCTGATGTGTACGCACTAGTACACTAAATAGAAAATCACGCTTTATATGTATGGGCTACTGAAGAAGCACAGCATATTATAGCACTGAGAAAAGTGCAGCTATTTTTCCAGCACTTGGTATTCAGAATCATCCGAAGGTAAGGTTTATTAAGCATTGTATTAGAGCGGGGACTTAAGTGCTGAAGCGATTTTGGTTTTTTAACTGATTAACTGGCCATACGATTTTGAAGTCGGTTAATGTTTAAATTTATAAATTGTAAGATTTTGCTTTCGTGGAAATATAAAAGAAATATTTCATCAATATAAAGTAAAATGTTTTAGTGTAGTAAATTAATTTGGGTGATGTATTCTATTTATTGAAATAATTAACTGAAAAATAATGTTTTGTGTTAAAGAAAGAATTTTAAAAGGATAGTCCAAATTTTACCATTCATTGTGTCTTACAGACAGTTATATCTGTGACACCATATCCCTGGTTTTGCTTTTAAAAATTGTCAAGATGTTTTTCGCAGAATATGACTTCCAAATGTTAAAAACAATTAATAAATATAACTTATTCCACTGACCGAACAAGAAACAGTTCGTTTTATTGTGCCAGCGTGCAGAGAAATCCTCTGCCCGTGGAATAGACGTTCGGTTTGTCGGCACCAATGAGCATCCGGATGAAGCACCGCAGCGGCTGGCGTCATGTGGTGCTACGTTTGCTGAACATACAAATTTTTCGCGGAAACCAGAAGCGTTGCTTTTTCGACGCCGATATGACACCATACAACAAAAAACATGATTTTTGCTTCAGT
>CM063504.1:182229830-182237330 GCA_032207245.1 Pardosa pseudoannulata | reverse complement strand
GTTGCTTAACCGTTGAACTCTGTCGGTGTACCAGGCGGCTGAGCATCACCCTCTCTTGATAGCGGAGTTGAGAGAAAGTCTAACCTTCGTTCATCATATGGATGTTGGCCTCAGGTTAAGGTAACCATAGTCCTCGAAATTCGAGGACAGTCCCAAAATTTAAATCATCTTTTTATGTTGTCCTCAAAAATACTTTGACTACTTGAGGATGCGGACAGTTCTCAAATTTAGATGATTTTTTGTTTCATGTTGTCTTCAAAATACTTTGACTACTTGAGGACACGAAAAGTCCTCAAATTTAAAGATTTGTCCCTTTTCGTTATTTTATCCGAGCTACAGTTTAATTTTGATAAACATATTGATGGCAAAATATATTTTAAATAAAAATAATCTTTATTCGTAAGGAACTTTAAGTAGCTTTTGTTCAAACATTCTTGGTAAAAAGTATAATAAATTAGCGATTTTAATTATAATAAATTCAAGTTTGAAAATGTAATAATAGGGAAATAGGATAAAGAGGTTTTTCTTTTTTACAATTTATTGATTGAGCTTCAATAATCTATTTTTAAGTATGAAATGTAAGAATTCCAAGTTCATTAGTTCTGTTTTATTTGAGTATAAAATTTAAAGTATGGATATTTAAATTATGACAATTCTCTTTTTTCAAACAGGCAGTTTAGCTGTTCGTTTCAAAAATGAATGTATCGTTCGTGTACTTCCATTGCTTTATTTTTATCCAAACTTCCAATTCGCAACCACCTTTTTTTTTCCTTTTCATCTTTTAATTTACTTTTTTTTGTATTTTTCTTTTACAGTTATAGAGATTATGCGTGTCCAGAGCATCTTAACCTTGGAATATTAATAATGAAATGAAGATATTGTATTTTTTAAAATTCTTATATTTGTATTGATATACATTCCTTTTTCTGCATATGTCAAATCTTCTAAATATTTTTTTCTTATATTTTTTAACTTTTTGTTCTATATATCTAATTTTTGATTTCCTTTTTTTTTTTATTTTTTTTGAAATTATTCAACTTTTATAAAAAAAAAAAAAAACGATATATGTATTTTTTAAAAGATAATATATTTTCGTTTATTACTATGTCCAAAATTTCTTAAAAATTAATCTATATTTATATGTTTTTGTTGAATATTTCATTTATGAAACATTAATATATTATTTTTTTCAATAAATTACATTAAGTATTTCTTTACAAAAGACATCGATTAACACCGTAACTATGAATTTAACTGAAAATTAATAATTTTGTAAGATAGTATAATTTACAGAATTAATTTTCAAATTAATAACTACAATTAATTTATAAAAATTACTTTGTTAATAATTTAACAGTAATTTCCTAATACAATCAAAAGTAAAGAACAAGTCATTTATGAATACAACAACGTAAGTGATGCCATTCAAAAAATTAATGCTAGTTATTACTAGCACGTTTTTCATTCGCCGCAACAAACTTCTACAAATCAACTGTACAAATTAATAAATTCTACAAATTAATTTTACAAAATGACATATCTGTATTACAACAAAATTTACAGTATGGCATAATCAGTCATTTGTGAACTGTCGTTTTACAGCAGTAAATTAATTTTTGCAGCGTTTCAGGCAATTCGTTCAAACCTTCACCCCATTTCTAGTCAAATGCTAAATCATGCTAAATTTATCAACCTCTTGTAACCAACTTTATTACGGGAAATGTTTTAATCTTTTCATGGTTGAAAATGATCTTTCAACGTTTGCAGTAAAAACTAGTAATGTTCTCAAACTTTAATTAGTTTAAAAACATCTTATAATGCATACATGGAAAATATTTCGAGGAAAGTCCAGACACTCTGGGCATCCCACCCTCCGCTATAAATACGTCCACGCCACAAGCTGAAAAAAAAAATCATGGGTTTTACGCTGTATAAGCAAAAACACAAAATATCGAGTTGCCGCTGTAAAAAGCACCATGTTCTAATTTCCCCTCCTTTTAATTTTGTACTGTGGAATGTATACCTTCTCCTAAACTGAAATTATGTTTACCTTAAAATATACGATACTGAATGACTTGTAGCATAAATTTATTAAAAAACAGCGTTCATATTTTATTAATGATTTGGTTTGGTTTTGGAATGCAACGGTCTACTTTTTGCAACACGAGGGATAATGAGACCGGGACCTACTGCTTAAAGCCGATTCCGAACGGCTACAAACATCCATGCCATAGTGTGATTAGAATCCACTATCACCGGTTCCGAAGGCCAGCACCCTAACCATTCGGCCATCGTTCGGCTATTTTATTAATGAAGCGGAATAATCGTGTTCTTTCAAAGATTAAACTTGAAATATACTTGAAATTGTTGAAATAGGTTTACGAGTATGTTATTATTATTATTGATTCCAATACGGGGGCACCTGCTTTCATAGCATTTTCTACTACCAAGCCTTAGATGTTTATTACCCATTTTATTTAGGGGGCCCGTATGGGCGGTCAACACTACTCCCTAGAGCAGAAAGGGTGAAATTATGGAACGCTCACCAATAGACAGAACAAGTACATAATAAATTATTTTTATTCTCTTACATTTACTGAAAACAACATTGTAAATTAATTTTTGTAGCTTTTAAGTCCATCTTGTTGAATTCTTCATCCGCATTTCTAGTCATGCAACGAAAGAAATGCTAAATTTACCAACCTCCCGTGACCAGTTCTATTGTAAAGATTTGTTTTGACTCTTTTCGTGGTTGAAAACAATCTTTGAACACTTTCAGTCGAAACCAGGATTATGCGCACCTTTTAATAAGTATTAAAACTCTTGCAATGCATACATTGAAGATATTCCAGAGAGTGTCCAGACCCGAATTCCCCCCCCCTATAAATATACCCTTCACGAGTACTTCTGCTCTTACTGTACATATACCTTTACTTATTTTTTAAAAATGAAGTGGAAACACCTTTGCAGATCGGTTAGTCGCATCGTTTTCAGTAATGCACCCTATATCTCATACACAGTAACAAATTCAGCTGCATACAATTTCCATGTATCCCCCTTCCCACCTTTTCCTAAGCTCTCATTATTTTGTTTAATGGTTCATCCTCCCCTGCTGGTCATCGTTCGACGACTGTATGTTGGGAAGAACACCGACATCTCCGGAAATAAGCAAGGACGGAAAATAAGTCGGAAATAAGCAACGGTCAAGGTCGGAGAAAAAAAAGATTGGAAAAGAATTGAAACTTTTTGCTTGAACTGTCCTTTTCATCCGCCGTAGGAATTCCCTTATTCGGTAAATAATGCTGGTAATTTTTACGTCATCCACGCTCTGTTTGGAGGAAGTGACTTGACGATTTCTTGGATGACCACTTCGAGAGAAGTCGCGCTTGTTCTCGTTGTTCGTTATTTAGCCGCGCTAATACACACACACACACACACACACACACTTGGACGACGATCTCCCAATGTTCTGCAGGTGTGGAATGGAACTTTCTTTCTTCTCGTCACGGACGTGACACACGTATCGTTCCACGTTCGACTCCACTTATAGTGTTCTCTTGAAATGGTTCCGCCCATTTCTTAGAATTTATTTTCGTAGATTACACATGTATATCGTTTCATTTCATTTGAGACCAGTAACGTACGCTTCGCTCTTCAGTTACCACTAACGTCTAAAAGAATGTCATCTGTTAGGATATTCCTTTAGATCGATGACTGTGGCTTAGATATTAACGTGATCATTTTAAATATAAGATCTATTTTTGATAGGTTCAGTTCAAACATAATAACCCCCCATAAAAAAATCAATACAACGTCACATTAAACTATCCATAAAATGAGAAAAGTTTCCTTTCCTTCCAAAAAATTAACGACACCAAACGATACATTTGCTAAGTTTATTTTCAGGAAATAAAGGATTTCATAAGAACAACAGCCTTGTCTGCTTTAACCATGCGCGCTTTTCAGCGTCGTCTGTCCCCGGCGACTTCTCTTCAGTTCTGTATCTTTAGAACATCTAGGTCTTTTTCCACGTCGTCCAGCTATCTGGTTGGGGATCCTACTCGGGTTAGGATTTCCACAGGATTTTTGAAAGTTGATATTTTATAGGTGCTGTTTTCTGAGCTTCTCTAATGTAAATAAGACTTATTTTGAATGAATATGTCTAATATATTTGTTCGGCCATAGGGTACATCCTATGGCGTCTCACAGTATTTTGGGGAACGACACCCGTGTGTTGTAACTATTTTGAGCATGCGAGTGCGAATCCCTCCAAAAGGATGAGGAGACCGAACACCTTATACCCAGAATGTAAATGGATTTAAAATGTCGACGATATTAAAGATCAAGAAGTCATTTTTTGAAGCAGGACTGGTTGCTGCTCTGTTTAGAGATCGGTAGGAATCTCCCCTTTCCCATTCCGTTGGCTCGAATCTTGCTGTTTGCATTAAATGACCGCGATCAAAGCGGAATGCTCAAACCATTGGACAATGAATAGTTCTGAAGGCAAGCCTCCATTCGATGGGCTGGACTGATGGTTTTTTTCCAAACACCTCCAAATTAACTACACAGTCTTGCTCCGTTCTTTGGGCATCATATCGTTCAAAAATACCCCATGACCCCAGCATCCCTCTTGTAATTTGTTCCAGGTGTGTGCAGTACTTGTATGCGAAACGAGATGTGAGCTTTATTCCACTGATCCCCCATATCTCAGACCACATCGTGCACGTCCTTGACCCCTAAAGCCCTGTTCACCTTTGAACCTCAGGTTCACACCACATACTTTTCCATGAGGTGCGCTTGGTAAAGATGCCCTCCTTTAATCGAATTTTTAACACTTCCAACGTAAAGGTGTTCTAACTCCGTAACGTTGATAGTTATTTAGTACTATGTTTCGTTCGTACCATAAACTTTTATTTTAATACCTGGGAGGCACTTGCCTGTTGAGCCCTCCATCAAATAAGATTCACAATCATTATGTTATTTTCATTTTTTCACAATAAGATCTGTTTAAGTTGGAAACGTTTGTTTATAATAAACATTAACTAGGCCATGAAACTTACACGAAGAAAACAAACAAACAATCTACTCCCCCAGGTAACCAACAGTTTATGACTACACAAAGACATAGAGGGGATTAAAAATCCAACACTGCTAACTGAGCACATTTAAAAAATAGAATTCCGTTACATCCAAATAGTACTTAAAAGTCAAGTTTAATAAATAAGTAAATGAATAAATAGATAAATAAATATATACGATAAAAAACAACAGATTATTTTGTTACATATATAACCAATAGAACGTTTTTTTAAACATGAACAACAGTGCAATCTAGATGATACATAATCAATCTAATTCAATCTCTGTATTAAAAATAATCAGAAAAGTATATCAATGCGTAAAATTACAATTATTAATTAAAAACTGGTATTAGACTTTTAAATACGTAATTGTTAACAACTTTCCTTCAATTATGAGTAAATTTTATAAAAAAGTCATAAATTTATATTAAAAGGCTTTAAAATAACGAATGAAAAATATTGTTCATTCTAATTATTATAAATTTTGATGAGCTTATTCAAATAAAATTTATTGCTACCGATACGTTTATAATATTGTAAAAGAGACTCATTTGAGTCTCTTTCAATGATTGGTTTGGCTTGGAGTGCTACAGACTACTTTTTGCAACACGAGGGCTAATGAGACCGGGACCTACAGCTTAAAGCCGATTCTGAACGGCTACGAGCATCCATGCCATAGTGGTATTCGAACCCACGAACTCCGGTACCGAAGGTCGGCACCCTAACTAATCGGCCATCTCTCTGCCTTTTTTTAATGAACTCACGAATAAAGGAATTAGCTGTAGTGGTATCGATCGCTTTGGTCACAACAGATACAATTAGAATTATTTAATTTACCAATTTTGTTCAAGACACTGGGAAAACACCCATGTCCACTTGTAAAATAAACTACTACGTATTTAAACTTTAATTTAAAATTTACAGTATTAATTATTTGATGCTCCTTTGTCGGCAGTATTCCAGAGTTCCATCTAGGTAGATAATACGAAGAGCACTTACAGCTAGTAAATAAAGAAATAAAGAGCACGAAGGGAATGAAAGAAATCGATATAAAGTGTCTGAAAATCATTCTAGCAGAGTGTAGTGGTGGGATGACCCTGTTTGCAAATTTGTTGTAACGAGTTGCGTGAATAGACAGATTCGACGCGCCGAGATGCGTGCCGCGGAATTCATTGGGTTGTGGTGCAGGTGAGAAGATAAGACTAAAGTCCACCTGCCGTGGTACCCTTCCGGGGCATGCGTTCGTTCGACAGACACGACGGGGTGTTGAATTAACAACAGCATTTTAGAGTCTGTTAGAAAAACATAGTCTAGTGTCTTCATATTCTGTTATGGTCAGTAATTGCAACATAGATGAGTCTTCAAACATCTGAGTTACAGACACCTACTACATTCGGAGAGACAGGAAATTAAGAAGTTGTCACCCTTGGAGCGAAAGAAAGCTATTAGATTCTTTGCAGGGACCACTCTAGAATTTTTGGGGCTTAAGCAAATCCCGCTTGTGATTAGGCGATTTAGATTTGTTATATAATTGATTCATTCATACAAGAAGTAAAATGTTCGGGATCTAAATCTGACCTCATCACATCTTTGTAAAGAGATGGAGGACTATAAATTTCTATTCAACGGATATGTTTGTCTTGTACGGTAGTCTCGGGCGGGGTTCTGATCCCAGTCCCAGATTAGAATCCCGTCTCCGTACTTGATATTAAATAAGAATGTACCTTTGTGGAGTATTTATGAGTCCCTAAGGGACAGTGCCCAATTAGAAGGGATAAGGTTTGGCACGTTGGCGGTTTCAAGACGGGGTTGAAGCAGGCCAATGAAATTCTTACAACGAACCCGATTGGACGACAAGAAGGAAGAGGGGACAAGGTTGAAATAATTAAATATGAAAAATCTAAAAGATGAGATGATGGTTCGGAAGTCCCAGAGAAGAGGTTCGGAGGTCCAAAAAGAAGGTGTTCGAAAGTAGGGAGTCCAGTCGCGTCCGACGGAAGTTGTTTGTGAGTCCAGAGGAGAAGGTGCTCGATAGTCCAGACTAGGAGAGTCCAGCCAAGTCCGACAGGAAGTGTTCCTGCACCAAATAGTACGGCCGCACCCCAAAGACTCAGGAGGAAGCCCCTGACGAGACCAACGGATGATATATAGATTCCCTCTCCTGATTAGCCATAGATACCCTTCAACCAGAAGTGTTCCGGGCCCAACATTTTAGACCCACAAAGGTACCCCAAATTTACATACATTTTTGAAATTGAGATTAGGTCCTCTATCTATTTACAAAATTACTTAAGTATATAAAAAATTTGTCAGAACTGATTTAGAAGATGTTGACAAAGCTTATTTTATGAAAATTAGCATCAGTTTTGTATGTAAATAGATGTATATATATTATAATAAATTTACTTTTTTTTTTACT
>CM063504.1:182162330-182222330 GCA_032207245.1 Pardosa pseudoannulata | reverse complement strand
AGGTACTACCTTTGCCAATAACCGTGAGGTTCTACTATATTTTAATCATTATTACTTTAATGACGTGTACATCTATATCAATAATAAGCATAAAATTTGGAAAGTCTATAAAGAAGTTATAGAGGGAATCCATCAGCTAGAACTGGAAAATAAGTATAAAAAAAAAGATTCGCAATCTTTCTATGGCTTCTTGTAACGACAGTGTCTCGTATGAATGTTTTTCAGCAAACTGAAACTGATAAAAATGATGTTTACCCTTCTAGTTGGGATGAATACGACTAAGAAACATATGTCTATGCTGTGCATTTAATAAATAAATAAATAAATAAACTGAAGAAGCTTAAATTACGATGAAGTTATTGATTTATTCGCCGACGCTAAATCTAGGAAGGTAATATTATTATTATAACCCCCCCTTTTTTAATATATAAGTATAAACTCATTTTTTCTATTAGTAAACTGTTAGTTTAGTTAATCGTGAATATATGATAGAGAAAACATGTTTACATATTTTTCTCACTATATTTGGTGATATGGTTACAAGTTAATTTTTTTCCACAGGCGACAAAGAACCTAGACTTTATAGGAAACTTCTTGATTTCCCCAACAGACAGCCTTTCACCTTTGCGTTCCTTTCTGGCATTTTCCACTGTACTCGAGGGTTATCTCATTGCTTTACTGTTCGTCATTTGCTCACCAAGTCCTTACTCGTTTTCTCGTCTTGTTCATTTATTGGTAGCGACTGCCGACCTCTTCGTCTTGTTGCAGAACACACGAGTGCCTTATGTGGGCACAAGAGAGATGTCTTAGAGGACGGGATGCGTAGTTTACCAATCCTCTGGCTTCCCTTTTAAGACAACCCTTTAATATTTTTCAGACTCGGAAGCCCCGTATCTTGAGGTTACTGACCACAAAGATCGGTACTCAGTGAAGATCCAGTTGGGATTACAGCAATAGGATTCAAACCCACGGTTCCGAAAAATCTTATCCATTTGGCTATTGTTGGACTTTTGCCGAGATGCCTGGGAGCCTCACGGCCAAATGGGCCCCGATTGATACATAACTGACTTTTCCAAGGAGAGAGAGAATGAAAATGTCTCTGTTCCGGCGGATGAACTCAGAATTTTCTGAAATTCCAATTGAATGTCCAAGACCGAGTTTTTCGTGATACATTCTACGTCCTCTTCAGTCAAGCGGGTCTCAGAATAGACCATCGAGTTAACGAGAGAAGTTACCGTGTAATGAGTTCTACCTACCTTTGTTTGCTCTTCTCCCTCTCACCTGTGTTTCTGCCCAGGATTCATCTCAAGAAAATTAAACTTACGTAGAGACTTATGGGAATCGGGACTTCCTTCTTGCTTCAATAAAGTACTCATACTTATAAAGTGGACAGTGGTTTTGAAATTTTCTGAAGTTACCGTAGCTACAGACACCCATGTCAGCAGTGGATTTCGAACCAGTAATTCCAATTCTGAAAGTCAATTCCTTACCTGTTTAGTCATCCGAGATTAAAAAGAAAGCCTTCCTCTGAGAACCTTAATGGGAGTCAGAGGAGCAATATGTGTTTTCCTTCTACTATGGTATTTGAACAGAAAATCTAAAAAATGCAACAGGTCTGGAAGATAGAAGGAATGGCCACTTTTAGAAATACTAAAAGTGTCAAGCTAGTTGGGGTGATACAGAGTACGTGGTTTAGATGCAGAAGTGGCATATACCCTTTTGAACCGTTGCTCGACTAGTCAAAGTCCATCAGACAGTACGGTACCTCCCTCCAAGACAGTCAAGAGGGACTATGGACGGCATTTTGCAAGAGCTGCTCCAACAAGCAAGCATCCAGTTGGCGATCTTTCTTGGCACGATGTAACAATATAATCTTTGAAAACCGCCTTCCAAACGGCATCACATTATCATCGAGGTTTAGTTTCGAGCACTACGGTGAAATCTTTATCTACACTGGTTGGTGCCCTCTTTTCAAGGAACTTTTAACACTTCCGAAATTATAGTGTTGCGACTTCAGATGTCGGGATAAACTTTAGATAGAAAGGTTTGAAAAAGGTACCTGGTGATAGGAAAAACTGAAATGGTTCTGTCTTGGTTAGTTTGGAGCTCTATGGTCTACTTTTTGCTACGCGAAAACTAACAAGACTAATACCTACTGTTTAAAGAGATTGCAAAGGTCAGGAACATCCATACCGGCTGGAAAATTTGAAGCCACAAACTACGGCACCAAAGAACAGCGCTCTATCCATTCGCCCATCGTTATGCAGGACTAGAAGCGAATTGGAGGTAAAGAACACTGAATATTATTCCGTCTCCCTTTCAAACCTAGGTGTTCGTTCGATCGCCCGACAGACGCATCCCTTTTATCTTTTTTTCCCTCCTGTCTAGCCAGGTGAATGATGGCTCGCATTATCCTGGACACCGCCTAGCAACGGAAGGGGGTGTTGCCGGAGCGAGACGGGGAAATATCGAACGCCGCGCAAAAAGATGAGAAACACGCTACACAATCCGTCTACAAATCGTCAACTCTGTCCGGAAAAATAAGAATGTTTTTAGAGAGATGTCTGCGTGAACTCTGTCACTCCGAAACCGAAAGACACAGATGCATGAAATGTACTTGAGCATCAGTGTTGTTAAATCGCAGCATGTGTTCCATGTTAGTAGGGAACAGAACAGAACGTCATAAAACTTTACAAGTACTAGGACTTTATTATCGGATGTTTACATTATGTACATTAGAACATAAATCGCAGAGAGAAGGAGTATGTGAAATTCCCTACGATTCTTTTAAGTCCCCCACAATGACTGCTGTGCCTTGGGTGAACTCTGGGAAAGAAAAACTACCTCTGTGTTTTCAACTTGATGGTCATACCGAAGAGCAGACGAAGACTTCCGCGTTTCGATGTTCGGTTCGGTTTTAGAAGGTTCAAAAACCGAAAACGGAAATATCTTCTCTCGGGCAAGGAGTCAGCTACGCGTTCCTGACTTGGTTAAGATTGTCATGTAAGACCATCCTTCGTGGTCTGCGTACACACGGGGATACGGAATACAGTAGTATTATTTGGCTAAATGAACCTTAGTTTTAGTACATACTTCTTATGTAAAGAACACAAGTTTTTTCCCAAATAGTCAAATAAAATTAGTTTTAAAGTAAATCCATACTAAGATAATTAAAAAACAATGTCTTACTGGCAATGTTTTGTCTTCAAAAAGTTGAGTTGTATTTAGCATCCGGATTTGTTTACAAATATGCACATTCTCTATACATAGATGCTAACGAGACCGGGACCTATTTCTTATAGATTATTCCGAATGGATACTAACATCCATGGCAGCAACGGGATTCGCAGACGAACGGCAGCGCCTTACCATTTGATTATCGTTCGATTTTACTGACTGATACAATCCAGCACCGTTTAATGAGTTAGATTGCGATAGTAGTGGCAAAGTTTTCAATGGATCGCTGTAAGGATTCCAAGTTGTTCATTGTCCACTTTTAATATTTCGTGCCACCATTTAAGGTATCTGACTAGATGACTGATACAATCCAGCACCGTTTAATGAGTTAGATTGCGATAGTAGTGGCAAAGTTTTCAATGTATCGCTAGAATTGTTCCAAGTTGTTCATTGTCCACTTTTAATATTTCGTGCCATCATTTAAGGTATCTGACTTAATTTAAATGACGGTTATTAATAAAAAGATTAGTAATTACTTTTTTGGATTTATTTAAAACACCATAATGTTAGCTTTCCAAAACATTTTTCCATCTATGAAACAGAAGTTATGACAAATATGGTTGTTGGTTGGCGAACTAGAGTTGCATTTTAATAATCTAACAGTTCTAGTTTAAATACATTTAATTATACACAAATCGTTAAATTTAAGACTGATTTTAAAAATAGATTTTTGCTCATAGATTCAATTTAATTTCAACTTATAAAAACTAGAGATTATTCAGTGGGTGCAACAAACATTTTGTAACAATTTTCTGTCTTTACAACAGCCCAATCAGTGCATCTTTATATTAACATTGTCCCTGTAGCGTCACAGTTCTAGAGTCGTAAATATTTTGGTATCGGACGAGTGATGTTAATTAAAAGACTCCTCTAATAATAAACCTCAGAGAAAAACCTTCTTAATAAATGAAGAAGTTTTATTTCTATGTACATTATTTACACATTTGTACAGATAGCGAGCACCTCTTTCGCTCCACGATAGCCTACCATCGTCTCTCGCAAAGAACCTCTGCCCACCTTGAAGTCAATGCCGTCCCTCCGACTTTTCAGGAGAATATATTGCAACGGAGAGAGAAGAGCTAAATACATCCCCTATCTACAAAGGGGCAACGGCCAAACCTCCATAAAATGTACTTAACGACCGTGACCATCGTACTTACAGGCACGAGGATTTGTGTTTCTCATGTGCGAGAAAATCCCGGGCCTCTCAAAGAGCAATTACGTAACATTCCCCCTTTCCTTTGAACTGATTTCAATGTGGACAGGAAAATACAAGCACTAGCATAAAAATATTATTGAAACATAACACAATAAGAACAAATACATATTAAAAGCAAATACTATGAGGTGATTAAGCATTTCTGATTAAGACCGTTGACGTAAAGTTCAGTCTTTGTAAATAGTGTCTTGCATATATTATAAATATCGTAATGTATTTTCACTTACTATTCTAAGATGAATTCATTGATCTGTATAAGGCAATTTGTTGCAACGTCCCAAACTACTATATAATGCCCTTCCCATTCATTTTCATGCTTACAACAGCTAATACACAAACAATAAACTGCCCTTCCGTTTGAAACTAAAGCCAAAATTATCATAATTTAAGAATTTGCCGAACTGCGTGAAATCGCCTTATTGATATTTGTTATGAGTAAAGTTTTATAGTTATCGTATTTTTATTTGTGGCAACACAGCATCTTTTTAAATATGCAAATATCTGTAATGTACGTATATGTTGTCTGCCTGTATAAGAGTCAGTGTGACAGTAACAGATAGTTCGGTTGCATCGAACGTGCTGAGGTTTGTTTATGTAACTTGTATGTACTTTGAATATTTTAAACTTCTATAACTTCAGATCAGTTTGATATTTCGAGCTCTACGTCATTCATTATACTACCTTAAATGAATGCATGTGTCTAGATCTAGTTGTTTTATTTAACGTGTGAATCCCTTCTGAGCATGGTTTTATATAGGATGTGATCCCTGCGGATTCTTCTTTAAGAATCGTTGAGCCATAGCAGGGGTCTGTATCCATAACCATTTCAGTAGCATGCGTGATACAACACCCTGGAATGATTCGATTCTGGCGACGAATAGAACAAAAAAAGTGCTGAATAGAGCGGGAATGGGTTCTCGAATCAAGAACGAAAAAGCAATGTATTCACAATGCAAGTTATGTTATGCAAGTTAATGTTTATACATGTATGGAAAATAAATAAATGAATAAACATAGAGTCGTTGCAAATGTTCGTCAATGTGGAGTTTAGCCAAGGGAAAAAGATGCCAAGAAGCTTGCTCGTTCACGCTTTGTCACGTTTGCATCTCGAGTGCCAAGTTTACCGTCGAGTGTCTCGTTACGTCTCCCTAACTGAAGCGGGGAAAAACAGAACGTGACAGAAGGATTCACAGTAAGGCTAGTTTTCTTAACTTCCATGGTCTTCTAGCTCCAAAATTACTAGCAGTTCGTACACATAAAATTTATTGAAATGAACACCCATGTGTATATCTATCTATCTATCTATCTATCTATCTATCTATATATATATATATATATATATATATATATATATATATATATATATATATATATATATTCTAGCCCCCCAATCTCAGATTCGAAGGATTGTTCGCCGACTTCAATTCCTTTTACCCGTCTCCCTAAACTAATGCTAGAATAAACGCTAATTTTCTGTCCACTCGCCACATTTTCTAGCTAACCCCGGAAAATGGTTCGCTCTTATTGCAGCATAACGCTGACTAAGCTGCTGGTCTCATGAGAAAAAAAAAAAAAACGCGTGATTCGTCGCTGTTGTATGAAATGTGTAATAGAAGTGTGTTTTCGTGATCATTCGATGCTGGGCTGTCGTGTAAAGACGTTCATTTTTAGTCTTCAAAGTTCTACGTTATACTTCGCTTCTTTTTAATATAGACACGACAGAAATTTACTTAGGTCTACTTATTGCCCCGTAAGCCCGGGTAATTGAAAATAATAAGGGCTAAAATTTTATTGTAACGGCGATAGCAAAATTCGCACGTTACACATATATACACTCAAGAGTCAAAACATTATGACCACCTGTCAATAACCAGTTGGCCCACCTTTGGCGCGCAACACAGCTTCAACCCGCCTTGGCATGGATACAAGTCCTTGGTAGATGACCGGAGACAGATTGTGCCAGATGTTTAAGCAACGATTACACAAATCAGAGAGAGTACGAATGAGTGGTCTTTGAACTTTGAGCAGCCTTCCCAAAACATCCCAAATGTGTTCTATCGGATTGAGATCCCGTGAGTTAGGCGGCCAGAACATTAACTAGAATTCAGCATCATGTTCCTGGAACCACTCCAACACAACTTTAGCCTTGTGCCACGGGGCGTTGTCTTGTTGGAACTTCCATTTCCAGCTAGAAAAACAGAGGCCATGTAAGGGTGTAACTGGTCCGCAATGATGTTCAGATACCCTGTAGCATTCATGGTCTGCTCTACCACAACCACGGGTCCCAGAGACGCTCAAGAGAAAGTCCCTCAAAACATAATACCGCCACCACCGGCCTGTGTATGACCTACTGTACATTGAGGGAGCAACTGTTCGCCTGGAAGACGGCGTTTCCTGATACGGCCATCGGCGTGATGAACGACCAACCGTGATTCATCTGACCAGGCAACTCTCCCTCACTGATCCATGGATCAGTCTCGATTTTCTCGGTCCCAGCGTAGGCGCAGTTGGCATTGACGCTTGGTCAGCAAAGGCACACGAGTGGGATGTTTGCTGCGTAGCCCCATATCCAACAGTGTGCTCTGATAATATACTACTTGGCCCTGCATTGTATTGGGTTGTCAGCTGAGCCACTGTCTGGCTCCTATTTTGCTTCACCATGCGAGACCTTTTTCTTTGATAGCGTGTGGACGTCCAACACCATGTCGTCTACTGCTGGTTTCACCGTCATTCATCCACTTTGCATAAGTACTAACAACTGTAGATCGCGAACAACCCACGAGTCGTGCAGTTTCGAAAATACTTGTTCCGAGCCTTCGAGCCATTACAATCTGCCCTCTATCAAAATCGCTTAGATCCGCAGCCTTTCCCATCACACACAGAAGTAAGTGAAAGAATGATTCTTCAGACTCTCCAGCAGCAGTTAAATACCACTTCCATCTGATCACGTGCCTTCCACGTCATCCAGGCGAGTTCATTGCAAAATGTAGGGGTGGTCATAATGTTTTGGCTCTTGAGTGTATGCATATCTGTATTAAATTACTAAATGACTTCAAAATTCTCTCCATTTATTTCCAAAATTTCCTAATCTTAACGGTCCCAGGCACCCAAAATATGTAACATATATGTCAAGGATATGTATCAGTGATACTGGCATACTTTTCACGCATCCCAAAACTTTAACAAACTAATAATTACTACTTGGGATCTTTTCTTTCCCTTCTTTAACCAAGTTGTCCATTCTCCCAGGAAAAAGAATACAACACTTAAGAATTTTACGCCGTTGTTTGCAGTTTCACCACTCATGTTTTAATAAGCCACAAAAGAAATGCTGATCTAAAACTCTTTTTCGGGAGAAGACCTCCACGGGATTTTCCTCTCCTCGGGACGGCCTTTTCACAGATCAAACAGGTGCACGTTTGTCTCTTTTCTGTGTAAGACGCGTCAGTCAGTTCTCCGTCATTCAGTTGGAAAATAAAAAGAGTTTTACTAAGTATTTCGCCTGAATTTAAAAATCTTGAGTTCTGACTGAGTGTTTTTCTAACCCCGATGACTTCATATTAGTTACATTGCCAAACAAGGCCTGGCGATTAAAAATATTGAGTTACTCCCATGGAATAGGCGAAGAATATTTTTACCGGTTACACACACAAGTACATATACAGAATATATCAAAATTACCTCTAAAATAGATATCCAAAATTCTCCCGTTTCATTTTTTAATATTCAATTTTCCAGCCGTAAAATGTCATATAAATTAACAAATAAAGGAGTGTTCTCCGACTTCGATTCTTTTAACCCGTCTCTCAGAACTAACACCAGTATACATGCTTATTTTCTGTCAACTGGTCATAGCTGTCCGTTGAAAATTATACTACCACCCCAGTAACTAAATTGTAGAACTGAGTGTTTTCGAGCTAGCTTAGATTATTAAGGTTCACTCTTGTCTCCCATAATTTCTGAACAATCTTAAGTCTCATGGGAACAAAATCACGAGGCTAGCTCTCTGTGAGGCCGACATCGGTGAAAGATATGTATATTCTTGTAACATTCTATGCATAGCTTATGTAAAGACTGTCGGTAAACCGATGCATTTTGATCCTCAATAAATGTGATGTTCCACAACTCTGGACATGTCATGACTGCAGGTGAGTTACATTGCCAATCAAGCATTGGCAATTAAAAATAGTTGTTATTTCCCCCCATGTAATTGTGAAGAATATGTCACCGAGTTATTCACACACACACACACACACACACACACACACACACACACACACATATATATATATATATATATATATATATATATATATGACAGGGCTACTAAACACAATATAGTCTGAGTACAACTTCATATCTTTATTCAAATCTCATCACACACTACTTTCTTCAATGGCGTCTCACATTGGCGCCCAACTTCTAACAAAGGCAGGCTTCGCTGCTTCGGGGAGCTACAGGTCTGAACCGTGATATGTGCATATTGCTCTCTGCACAGATCACTGCGCGTGAGCCGTATTTATGTGGCTAACTCCTCATGCCGCGTCACTCTCAATAAAAGAATCCCTAATTAAAATCTCTTAAAATTAATCTACAGTTTAAATCCTGACATATATATATATATATATATATATATATATATATATATATATATATATATATATATATATATATAACGCTTATATAAGTCCATTCCTAGTACGGATAAAGGTACTATTGTAGTCGCTAAAAATTTCATTTTAAAAAGAAATATGTATACAAGTAAAAATCAATATAAAAAGGAAATTTACAAAAATAATGATGAATCATCAGGGCCGTAACTAGGGCTTGGCAGAGGTGGCATTTGCCACAAGCACATCAGTCATAGGGTCGCCGAATCGGGACGAAAATGGGGTCCGAAAGAAGACGATTCGCCCAAAGTAGAAATAAGAAAAATATTTATTATAGAATCAGATTTTATTTTTAAAATCCAATGTGTTTAAAAATTACTGTTTTACGAATTTTCTTATTTTTTAAAATGCCTTTAGAGACTAATTTTGTTATAGATTTCTAATATGCCTTCATATAAATCTGGGCTTTCGTTTTAAATTTTGAATTTATTAAAGTTATTAAAATTAAATTTAAATTTAGAAAATCATTATTTTTTAATGAAAATTCAACGTACAAATAAAAAATATTCCCCTCAAATAAACTATCCGGTTTATCAGCAAATTAATACCTCTAGAGTGTTCAAAAATGTTTTTAAGTTTTAATAAAATAAATATAGAAGAAAAAATTAAAAATTAATATACTAGGAACATTTTAAGAATTAACAAAGAATTAATAAAATTAATTATTTTAAGTTCATTCCAAATATATATATAAAAAAATTATATTTTCTCATTATATTGGGTGGTAGGAGAGCAGATAAGTTTTTTTCCCCACGGACTCTAAAGGACCTAGTTACGACTCTGTAAATCCTGCAAGTTAGAACTTATTGATATAAAGACATCTTAACAATTTTTAAAAAAACTATTTCGATATAATCCTTCACTTTATGCCTCGAGAACACAAAAAGAGACAAACATTAATAAAAATAATAAATAAAAAATGGCCTAATTTTACACTGCTAACTTTGGAAAAAGCCCTTTTTATTTGAATTTTAACGTGGTAGGAAAAATATAAACCATTCTTACAACGAGCACTCGATTATACAGCAGTTTCGAATCGTTGCTACAGAACACGAGAATGCAGAAACGCCCAGCAGATAAAATTCATGGGGAGATTACAATCGATGACGTAATACTGTTGTTTCCTGAGTGTGCGTAGGTAGCCCCACCTCCATATGTCACGCCTGTGTATCTCTACTGACATCAGTAAATATAAGTATCTAAAATCACCAAGGTAATCCATGACATTTTTAAGCTTTTTGTTTGTCTTGGAAAATTCCATACCATCTGATATTTTTAAAACTTCACTTCTGCAAGAGGACCGTACCCGGGGTGTAGTTTCGAACTAAACTGATCTTATTATATATTTCTCTTTTTATTACTAAAAACCCATAAATTTTATAAAAAAATTATATAAATTTTGATATGAAAATTTAATAATAATAGCATTAACATTATATAAAATTTAATAATTTAATATTATATCTATCTACAGACTCCATGCATATATTGTGTAACACGTTTCAGTAAATGTATGAAACAACCTCGAGCAAAATTAATGTAATTGAAAGAATTGACTTTCTTTTTAATTAATATTAAATTTTGATTGAGCATTGCAATCAAAAAATTATTCGGTAAAATGTAATTTTATTCCAGAATTGAAATACAATACAGTAAACTTCATAATTTCAAGGTGATTTAAAAGGAGGGGGTAAGTTTCTAGTTGCCATTCAAAGAAACAAAACATTTCTTAATTCAGATTTAATAAACATCATGTGGTGAATTTTGTTTTCAGTTTCAGTTAAGGCATGAAGAAAATGAACAGTCACCAGTTAAACCAATTCAGTTTAACTAATAGAACAAAATAATGCTTATTAGTACAATAAACCTTCAAAATAAATTATGCTGGTACTAATTTAGAAATGTAGTGATTATTACATACATTTATTTCATTTACTAAAAAAAATCTATTACGAAATTCATGTAATTATATGAAGAAAATCCTTTGTCACTATTCACTAAAATCAGGCTGAAATCTTTTTAAACGAAATTTATATGTATCAAGAGAAACACTTTCACAAAGACTAAATTAGAAACTGGCACGGTAAAAAGCGTATCCTCTCAACATGAATGAAATTGGGATGACGGTCTCTCTACCCAACAGCTACTTTCAAAGAGAAAAAAGGCGGATATCCTAGAGAGAGGGAGCGAACTACTATATTTGACGATGACGTCATCATTCTCGTCAAACTCACAAATTTAAGCGGTTTAGGTGTATTCTTCGAGTTGAAAGAACAATCGGATCATTTTGACTATCAATTATTTTACACTTTGTGCATTTCACAAACTCAATTTCCCGAGAATTATATTTAATTTTGAAGTTTACCTCACGCTCCCACCGTGTGTTTACTTTCGGATCGCAGACGATGGTTTCCCTCCTCCATCTGATTGGTGGAGAGCTTTTCCGGTTTCTTTCGCTGTGCCGGTTGGTTTGCGTAGTGCCGCGCCCCCCTGTGCGAGAGGTGGATTGAGAACGAAACTCAGTTCTCTCTCCTAAACTGTTTACCAGCGGACAGGGCGATGGCAAGTTCAACAAAAATGAGTCGCCGGTCAGTAAGCATTACGCATCAGGCCCGGAGTTCGACTCCGTCGGGAGATAGACAGAGGTCTAATCTAAGTCCGACTCGTTTGAGTCGAATCCAAGAGAAGGTAGAATTACAAAATTTAAATGACCGGCTCGCGACCTACATTGATACCGTACGGAGTTTGGAAGCGGAAAACAGTCGGCTGAATACTCTAATTCGAACGACACAAGAAACAACTACCAAAGAAGTAACAAATGTCAAAAATGTCTATGAAAGAGAACTGGCTGATGTCCGCAAAACTCTGGATGACACTGCGAAAGAGAAAGCTAAAATGCAACTTGCCGTTGATAAGTGGCGAACCGAGGCAGAAGACCTGCGTTTGAAGTAAGCCACACTAATCCTCAATGTTGTACTGTTTACTTATTTAATTTGTTTATAAGCTTATAATTATTATAATTTATAATATGTTTATCTGTAAGCTTTATTGAATTCAGTGTAATTATTGGAGAATGTTTATAGCAACTGAAAATAAGATGTCTATTTATTTTCCAAATCTAATTTAACTTTGTCATGTAAAAAAGATAATTTATGTGGATTTAGTGAAGAAAACGTAATTTACTGTAATATCTATACACGTGTGTTTAACCTGCACAGTACGTACTGAGTAACCATATTTTACCCCAGTTTCGTTTTATGCGGCCATTTGACAAACCACAGTTTAGAAGTAGGGCACAAGGTGTGTTTCTTTTAGCATAAAAAAAATTCGGATTTGTTGCTACGATACGGTATGTGTATGTGAGTTGACAAAGTTGAAAAAAACTGTCTAATTAAATTTTAGTTTATGTATCAAAAATATTAAATCATTCTGATTTATTGAAACATTTTTTAAGAAACTCCTTCTTAAAAGCATTAAAACAAATAAACTTATGAATAACTGTTAAAAAGTGTGACAATTCTTTTAAATTGATTTCAGATTTATGTATGTATATTAAGTAACTTAAAATTCAATGCAAATTTTTTGCCGAGCATAAATGCATATGTTCTTACTTTTTTTACCTGTACAGTAGACTGGGACTAATTACAAAAAGTTTTAATTTTTAAAATAAGTAACGATTAGAAATTTCTTTCGTAATGCAAACTTTAAAAATGTTTTAATTATTGAAGAATCATAATGTGATTTTTAAGATCAATTAAATCAACAATAATTAAAATTATTAGCAATTATGTGTAAATACATTTTCAGTGTAACAGTGTTCCCTGCTATGAGGCATCTTGTAACACAAGATAGGATTATTTGTTACATAAAATGTTTAGAGAAATAAATTCAAAAATAATATCCTTGTTGTTATTGTGTAATTAGTTTGGAAGTATTTATTATAAAGAAGTCTGCAAAATCTAGATTTCATGCATTCACTTAATTACTTAATCTATTTTCTTGAACTATAATAATTATTGTTAGAGTTAATTTTTTTTTTCAAATATGATTGTCATATTAGCATAATTATCACCAATTTAATTGGAATAATAATGTCAAAACTGTGTCAATGGATGTCTGGATTTTGAGTAGGACTCTGGTACACACATAAGGAAGGTTTGTGGGTTCAAAGCTTTTCCATGCATCAATTAACTGAAAAAAATGTCTAAAGATAATGCATTGGGTTAGTCCCTAATATTACATTCTGGCACTTCCATTATATTTTGTCAAGTTATAATACAATATTAACTTGAATTAAAATTTGTATTACATTTAAAAATTTGTCTGTGGTGCTTTCCTCTAAAACCTCACCTGTAAAATAAGTTTGGTGTACTCAACTGGAGTATGACGTTTGTCATATTCTTTGTAGAATCAGCTATCATCTTGGTCCTAATAAACCTTTAAATATTCTGAGATTATGAGAAAATATTTTCTTTGCTAGTTGTCCTTTTCTTTGCTGTAGTTCTAAAAAAAATTATTTTGATGAGTTTTGTTAGAAAGCATTTACTACCAGTTTCTACTTGCTAACCAATTTTCTTTTGCCAGCTTAACTATATGGTCTTTTTTTTCTTGGCTGTCATGGAGCTGTTTGTTCTTTGATGCAGAAAAATCTACTTTTGATAAGAAATCACCTGTTTTCAATGCACAGGAACTCTTCATATGTAGATTTACCTTCTGTTATTGGATCACAGTGTGTATTTTTCTGTAACATTCTGTCCATTATATGAAGACCTGAACTGATGGGCGATGAAACATCAGTGATAGCAATAATTCTTCATCACTAAAAATTATCTCTAATATTAAATGGCCACAGATTTTCTTTACTGCAGAATTTATTTCGTATTTATTAGCTACTTTTCAAAGGGAATTTCTCTTCATTACATCTTTTCTAGCCTCCAGAAATAATTTCTTTTGTTTTATACCCATATTATATTTATTTTACTGTTCTTCCTATCACCTTTAAAAAAGTTATAATTTATGCTGGTAAAATTGTAAAATAGTACCCCTTATGACATCATTTTATATTTTGATATGATTAGTATTTATGTACATGTACAGAAGCTTAAAGTATTAAATCCCTTGCCTGAAATCCAAGCTTTACAGATATCACTTAGTGTTTTGCCACAGAAAAGTACAGTTTAGAAGAAAAATTATTTTACGACACAAAATTATCTTAACATGCTATCTATCTCCTTGCTACTGACTGAAATACTTCCAGTAAACAATGGGGATTTGATACAGATTAATGCTGTTATTTAACGAGATATATATTGCTACTGGTGGGTAAATTTTAATTAAATTTTAACTGCATACTCAGCTTAACATGTATCCATGGTTGTCCTTTACTATAACTTGTTCTTTCTGAAGAAGAGCTCTTTTTTGAGTAACTCAAACTTATAAACTTCATAAGCTCAGTTAAATTATTTTCAGTCATTTTTAGTTGATTTATTAGTATAAGTACCTTTTATAAATTTAATTTTTGGACTCATGCTAATTTTAAGGAAGTTATCAATTTCTTTTGAAGATGCATGTATAATTTTAACTAAACAATTGTCTCTTTGCCTACAGAATTGTAGACATTGAGAAAATTATTAAATTATCATAATTAAATATATATATTTGGATATATTTTTCTTATAGTTATGTCTTTTATATTTTTGTATTTTTTCTTTTACTTTTAGTTGTGTGGTTTGGTAAGTGAGGTAGGAGTGTATTTTATTTTCTTGGAATATTAATTATTATTTTTTGCTGTAATCCATAATTATTTGAGTTATAGACATTTAATTCATTTATGATCCAAAAATAAAAATCATAGTTACACATAGTTTTCAACTATTAATTAAAATAAGATTTTGTTACCCTTTTCACTTTACTTTTCAATAGATCTACAGCAAAGGATATTACAGTTTGAAAATACTACTACTTTATATGTGTACGAGCATAAGAGAATTGCTATATAACTAGTATTATAATTTGTTTTTCTACTCATTGGTATGTAAGAAATGTTGTGTTTCATAGGGAATTCAAAGTCAAGCCAATTATTTCTGAATTCACATAGCTTGCATCTTGTTTCTATCATAATATAAATCTTTTATAAAATCCTGTACTTCAGCATTCCTACCTACAACCTGTCTGTTAAAAGTTCATCTCAAAAGTATAGAGCACGGCTCTAATCTCTATGACATTAACTTACTTCCATCTAAAAAGAAGAGTTGTGAATCAAGTACCATATCCTTGGCCTTACCAATTTTTGGGGTCTCTTTTTAGACCTTGTAAATTCTATCCTTAATTTGCGTTTGTTTGGCTCGGTGCTTTCTCTCTGTACCCACTCACTTTAGTACCTCCAATTTTTTGCTAGCACATCATTAAGCTATTTTGCCAACTCAGTTTACTAATTGTGATGTTCTTGTTTCATGTATTGTTTAAAAAATTATAAAACTACATAAAAATAATAATGCTCATAAAAATCAAACTAAAAATTAAAAAAATATATTAAAATCAAATAAAATTCTTTGTTGTCTTATACTTTTTGTACCTGAATTAATTCTTCTTGCATTGTATTTTTTATGCCAACTTCTGGCTTCAAATGTTATTTGTTGAAGTATTTAGTTACTCTGGCCCTCAATAGATGGCAGCACAGAAATAAACTGTTTGAAATGCTTCCAGTTACTTGAACAGCTGATAGACTTGCTCTATTTTGTCACTGTCAATCTTCCAGTCTAGTTTAAAATTTTTCAACTTACACAATGCATTGTTACCCATAGCTTTGAGGCAAGAATAAATTTATGCAGTATATTATTTATCCACCAACTTGGTGTGATATGTAATACTCACACTTAAAATTTTCTCCTTTGGCTGTCCTTTGCATTCAAATTTCAAATAATTGTGGATCTTTTTCATTCTGAGGTTATGGTGGCATTTTTTACATTCCCACATACTTCATATCACTAAATACCTTCCCGTTGACCTTTGCTGGTGTTAAATAATTAATACAAGGTTATGTGAAATGTTTGAATGTTTCCTAACAAGATTGTGGAATACAATTAAAAAATTTAATTTGTGAGAGTGATTGTTGTTGATCAAATATTTTATATATTGGTCTATTAATTTATTAATTAGTATCTTGGTATTAGATATATTTCTCATTTTTCAGACTTGCTAAAAGAGAAAAGGAAATTGCTGCTTTAGAAAAACAAGTTAAAACCACAGAAATTTTGAATCAAGATCTCCAAAGGCGGGTCAATCATTTAAGTTCTGAAAACAGGAAGCTTGAAAATCAACTTAAAGTTAGTTTATAATTCCTTAAATCAATTTTAACTCAGTGTATAGCTTTCGGGAAAAAAGGACTTAAAATTATTGATGTCTTTCAGGATGTTTTAGCTGAGAATGATAAACTGTCCCACCAAGCAATTACTCTGAAAAAAGAATTAGATGATGAAACATTGATGAGGGTAGATCTAGAGAATCGTCTTCAGAGTGCTAAAGAAGAACTCTCATTTAAGGAGTCTGTCCATCAACGTGTATGTTTTTAAATTTTATATTCACTCCTTTTGCAATCCTTGAGGTTTGTTCCTTGAAAATGTGAAATTGGATCAATCTATACTGCCATTTGCATTTTTTAAAATGGGAACTATATTATTAATGAATTAAAAATTATGTATATTGGAGGGTTGAAAAGATTAGCTGTTTTTTTTATTATTATTAAATACTTTTTTTTTCAACACTTTGCTTGTCCTGTATGTCATATGTGGTATACCCATCTAATGCAATGCTTGGATATTACATATGATACACAATGAACTATATTTTAAGTGAAAAACAATTTGTTATGGCATCTTGAATTTAGTTATATTTTTCAGTTAGTCATAAAATTTAAAGCTTTATATCTAATATATGATAAAAAAAGGGGACAGTCAAAGAGTTAAGGTTTTTAGGCTTATAATTTACTTTTGTTCTCGGTATAATTATGCTAAGCTGTAATACAATAACTAAAAATAGAAATGAAAAAGCACATAAATTTTCTGTAAAAAAAGCAGAACATCTGCATGAAGTTATCCTTTAAGTTTATAAAAGGGAGATATTTAATTTAGGATGAGTGTTGGTGATGTCACACCTAACCCTAGCCAACCAATGAAGCGTCCTCATATGAGATGATTCTGGAAAACTCTACCTAGTAGTGGTGACAGCTGACCAAACTAGTCTATTGACTGTTGAGCAAATGAACTTGATGGCAAAATGGAAGTATTACCATGTCTGTTTACAATTCAGACATACATTGGGTTGAGACCCAATCTCAAAATTTCATACTGTAAAATGAGGCCCCCTTCACAAATTGGATACCATAAAAGCAACCCCTTTACAGAATTTGGTGTAGGGAAAGTGGCCCTTCAGAAAATTCCTTATCGTAAAATCAATCATGTAAAAATGAACCTAAACTTAAAAACATAAATTTGCAAAAGAAATTTACATTGTTGTTTCTGCAATCATCTAAACATGTTTATGAGTGGTTCTTAATAATGTATTCACATTGTTAAATATTTCCACTGGTTTTGTTCTCAATCTCTATTATATAATTTGTTTTAATTATATGTCTTTGCAGGTTTCAGATAGAATTGTGATAACTTAAAATTTTCTTTATCACATAATAGAATTTATTGTTTCACTAATTAATAATAAAAAAATACTTTTACAAAATGCAGATTTAAAATATAAAACTTAGATTGACACCTGCATGTGTTCTAATAAAAAATATTTTTATAAGGTTTCAACATAACATCTTGATCATAGATAAGCATTTGTCTCCATAGGCATAATTTATAACTTTTTATTTTAAATATGGTTTTTTATTGGAATCAGGCTACAAATATACTTATATTTTCCTAAATTACTTGAGTAATTCTCAATTTGTAGAAAAGAATATATTTTCTGTATTTTTGGTTTTATATGTTGATTATTAGTTATTTTTTGTTAATTATAATATGTCAATGTGTAATAATATTGGAACAAATTTTCATAAATGCTATGTTATAAGTAATGATGCTAAGAACTATGGTAGTTGAGATCACAAAGGCATCAACCCATAACTGGAGGGTTGTAAGTTTGAGGTTCAAGTTGGTTAGAGATCTGCCATGTTCATTAATGATAATGGGGCATATAAAATAGGTTCATGATTGTAATTTCCTCCAAGTTCAAAAGCTACATTTCAAGGTGGCAGGCCAAGTGTCAGGTTCTTCTGCTTGGTACCTGCGTTTAAATAATGAGAACCCATAAAGAGCAATATTTCTTGCATCTATAGCATTCCTTAAGCTACACATGTATTCCAGGTACTCATTAAATAAATTCTCTTATAAAATAATTTATTTGTTTGTAGTAACAATAAATCTTCTCTTATGTAGGAAATTTCAGAAACAAGAACTGTGAAGGAGACTGAGATTCAGGAGCTCAACAGCCAGTTAGCTGAAAACTATGAACAAAAACTGGCTGACACCCTCAGAGAACTAAGAGAGCAGTATGAAACACAAATGAGAATTAATAAAGATGAGATTGAGACACTGTATGAAACTAAGGTAAGTTTTACTAAGATAAATCTATATATATAATATATAAAAATGAATTTGTGTCTGTCTGTCTGTACTTGAGTCAAAAATCATTCATCCAATCGCCGTGAAAATTTGGGAAATTATTAGGTATATCCCTACGAAAGTTTTTGTAAATTTTTAATGTTCAAAATCCATTCCTTCCCCCTTTTTCAAGGGTTTCATGTCATTATTCCAAGCATTATTTTCCCTGGTTAAATGCAAACAATTAACATTTTAATTTATCGCATTGTAACTAAGTAAAAGAAGCAATATTTCTAGCAAGGTGACATCATTACGTTAATCCCATGTAATTGTTTTAAGTGCAGTTTTCCTTGGTTAAAAGCAGGAGATTAAATATTTCCATTTATCACATAATAAATAGGTGAAAATATTTTTTTTATCATGACATCACTCCTTTTAATATCTCATTTATTCATTATTTTATATTATTTAAACATCATCTGCATAGTATCAATTCGATTTGAGCTAGAAATTTAGGTATAATGTGATTAACTTTCCTTTCTATGTGACGCAAATTATAGCATTTTTATATGAGAACTAATTTTAAATTTAATTCTTGGTTAGTTTTTATGTTACAATGAAATGTTTATCAACAATATTCTAACAACAAAAAGTATAAATTTCAGTGACTCTCATAGGCAAATAAAAACCTATCATTTTATATAGTTATCTTTATAGTCATATGGTTGTCGATATTAATGTGTTTCTGTTTCATACAAAACCACGTGGTTTGTCATAAATTTCCTTAATTTTGGACAACATTTATTGATACCAACAAAATTAACACTGTTGCTGTCAAAACCTCTGCTTCCTATTCTACCACGTAATATGGCAAGATCTATTAATGTTGGTAATTAACGTACAGTAGTAATACTATAATGTAATTTAGGGTTAAACTTATATTTTACCATAAAAAAAGTTTGAGCAAATTTATTACGAGACACAAATTTGATGCAGATTTAATCACTAGCATGAAACGTATATTTTGTTATTTTTATTTATTGATATTAAGAACAGTTTTCATTTGTATGTTTTTTATACAAATTACCCAATAAGTCATAGATATATATTTAATGCCTAATTATCCCTTTTGTTGATAAAAATATATACCTAAATATATAAAAATACATATGTTTACAGGAGTATACATATCTGTATAAACTGGTGTGTATGTATGTATGTATATATATATATATATATATATATATATATATACTTGTATGTACGTACATATATATATATATATATATGTATGTATGTATGTATACATACATACTATTGAGACTATTGAGAGAGGTAGGAGCAAGATACGGTACCCCCCACTCCCCCAAAAGTAAGACAGAATACCTCCTTCCCATCCAAAAAAATGTAGTTTTAATTTTTTTTACCATTTTATTTATTTTTTATTTGGGAAGTCTTCAAAAGTTACAGCAGTTTATTTTGTGTTTAAAACAGTATTTTGTGTTTGAATATTTTGAATCAGAATGGGGTTTTTGTATCACAAGTGATAAACCGATAATATGGTCTAAAATTTAAAAAAGGTCATTGCTAGATGCTCAGAAAGAAACATGCAATGGCATTTTCCTAACTATTTTAAACTTATCCTAATAACTTTAAATAAGTAACAATTTTCTCGATGACATAATTCATGATCACAGTTACATATGTAGGTGCATATTAATGTTTCTGGAATTTTGCTTTTTGTTTTAGATTTTTAATATACATTGCTCTTTAAAAATAGATAAGAGAGTTTTTGTTAAATTTGTATTATGTATTACTTTTTTAGTGTTTAATTTTATTTCAATGAAGAGTGTTTTATATAAACAGGGCTAGTTGTATATTTGTAACTAATGAACTCATACAGAAACACATTGTATTTAATATAGATGAAAATTCCTTTTGGTGTAATAGTCTTCAAATATTAAAATAATAATTTTTAAAATTTAATCTATGTTAATCTGTGAAAAGTAGTACAATATTTGTTTCATATTACCATATTTCTTATATGAAGGATTTTCTATTCTCCCTTATTCTTCATGTAAGGGTGTTTCTACTGTATACCCAGCTAGCAACTTTATGATGGCCCTATGTAGTACTGCCTTTGATGGGTCAACCTCTTTATGGTATATTGGTCAATTGAGGGCTAACATTAGACTATTGGTTATTTCTAACAGAGCAGCAACTTAATGTTAAGAGAAGCCTATTATGACCAACTGAATGCCAATATTTATAAATTCTTGTTTACCGTATACTTTAAAACTGCATCCCTCTTTTCTGCGAGTTTGGAGAAAAAAGGGCAGGTTATTCCTGAAGTAACTCAGAAAAATGTGATTTAGTTCTACAATCAGCCTCAGTCTACATAAGAACTGTAACCATAGTTACCATAACCATAGTAGTAAGAAACTGGATTTTTTTTTCAAACTTGGAGAAGATGGTGATGCAATTGTACAGTTTGCATTTCCACCCAAACATTAATTTTGAAATATTGCAGCAATCTCATGGTAAACAGCAGTAGCACTAAAGATAGCAGTTGGCTCACAGCTTTTTCATTTACCACTGGTTCTGCACATGCATGCTATGCGCATACTTTACAGATTACTTTTGTGTAAATGTTACTTTTGTGTGCTAATGGTATACCAATATTTGTGAAAGAGGTGTAAATAGAAATATTTCTATGTTCAGCCTAAAGAAAGCAGCATGTGAGTACTTCAGTTAGCTAACTAGACATTTGCTAAATGCCCATTTCAATGTACACTTAACTAAAAAAGCAACTACCAACTTGTGACCAAATGGACATTCAACATACCCATGCTAGCCTGGTATTGAATGACTATTTTGAAAATGAAAATCTTTATATAATTTTTTTATTTTTTTTTTTACAAATTTCCATGTTCTGTCTTGATTAGAGTTCCCCTTTTTTGTATTGTGACAAATATAAAAATATTTTTATTGTGTTAATTTCTAGATTGCAGATTTACAGAAGAAGTTGGATCGCTGTTCAGATTTCTCTACATCTTACAGAGATGAACTCAGAACTTTGAAAAATAAAGTTGACAGTTTAAGTTCAAAGAACTCAAGTTTAGAGTCTACGGTAAATAAAGAAATTTACTTAGCTATGTTTTTCAGTGATTCTAATTGATATTACAAAATTTTAGTTATATTTCAAATGGTGACTTCCTTTTGGAAAAATACACTTTTCCTTGTTTTTTAAATATTTATCTTAGTTGTTATTTGAAATTTAATTGCCATTTAAACTGTTCAGAACCGCAATCACATATATGTAATCACGTGATTCTTTGTTCAGGGCATGCGGGCACCCTAGTGTCTTTGGGAATTGGAAAATTTTATTCAAACTCTTAAAGAACACAAATGGTGGTTAAAGTTTGTTAGATTTTCAGACAATGTTCCTCAGAGTGTTGACTTTCAATATATGCTTTCAGTTTTAATTATTATTATTTTTTATGAATTGGAATTTTGAATAGGCATTAACAGTATGTATTTGAGTACTCCCAAGGGCAGCAGTTTATTGAACACTGGATGTCTATATTTTGATAAAATGGGAACAGATGGATGCATTAATTTGTATATTACTGGCAACAAATGGAATGTTTATTATTAGGGTTAGAAAGGAAAATAGAATTGTTTTTGCTGTTTGGAGTTTGCTAAATAGTGTTTTGTATATTTTGAGTAAGTTTTATTTTAGCCATCAGGGTGTAAAGAATTAAATATATAAATAAGAACACGAGTTTTTAATTGGTGAATGAATGAGAGAGTGAAATGGAGGAAATTTATTTATTTTTTAATACAAGTGACTGTGAATCTGAATATTCAGATGCAATTGAAATATTTAATATAAATAATAATGATAACAGTTTAAATGGAATTGAATAATAAACAGATATGAAAGATCTGATATTCTTAAACTTTCATTTAATTCATTAAATTTCGGAAATTTTTTTGGTGATATCTTATAATTTTATTGATAATTTGTTTAAATTTTAAAACCATCCTTTTTTTAGTGTAATTATAAATTTTATTAAAATGAAACCATTTTATCTAAAATTCGTAATTGTTTTTTCAAATATCAGAAAACTTTTGTTACAATATATATACAGATGTTATCAGGAATTACAAACTGTAAATTTCAGCATATTGCTATGGATAGTTTTCTGAAAACATTTGATATCCTTATGACTGCTAGCAATAGAAATAATTCAAGAAAACACAAACAATTTAAAATTAAATACAATGCATGTCTGTGATAATCCAGATTTAAAACAGAAAAACAATAGAATGAATTACATGCCTTTGTTTTTGATGTGGCAAAGGCTTTTCAAATTTTTGATATGAAACTTTTTTTTTCCTTTCATTTCTACAAACATCCACATTTAGATGATTCATTTGTAATATCAATCATCTATAGTGAATTTTTGTCCATTGTCCCGGTCTCATCAGTTTAATTTCAAAGTGTAAAAGTGGGATAACTTAATTGAAATATAAATGAAGCAAAGTTTAATAAAAAGCTGTGAGTGCTAGAAACAAAAATCAGCAGAATTTTAAAAAGTTAATAAATAGAAAATAACATTTGTGCCAGATTATAGACCTTTGGATTATCAATGCTTCACTGTAATAAATTATTGGTTGTATTTTAAACATTTTTATTGTTTGGAAGGCAAAAAGGAAATTAACAAATTATAGACACAAAATAAACTATAAATATTTAGAATGAATCAAACTTTCTTATTTTCTTGTTCCCTAGAGTTTGTTTTTCAACTCACCCTTTGCAATACTTTTTGTTATTCTGAAAAAGACTGGTTTTCACCAATACTCTAAAGAACTAAATAAGTTTTTCTTTCATCAGAATGTGTCCCTGGTAAACCGAATTAAAGATTTGGAGAAAATGCTGGAACAAGAGCGAGATTGGCACAGTGAAGCCCTCAGTGCTAAAGATGATGAAATCCGAAGCCTGAGGGAGGAGATTGACCGACAGCTATCAGAATACAGAGACCTCCTAGATATCAAGGTTGCCTTAGATCTTGAAATATCTGCATATAGGAAGCTTTTAGAAGGTGAAGAAACCAGGTAAAAATTGATTGATTTTTTGTAGATTTAAGATGGCTGAGGTGGGATCATGCTTAGATGAGGTCCTTTAGCAAGGAATTATTTTGGGACTCCCATGCTATCTTAAACAACTTAACAAGTACAATACTAGTCAAATTTAAATTAGTGTTTGCTTGTGAAATTTGAAAAGCCACTGGAAAAAAATAATTCAATCAAATAGATATTGTAAGCTGTATTGATACCCAGCTAGCAAGTTTATGATAGATCAAAACAGTACTGCATTTGATGGTATATTGACCATCTGAAAGCCAAAGTTGACTGTTGGTTGTTTCTAACAGAATATCTACATTATGTTGACATTCTGTTAATTACTCAACTGAATGCTTACATACTGATTGGATGATCTGTCTTAATGCCAATAGTTATAAATTCTTGTTCACAGTAAACTGTACAACTGCTTTACACTTTTGGAGAAAAATGCAGCTTCTCTAAAGTAACTCAAAAAGATGTGATTTAGTTCTAAAGTCAACCGCAAACATACATAAGAACTATAATTATAGTTACTTTAATTAGAAACTGCATTTTCTTTCCAAGCTCTGAGGACAATGAGATGCAGTTGTACAGTTAATTGTGAACACAAGAATTTACTAGACTGCATTTCTACCCGAACATTGATCTTGAAATAGTACAGCAATCTTGTGATTAACAGCCTTAGCACTGAAGATTGCTTTTGACACACAAATTTCTCAATTTCTGCTGCATAGCTATAGGGTGATTACCTTTGTCTTAGCCAATGATACACCAATATTTATGCAAGAGACATAAAAAGAAATATTTCTACATGGGGTCAATGGAAAGCCAAAATTTGAATATTTGAGTTTTCCAACAAGGCATTTACCATAATTTCGCACATATACAGTCCATAGCATCGTATAGTCTGCAGGGACAATTTTTCATTTAAAAAATTTCATAAATCATCAGATAGTCAGTACCACTGGATAATCCTCGGCCTATATGTGCAAAAAATATGTATTTTAGCATGACAATGTTAAATTATTTTAAGAATGAAAACCTAAGTACAGTAGAAAAACAAAATTTTTTTTATAAATTTTTTTTTTTTATATATTTTCCCCCCCCCCCCCCCCCCCCCCCCCCCCCCCCCCCCCCCCCCCCCCCCCCCCCCCCCCCCTTTTTTTTTTTTTTTTCCAAAAATCTGGATTAGACTCAATTAATTCCACCTTTAAAATTTGAAATCATTTCTTCTGCCATAGCCTCGAAGACGAATTTTAATGGAAGAAACAGAGCGGCTTACATTTCTCTGTTTGAGAACCTAGCTATATAAATTGTCTTCTTATGCAGTTCATTGTATTTTTCCAGGATGACTGGATCGTTTTTTCTCATATTTTTAATGTTTCCTTTTGCTTGCGGCAATTTCTTACTGCTTTCTCTTCTACCTTCTGAATTATTTTCAACTTGAAATCAGTAGTAAAACTGCAACAATGTTTTAAAGACATAATGAATGACCAATATTGCCACAAATTAAATTTTTGAAAACAAAACACTGTTATGAGTGATCCTTGTGGTGAAATAATCTTCGACCCTCAACCTACGATCTTGAACCCATCCACTTGGTGTTGTTAATTGGAGTTGTAAATAGTGTTTATCAATATTTTCGCATACTCTAGGGCACAATTTAAAATTGTCCTACTTGCTACTACTGATTTGTCTGCATTATGGGTTGCATTTTTTTTCATGGTTTATTACTAATACGATACAATGTTTTCTTGACGTCTCGTGAGTTGTGCTTTTGTTTACATTTGATCATCAACCATTGCACAACATGCTTTTTCCTGCCTTCTTCCAGTTTTGATGATTTGAGCAATGAGCAACCAATAAATAGTCTGCATACTATGCGTGCAAAATTACGGTAGCTATCTAAATGCTATCATTTCATATTCCTGTTTCAACATACACTTAATCTAAAGATCAACTATCAACTTACGGTCAATAAACTTCTGAGATGTCTGTTCTAGCTGGGTATATATATATATATATATATATATATATATATAATGTGTGTGTATATAGTATACTATATATATATATATATATATATATATATATATAGTATATATATATTTATATATGTACTGGTTCACTCAATGCTTCTCCTGTTGATAAACTCAAAAGTTTAGATTTGTAAATTGTTATTGTGAATTTCAACAATTGTATATTTTTGCAATCTCAGACCTTGAAAATCAATATGTTAAGACCAAGTTTGTATCACATGCATTAATTTGTATATTACTGGTATTTACATATGAGTAAACATATATGTGTGGACAGCAACTTGATATGTCAAAATTTTGCCTATTTAGGTTAAACATCAGCCCCAGCAGCTCCCGTGCTAGCAGTCCACAATCTATGCATTCCACTCCCCTGCGAGGTCAAAAACGTCGCCGAATATTGACCGATTCAGAGCGGACCAGCCTCGGCACCCAAGTGTCTTCTAAAGCAACTGGTGACATCAGTGTCGCAGATCATGACACCTCAGGGAAATACATCAAAATTTATAACAAGGGAAAACAGGTCAGTTCAATACATGTTTTTATAGACATATTATTATACATGTTTATCCATTGTTTTCCTACATAAAAGAGCTTTTTCATTTCAGTATTTCTTAGAGAAAAATTCATTCCATTATTTTGGAAATGTTACGGGTTTAATTTTTGAAATATATTCAACAATATTTCTCTGTTGTTTGGTTAGGTTCAACATTTTATTTTGTGCTTTGTTCAAAAAACTATTATGCTTCTTAAAAAATAAACCTTATCTTTACTTATATCATGGCATAAATTTTAAAAGTTACAAACATTTTATAGTACATGAGCATCATTGACGACTTTTCATTTATTAAATTAGGCTGAGTTCAATTTCCTATTTAGCTAACCCAGACAATGAATTTGTGTATTGTTTGTATGTGTGTGTGTGGGGGGAATTAATTCTACTGCTTGTATTGATATTATTCATTATGAAACACTGTTTAAACACAACTCTTGTTGATCAAATAATTATTGAAATAATAGCCTTTTCAACATTTGTCCATACAACACTGCATTTTTTGTTGACCATTTTACTATGGAAACCAATATATATATATATATATATATATATATATATATATCATATATATATATATGCGCAATATTTTTGTCATTAATTTTCTTTCTTGGGGGGGATGTTAAAGACCAAGTTTGTATCACATGCATTAATTTGTATATTACTGGTATTTACATATGAGTAAACATATATGTGTGGACAGCAACTTGATATGTCAAAATTTTGCCTATTTAGGTTAAACATCAGCCCCAGCAGCTCCCGTGCTAGCAGTCCACAATCTATGCATTCCACTCCCCTGCGAGGTCAAAAACGTCGCCGAATATTGACCGATTCAGCGGACCAGCCTCGGCACCCAAGTGTCTTCTAAAGCAACTGGTGACATCAGTGTCGCAGATCATGACACCTCAGGGAAATACATCAAAATTTATAACAAGGGAAAACAGGTCAGTTCAATACATGTTTTTATAGACATATTATTATACATGTTTATCCATTGTTTTCCTACATAAAAGAGCTTTTTCATTTCAGTATTTCTTAGAGAAAAATTCATTCCATTATTTTGGAAATGTTACGGGTTTAATTTTTGAAATATATTCAACAATATTTCTCTGTTGTTTGGTTAGGTTCAACATTTTATTTTGTGCTTTGTTCAAAAAACTATTATGCTTCTTAAAAAATAAACCTTATCTTTACTTATATCATGGCATAAATTTTAAAAGTTACAAACATTTTATAGTACATGAGCATCATTGACGACTTTTCATTTATTAAATTAGGCTGAGTTCAATTTCCTATTTAGCTAACCCAGACAATGAATTTGTGCATTGTTTGTATGTGTGTGTGTGGGGGGAATTAATTCTACTGCTTGTATTGATATTATTCATTATGAAACACTGTTTAAACACAACTCTTGTTGATCAAATAATTATTGAGTTCAATAGCCTGTTCAACATACAACACTGCATGTTTTATTGACCATTTTACTTTGGAACCACTATATATGTATATATGTATATTTGCATATTTATGTATACATATACATACATATATGCATACATATATATACATATATATCCAATATTTTGTCATTAATTTTCTTTCTCGGGATGAAATATTACATTTATAAGTTATATAATTACTATAAAATATGAATACTGTATTCAAACTGTATTAAAACCTTCAATGAGCTGTATCTTTAAAAAACACTATTATAAATCCCTTTTCTTATCTTTATGATTGAGAAAAGTCCTTATTTTATATTTTGTATAAAAGTTGAATTTTATTATAATGTATTGCATTTCTGCCAATAAAGTTTATAGTAATAAAATATAACCAGGTCCTAATGTAATATTTCTGTGTTACGTTATTAAATTTACCTAGTATTTTAACATCTTCATGGATACCAGGTTTTTAGCTTTGTATTTGTTTTGTTTTCTAAAGGGTTATTTTTATTGAGGTAAGAAGTCTGTTTTAAACTAGAAAGTAACTCAAAAGTACATTGTAAATCAGTCCTTGTGCAAAACTATTCCCATCCTAAGTCTCTAGGACCCACTAAGGAGAAAGATGTGCATCGTAAAGCAAAAAATAAGAGTCCATTAAATTTTAAGCAAAAAACATATTTAAGTAAAGAATATAACAAATATTACATTTATTGTATTTGTAATTATGTATATACAAACTGCAATCAAATTATTTTTTTTACCAAAATCTTCTGTTTGCATTGGATAGGACCTCATATAAATTTGGCTCTTTTAATGAAATCCTCATTAAATTTTTTAGTTTCTTTTCTGTAGGTGTATTTTTAGGACTGCTTTAGTTTCTCTTCTTAGAAGAGGATTTTCTTTCTTGAAATTTCACCAGAAAAAAAAAAGATCTTGTTTTTGCTGGTTTACAATATTCAAAATTAGTTAAAGTTACACCCCTCCAAAATTGTAAAATTTTTACTCTTTTCCTGTTGGATTTTTTTGGATCTTGGAACCCAAAATTTTGTGCCACCATTACACATTTTTCAGGATTAAAGGAGATAAAATTTTCCTGCCCATTATTACAAATTTGCATAAAACAAATTCACTATAACAAGTAAACACAAACCCTGTAAATCCTTTCTCTTATGGTTAAGTTTTTTAAAAAATCTTGTCTTTTCTATCACATATGAAAGTTTTTGAAAACAAAATTGGAAATATTAGAGTTAAATCCAAAATATTATGTGGAGAACTTTATTGAAGTAGATGACTTTCTTACAAATTTTCTTTTATGAAGTGAAAGTATGCTTGCATATTGCTATAAAAAGAAATGAATTTATTTTTTTATAGGAAGTGTCCCTAGGCAGTTGGCAGCTGGTTCAAAAAGGAGAGGGAGCTGAGGTTACATACAAATTCCCTCGTGCTGTCGTCATCAAACCCAACACTACAGTTACGGTATGTTTTTTCCACTTAGCTGATATTGAATACATTGATTCCTTAATGGAAGCCTCAAATTGCTATTAGTTAGGGAGAAAAATAATTATGTAAGAAAAAATATTTTGTTTTGTTTGTGAGTTGTAGGACATTTTAAAAAGTGGAAGAACCAATGTGTAATAATTTCGTTTATTCAGAATAAATGAAAAAAGGTTCTTTCAGGGCCAGTTCTAGGCTATTAGCCACCTGCATACAAGATAGTATTATGTTGCCTCCCCCCTGCAATTAATACATACATCTAGTAGATATTTTATCGGCTGCCCTAGAAATTTGCCCACCTGCATGCATGCAATGAGCAATACTCTTTTATTATGAAGTCGCAAGCATGCACTGCATACCTACTAATCCCAGCCCTGGGTTCATTATACTGTTGAACCTTGTTGTGAACTGTGTGTTCCAAAGATGGCTGATTGTATTTCTGTCACCTACAATTGGAGTTTTTGAATTTGTATAACACTAGTGACAGGAACCTGGTAGCACAAATATATCAGTCTATGTGGTTATAAATGTTAGCTAATATTTAGTATCAGACATTCAGTTTTGGATATCTGCCAATATTTATATGATGTAAAATTAAAATTTGGAATTGTTAAAAAAAAACAAAAATTCAAAAGAGTATTGCTGATAAAAGAAATATTTTTCTAAAAATTGGAGTTCATTAAATATTCCAGTTTTTACAAAATTCACTGTTTTCAATGTTTTTTCTAAATGTTGTCAGTGACATAAGATGTCATAAAAATGTTATTTTAATAACAGCCAATGAAATCTGTCAATATTCATAATAATTAACATAATATTTCAATATCAAATATTTCACAACATTCAACAAAATACTTAATACAACATTAACTGAATGTGAGCGGAAGAAATCAAATCTACCTTTTCTCCACTTTGAGGCAACACAGCAAGTATTTTGATGAATTGTAATTATTGCTATTCTTTAGATGGCTGTGAGACAAGCAAAGTAGAATTAGACTGCTATAGATTTCGATTCTGAATGAAAATGCTAGTTTAATACAAATTTTAAGCATAAAGCTTCTCAATAAATAACTTATTTCAAGATGAAGTGAATGAATTAGTTTACAAGATGAAATGACCACATGGTGAACAATGCTAAATATTAAAAAATGATATTTAGTTATATAATAGAATTTTGGAACAGGATATTCAAGGATATAATTTAAGAGTGGTATATTTGATGTAGGCCAGTATTATAATTTTGAATTTTGAACTACCTGCGTTATCTATTCTTTCAAAAAGTAAGTGAAAAATAGTTCATTATACAGTTGAAACCTGTTATTGTGAACTTTGTGTTTCAAGGATTTAAGGGGGTTGAACGGGTTTTTGGAACCCACAACTGGAGTTTGTGGATTCAAATCCAACTACTGGCATAGATGTTTGTAGCTGTTTGAAATTAGCTTTAAGCAGTAAATACTGATCACATTGGTATTTGTATAGCAAATATTATGCCACAAAGCTCAAAATCAAATCAAGTCAAACCAATCCAATCCTGCAAATAATAGTTAAATAATGGAGTTGTCTTAAGAATGACATCTAAACAGAATTAGAGGTGTATTCATTTGTTCCCTATTGCGTTACAATCTGGAATAGCACTTGTATATCAGATTTATGGGGCATACTATATGTAATAGTGAGAATTTTCCTATTTTTGCTTTTGAATTACAGGGCATGCACTAATATATATGCATAAAGATTTTTCCTATATGTTTGTAAAAAATGTTGGTGAAAAAGATTAAGATTGTTCAATGTAGTTTAGACTGACATACTTGTTCTTCTTTGGCCAGGTCTGGAGTTCTGACAGCGGCATGTCCCATAGTCCTCCTCAGAACCTGGTGATGAAGAATCAGAAATGGTGCTCTTCTGCATCTCTCCAAACCACACTCTTCAACAATAGTGGTGAGGTGAGTACCTTCTCAAGCTAAGAAGAATTTTTTTTTCAATAGTTTTGTGTTTAAGTCTCTGTGTCTGTTTATTTTTATACTTGGTCTACAAACACACACGCATGCAAAAAAAAAGAAAAAAAAATCCAAACACCTTGTGTGGAAGAGATATTTTCCTATTTGTTCTTATGAATATGAAATCCCCTCATAAGTAAAACAGGTTAGATGGGTGATAATAATAGTTTGGTTGAACGAAATCACCTGTAGGGCCCCAAAAGCAGGGCACTGTGGCCAGAGGTCTGTTGTACCCAAGAAAACACAGCCCCAAGAGCACCTAATAAAAGGAGCCAGTGGCTAAACAGCAGACAGCTGACTGGAATATCTTGCAGCTCCCAAAGCTCAAGAAGGTAGTGTTACTAAGGTGTTCAAACCTAAGAGCCAAGAAAAACTTGCATTCATACAGAATATTATAAGCAGTGTCCTCCTCTAAACAGCAGCCATTGCAGAAAGGATTAGGGCTGATCCCCATCATGCTGTCTGAGGACACAGTGATCAGTAAGAAGACTAACACTTTTTCAAGCCATTCCTATGAAGCATCAAAAGCTCTTTATGGCATGTATTAGGGCAGTTATGAATGAGCAATTTGGCTTGTCTGTGACACTCTCCACTGTGCCAGTTATTGTACTAAATATGTCTGAAATAATAAACAATTGAGTTCCTGATAGAACCAAGAACAAAACCAATAACAGGCTCAGTTCCTATAAAGGAAATGCTCGAGCTTTTTCCTAGCTAATTCATCAGCTAGCTCATTATCATGAGTACCCATAGGAGACAATAGTAAAAGACTATCTTATTTAGGGGCTAATGGAAAAAGTATTGGAGAATATTTTGCTATATTATTGATAGCAAGGAGCCAGATCATGACCCTTGGAGGTCCAAAGTGCATAGGATTTTTGTGCTCTTATAATATATATCCCTATAACTCAAACAGCTGGAATTAAAACCAGTTGATACACCAAATGCAAAATAAATAAATATTGGGCCCTTTTAAAATAATGGGAGAATTAAGAGGATAAAAATGTATATTTACCACATTTTTAAACAAAACATTATTTAATATTTACAGCCAAGGCCATAATTAGGTCATGGCCAAAATGGCATTTGCCATGGGTGCATCATTCATAGGGGGCCGCACCATGATGGAAATGAGGTCCAAAAGGGAACAATTTGCCCCGAGTAGAAATAAGGAAAAGTTAAAAATAATTTTTCGAAATTCCTTTAAATAGAGTTAAAGGACAGTAAGTTTGATTTATTAAAAACAAAATTAGGCATAATTTACTTTTATTATATTTATTAATTGTTGGGGTGAGAGCTAAATGTTCACAAATCAATAAAAACTCATAGTTGGTTGCCAGTTTCAAATAAAAGTTCTGCTAAAATATAAAAATTCTTTACTGCAGAAACCACTTTGTGTTCACAACACTCCTTTTTTGCCTTCTACTTCTTCTTAGCAGTTTACGATTAATTTTGTCAAGTGTAAGGGCTCATTTTAATTAAGTAAAAGGGCACATTCTGTACATCGTACTGTGATTAATTGTCAGTAAAGTATATCTTATGTGTAAAAAGTTAATTTTTAAAGTTCATGAAATCTGTTTTAAATAGAGAAAAATACTAGAAACAGATGAACTATGATGAAATTATTAATTTATTCGCACATGCTAAATCTGGAAAAATGTTATAAATATCTTTCTTTAGACATGTTATATAAATATAACATTACTAGTGTGTAACTTTATTTTGTGAGTTTGTTCTGAATATATAATATAGAAAGAAAACATGCATATATATTTTCCCACTGTGTTTGGTTGTAGGAGTGCAGGTCAGTCTTTTGCCAGAGGGGTTAAAAGACCTAATTACGGCTCTGTTTACAGCATATTTAAATTTTATTAAACATATGAACATAATGAATTAAAATATGTAAATATTCAAATAAATATTTTCCTAGCTTTTAGTTTTGCAAAAGGAAAATAAAAAGAAACAGAAAATTGTCTTATGTTTTCATTTATATAAATTACATACCCAGAGGCATGATTCTTGTTGCAATGGTAGAATCTAAGACTTTGCTATTTGTACGCAAAAAAAGAAAACCCCAAACCTCTTAATTTGTTATAAATGATACTCACTGAGGTAGCAAAAGCTAAGCATTTTGTTAAATTCTAATATTTTGTCTTTTAAATCTAGGAAATGGCCTCGAGAGAAACTCTCAAAGTATCTGAAAGTTCTGAGATCCACTACATGGAAGAATGAGTCCATCTCCACTCCTCTACCTAATATTTAACAGGTACCTTATGTTCACCTACCAATATTCATTATAAAATCACTGACATGAGGGCTTTCTTTTTTGTATCTACATAATTCTTTTTTTTCTTTCTTTTAATTATAGATATTACAGATCCTATTCTATGAAGATATACATTAGGTGCAATAACTATCTTTAAGGGGGGAAAAAGAGAAATCAAACTGTAGGTCACCTCCTGATCGTGTATTCAAGACAAAGTCTGGGGAAGGAAGAACCATAGGGAAAAATGCTTCCATCACTAGGGAAAAACTAAATTTTATGTTGATCTCAGGGTTATGTGCCATACCAGAGAATTTTTCTCTATACATTACATTTCATTGCCTCAAAAAATTGGGAAAAAAAGTATTAGATAGGGGAGCGATTGAAATTTTGTTGACCTAAAAGAAACTGCTCTCGTCGAAAGTCCTTAAAAGAAAAAAATCTCATGTTAATTACAGGGATCAAAAATATTTTTTTAATTGTGTGAATTTTCTTTTATTGCAAAAGACGGCGAGGAATGCTGATTTAGTATGTTCATTTTAAAAATAAGGTTTTATCGTAAGTAATTAGGCTCATCTCATATTTTCTGCTACAGTTTGAGAAAGAGGATAAATTTATTTTTGTTCAGTTTAACCATTTTAGCTTTTCAAAGAAAGTTACTTCAGTTTCTTTTTTAGAGCTGCTATTTTTTTTCTTCACTCCAAATCTTACGAAATAATTTGTATCAGAAATCCCACCAGAGCTTTTCCAGTCTAATGGAATTGACCACTGGCTCAGAGCTTCATATCTTGTATTATTTTGATGCCAATTTTTCATTCTTATGAAATCAAGCAGGTATCGGGGGCCGACTGGTGCTACATATCAGGGATTCATTTACATGTTTCAATAGTGATATTTCATGTTTAGTCAGATTGGCCACCAAGAATGAATTATCTTGATGTGCGATTTCTGAAACAATATCTTTTGTAATGTTGAATAGCTAGTTATAGACTATATATATCTATATATATAAAAGTGTCTTACTTGGGGCAGTGTGGATTACCACTGTCCTTTTACTGGTTTGTTGATTAATAATTCATTGCAAGCTTTTGTATGTGTTCTGTGATGTACATGTGAGTGCATAAGCAAAGGAATACCAATTGTGCATTTATGAAAAGTATATTTTCTTTTTCCTATTGTCCTGTGTTGTCAAATTGTGCAATCAAATAACAAGGTCAAATTTGCCTGTTTTTCGACCTTACCAATTATAGTGGGTTTCATCAATCGATCAGTCTATGAGATGTGGCTTGCAACTGTGTGCCTCAAAAACAAATCTCGCCCACCATCCTGAGTTTTGTCTTTGACTGTCAAGAATTGATTCTTGCAATAGAATCTCTTTTCTGTTGCTGATGATTGCTTATTGACGATAGGTCGATTGTCAAATCTTTCACAATATCAACTTAAGTTCACAGGAGTTTATCGGAAACCGTCCGCACGAGGTGTCTTAATAATTCCGGTTTTTTGGGAAGAGGAAAAGAAAGTGCACTTATATGTTGTGCGCGCGCATGAGATGGGGACCAAATATATTAATGGCTTTTTCCTATATGGCAAAGGCTGTTGCGAGAAAATGCGAGTGGCCGACTTCTGCAAAATAGTTCCTCTTACGTCGCCTCCGAAAATCAAAGGTTGCTGCTAAGGTTGTCAAATTTAATTAATTCTTTTAAAAGTATCTCTCTATATATAACAGTGTTACATATATGTGTATTCCAGTTTTTGTTTTCTTTCATGAATCCCAGTGAAGTTGGTGGAATATCCCCGATTGGAACATTATTTTTTTTTCATTGTGCCTTTTAAATATCTTGTCGGTTGTTACAGATCAAAATACTGTATTTGTTGTTTGTAACGCGACGATCATTCGATGTGTACTTAATTGTTCTCGGATGTGTTTTGTTCTCGCCTTTCATTAGAGCATGAAATAAAGTTGTTTTGTTTTCTTTTGTTCTTGAATTGTGTGGCATTTATTTCGGAGACGACACGCTGAGAAGTCTCATGTTATTTTACCATTTAGTTGTGTGTCGTTGAAAGGATCTCTCTCACTTCACGGTACATTTATGTTTGATAATTACTCACACACAATAGAATTCCCGATCTATCGTTTTTCCAATAGACTGAAATTAAAAAAAAATGAAATCCATATAAAAAATCGATAAAATGACTCAGAATATGATTATGAAGTTATTATGAATAAATTATTCACAAGACTAATTGGAAATATTTAACATAAAATACTAGCGTGCCTTGGCTTTGTCATACTTGCTATCTGGCTTTCGAGCATAAAAAAAGAAGAGAAAAAATTATGCTCATGTTAATAATAAAATAGTTATAGACTAAGTCCTCCTTAAATCCACTAGGAAAATCACCATATCTGCTAGCTATTTTGAACTAATTTAGTTGCGATGTAAAAAAATGTCACTCCGTAACTTCTGTCATGCATAATTTACATGAACAGAAATCGCGCAGAATACACATTTAAACAAAGAATATTAATATTTTTAATTTATATCACCGTTAATTATAGTCGAATATGAGATTTTATAAAATGTATTTTCCGAATTCATGGTTATGCTTTTCAACCCGGCCGTTTTCAAAAAGTTCATTGTACGTATGGATTTAACAGTATATTTAGATTACATAAATAAAATTGAGCTGTTTCAAGTAAAGTTATTAAAATGAACAGAAATGAAGTGATAGAAATAAAAATTATCTGCAGACAATAATGAAATATACATAGTATTAGGAGCAGTGGCGTACGCAGATTTTTTTCAAGGGTGGTTCATAATTCTAAAAAATAATAGCTCGCATAATTTTTACTTAAATTTTTATTTTGGCATTTTTAAACTATATGCTACACTGTAGAGATCACATACGGTTTGTGGTTGTTTCGAGTCTCAAAATGAGCATTAAATGTGTGTACTGTTCCGGAAACATTTCCCGAAGAAGGGGCATTCGTTTTCACAAAAACCTCCTCGGGAAATCTATAATTGCGCACAAGTAGATCGCTACATGTTTTTAAGAAAAACAAGTACTATCTATATATGTACAGAAATTACCCTTTTTTTTAAAATCAATATTGAAGTAGCCGAGTCTCTTCCAGATATCTGAATATTAACATCAGCTTTCTTTCAATAATCCGGAAAATAAGGCAAATCCAAGCAAGAGTCCATTAAAAGTGAATTGCAACGGAAAATATTTTAATTTCCTCTTTGCAAATCTGCACCCATCTTAGGAGCTTTATTTTAAGCTCATTAATATTTCACTTAACGGAAAAATTCGTCATTGTCTCTCGGTTGTACATGTAGTTAAAGAAAGGAAGTGCATGTGGAGTCAATAATTTTTGCTCCAAAAATAGATTCTGTAATTTTATCTCGGTAAAATATTAATCGAAAGTGTATCCTTATTATTTATTTTTTTTAAAGTTTCATTAAGCTCTCATTTCGGTATCTCGGCCTAAATTGTTTCCTCCAGGAGTCTAGAGAAAAGCGAACGAAGTGTGAGAAGGTGATCATGCCATCTTCGCTATTCGGGAATAGTCTTCAAGATCGTATTTTTTGATTTTATACCAGAAATAAATTGACTACTTGAGAACTCGAAAAGTCACCAAATTTAATTATTTAACCTTTTAAGTTATTCTAACCAAGCTGCAGTTAAATTTCGTTTACTCTATTAATTTGAGATAGAATTTTTGAACGACAACGGTCTTCATTCTTACCGCCAGAAGAAAATAATACCTATTGGAAGCCTTTGAGTCTGTCGAGGGAGAGATTAAACGAATGGGCTTCATTATTAACCCAGAAAAAACGAAATATATGCCTGACTTTAGCAATAACTGTACCTCTTCTCATCTCTTAGTTGTGGATCATAAGTTTGAAGCAATCACAGAATTTATTTAGGATCAATTTTCAACAAAAACAGTGATATGCTTCCTGAATTAAAGAGACGAATAATTGCTGATAATAAAACTTTTTATGGAATAAATTTTCTTAGCACAACAAATCTGCCATTTTTATGTTAATTGTAATAAATTCAAGTTTGAGTATGTAATTATAGGAATAATGATTCAACGTACACCCAACCAAATGACGAATTCTCAATTTGTAGCCAACAGAAAGCCAACATTTCTATGCTAGGTGGGATAGCATGACACGGGCTTAGACTAATTTCAAAACGTAGGCACGTGTCAAATCCTTGGAGATACAGTCACCAATTTTCTGACAACCCTGGCATATATACTGCCTTGAGATGGTTTATTTCTTTTAAAATTATTAATATATTTAAAATTTTTTGAGTTTATTAATAAGACCACTTATGCATTACCAAGTTATTTTATTGATATTAGATTTAGTTTTTTATATATTTACTTTTGCAAGATTTCCCGCCATAAACGTATCTATAAGGGTGGTTCCCGGGATTTTGGACGCTTACTGAAGTGTGTTTCAATGTCACATTATAAGATTTTTGAAATTTATTATAATTGTGTACATACTGTAAAGAAACTGGTCACAGGAGGCTCATAAATTTAGCATAACTTTCAGTGCAGATAATCATGACTATAAATGCATAGGAATATTTGGATTTCCTGGCGAATTAATTTACTACTAAAACGCTAGTTTATAAATCACTGATTATGCTATACGGTTTTTGAATTTTGTTGTTATACAAGGTATGTACGTTTTTAAAAGATAAATAAAAGGATATGATATGGGAACATATCTCGATATCCCCCCCCAGTTATTTATGAAATTACTTTGTAACTGGTAAGTACTGGAGCTTCCATTAAATAGGTTCTAGTATTTCCCCTGAAACTTAGAGCTTACATTAAAAGACACAATGTGGTTGCAAATATATTTTTTAAGATATAATGAAATGACCTAAGGCGTTGATGATCCCGTTTTAGGTCTTTTTTATATGTATGCGTGTAAAACAAACTATGGATGAATGTATTTTGTATGTATGATTTTTTTATGGGCTTTGAATTAAGACTGCGCATCCTCCCCGGAAAAAGAATTCTGGTTACTTCAATGCTATTCTTCGTAAGTTCTAAGGAAATAATATGACTCAACTGTTTCACTGAGTAATGCTAATTTCTGTTAACACCAAAATTAATAGCAGGTAGCTAAATTTGCAAAGCATGCATTAGATCGAGTTTAATCATTCTGTTATGCAAGAACGTATAGAAGGGGGGGGGGGTTCCCCGAGAACTAGACCCTCCCTGAAATGTTTTCAGTGTATGCACGATTTTTAAAACTTTTATAAAATTTGTGTCCATTACTAGTTTTTAGGCAAGTGTTGAAAAGATCGTTTTCTACCCTGAAAAGAGTCAAAACACAGCTATAATTACTTCAGCCCTACATCTAAACTTAGTTGCTAGCTTCATACAGTCACACCTAGACATTCTGGAAGACTGGTTTCTTAAATGGAAAATTAAAGTTAATCCTACTAAATGTCATGCTATTTACTTTACTCGTACTTATAAAACTCCCCTTAGACTATATCTACTCGACGAGGTAATTAACTGGAAAAACTCCGTAAAATATTTATGTGTAACTTAGATAAAAAAAAACTAACCTGGCGTCCTCGCATAACAGATATAAAAAATAAAATGATAGGAAATTTAAAAATGCTTTTTAATAGTAAACACTTGAATTTTAAAAACAATATTCTCTTATATAAAACAATAGTCCTACCAGCCGCTCTTTACGCAGCCCCGGTCTGGTCGTTTGCCGCGAAATATAATTTGAAATTAATAGAAACAATACAGAATAAATTCTTGAGGCGTATTAGAGGCGCACATCGATACCTGTCCAACGAAGTAATAAGACGCGACTTTAATATATTAACTTTCAAACAATATTGTGTGAAATCATCTAATAATTTTTATAATAAAATAACGTCTACCTAATGAAATAATTGCAGAACTCCCAGATTATGATTATAATAACCCGAGTAACTCTAAGCGGCCGCGTGCCGCAATGCTTTACTGACAATAGATTCTCTACCTTAATTACCCTATTAGCTCTTATTACTTCATCCCCTGTCCCTCTTGTTATATGTTGTGCCGTAAAGTGATGTGTTGTATTAAAAAAATAAATACAAAAAAAATAAATAAAAATATGTGTATTTTTATTATTATGGAGCAGGATAGCGTACCTAACTGTGTTTGATGTTTAATATTTGACCGTAAGACTCCATCTAGTGTTTCGCACCGTGTATACTAACCACAACTGTCTGTTCAGGGTGTTAATCAGATATTTTTTCTCCTTACCCACCTTCTAATGACTGGCACCTCTAAATAACTCCTTTTCTAAATTTTTAAACTTAATAGTACCTTACAGTTTTTACCCTGCTTACTTTTTACCTTAAGAATCGGGGATAAAGCCGTCTGGCTAAGGAGCCCCATAACTGTCCGTTTATATCGGAGGAGGAAAGAGTCGAAACATTTCTTCGGAGTACTGGTCATATGAGGTTCACAAATTAAACATTCATTTCGCTGCAAAACTATGAAAACGGTTGGAGTCGGTTGAAAAAGCTACGAGAATTAATTGACTACTACAAAACGGTACTTTATAAATGACGGATGATACCATACTATTTTTGATTTTTTTTGTCATACATGGTATATAATTTTGTAAAAAAATAAATAAAAGGGTATGTCAAAATACCTTTCTTAATATTTTTTAATTTTCCTAGTTCTTCATAAAATTACTTTAGCTTAAGTTCGTCTGATAAATATTGAACCATTAATTAATTAGACACCATTATTCACCAATCAATGTAAACCTGTTAAAAACCTTAGAACGTTAATTAAAAGACACAATGTGGTTGCAATTATATTTTTCAAGATACGATGACATTATGTGCAATGTGGCTGTTCTGTTTTGTGACGTATCAAAACTATAGATATATTTATAAGACTTATGTATGTATGTATAATGAATTTTTTTTCGAGATTGAAAGTTCATTGTACTTTGGATTAAGACTGGATTCTTCCCGAGAAATTTTTGGCGATGTCACTGTTGCCATTATATCTCCAAATTGTTTATATATGTATGTATATATATATATATATATATATATATATATATATATATATATATATATATATATATATATATATATATATATATATATATATTTAATTTAATGATATTTTTATCCTAAAAATTAATCAACGCAATAATGTCCATCTTAAAAGAATTTTCGTGCGATTCTGTTTTTTTTCTGGCATTTCTCTCTGGTAAACTTGGCGACTATATTTGTTCTTTCTATCAACTTGGCGATCTCGAAAGCACCAAAACTCCTCTTACGTAAATGCTTTACATAACTAGTGACGCTTAAACTACGTCACCTGCGTTCCCTCGTGACTGGCGATTAAGCATTCTGATAGGTTGGCTCATACAACTATAAGGGGAGATGTACGAGTTTTTCTCAGCTGAAGTTCGTGAGAGAAGATACTATAATAAACTTCACTCCTCTTAAACAGAATTCTCCTTATTTTTTCATTCCGACTACATTTTTCAAACTACGACTGTACCAAATACGATACTTTTCCCTTTGTGATGGGGCAAATTACCCATTACATGTATGCACATTGTATGCTTGTGTATAACGATTTTTAATTTTCACTTTTTTTCAAATTTAGAGATTGAAAGTTTACTGTGCTTTGGTTTAAGGATTTGTAACCTTCCCGAATAAAAGTTCTCGCTACACCACTGCAGTTATACTTTTGAAATACTATGAAAAGATTTACATTTGTTTTATTTTGACTATAGTAATTATTTTTACGACCTATCACTTTTGTTAACACCAACATTAAGTTATTTCAATAATTTTACTCTCAATAATTTTGTTTGCAATTATATTTTCAATAATTGTATTCTTTTAAGCGCCTGAGTTAACACTTGACTTGTGTTCTTAAATTTTCAGCTTGCATTATTTATTTTTATTTTATTTTGTTTAAAAAAAAAAGGCCCACCATACTATGCAATGCAAAATGATCCTCCGTTAGAAAACAATACAGTGTTCCACATGTAGCTAATAAAAAAAGAGCGATTAAAAGAATGTGAAACGAGCCATTTTTCTTCGAAAGTGAGTTTATTAGAAAGTCAGCAAATGAGGAATGAGAATTTATACAAGTTGGGGATGTGAGGATGGACGGTCTTTCGAACAATAGGTGAACACCTTCTTTTCTTTCTTCCGGGTCGTCAACGTTCTATAAGGGGGAGAAGGGGATGACCAGTGAGAAGAAATGTGAAACTGAAGAAGAAAAGAAAGAGAATGTCTCTAAACTAGATTATGCGGAGAGCGCGTCCCGGATCTTTTTTTCCCTCGTCGTGTGCCGGACGCGTTCAGGGCTGGAGAGAAGGCGATATAAATAAAGGTTCTCTTTCATCCCAACGATGTTCGGCCAGAAACGTTCTTCTCGTCTTCGACAGGAGTCTCGTTTCTGAATGTATTGAGTTCTTTTCCGGAGGTGGACTCGTGTCCCTTCAGAATCCGGGCAGTCCGAATCCAGCGTGCCTTAAGGCGTAGGCCCTGGCCACAGAGGCCTGGGGCAACACCCTGTGACTGCGGTAGGCGGGACTGTTGAAAGCGCCCTGGTTCAGGGTACGGGTGAACTCGTTGACGTTGAAGCCCTGGCCAGACCTGTAGCCGGGAGAGAACTCAGCCTGAGCTCCACCTGCGGCTGCAAAAAGAAGCAGCAATTAATACTAAACATACCAACACTTAATACATACCTATTTCTACCATAGCCGGTCAAATGACCGCACTTACTAGTCATTTAACAGGTTATGGTATGTGTAATGTTAAAAGAGGGGGTAAGAAAAATACAAGTCTTAACCATAGTTCCCTCTCCCACGTTTCAAACGGGCTCATCCCGTCCGACAGACACTACGGATGGTGATAGTTTGAACAAACCCGTCGAGGATCGATCCTGGCACTCTCATCACTAGAAAATCTGTGTTCCCAGAAACACATGATTCATACTCATTTTTGGATACTCAGTTTTACTTACATGTGGAGACATGGTACCCTTTTAAAACTTCTTATAAATGTTAAACTTTACAATAAACATTGTAGTTATTTTTTGTTATTCTCATTTAAAGCATAAATGCTACACACACACATGTGTATATACATATATGTATGTATAGATATTTGTGTTGAACAGTTTAATTAAAATATGAATTTTGAAAACTAAAATTTTCTTTTCAAATCCGTATATTGTTTTCAAATATTAACATTTTGCAATTTAACATTTTTAATATTAACAATAATCATTTAACAATATTAACATTTTTTGTAACGGAAATTTTTCAAAGATCTGTTTAAGCTTCTTACGCAAAGTTGTGTGGATTTTCAGATATATCTAAAATTATATCTTATATAAATTTTTACATGGCACTTAAAGGGAAAATAATGAAATCTGAGTCTTTCTTGTACAGATTTTATATAAAAAATGACGCATCTTGCTGCTCATACCATATATATATATATATATATATATATATATATATATATATATATATATATACACACACACACGTATATATATATATATATATATATATATATATATATATATATATATATATATATATATATATATATATATATATATATATATATACGTAGTGTGTGTGTCAGGTTTCAAAACGTAAAATTAATAATTTAGGGGGTTTGAGACCAAAAAACGCATAGCATTCTTTTACTGCAGGCGCATGAATCTTTAATAACCCATTATAAAAGCACTTGACGTATATGAATTGAGAGAGAGCCTCTTGAGAAAGGGTTGCTGCATGAGCCCTCGCTAAGTAGGGCTCCATTGTTAGCCTATGTCCACCAACTGACCGATTCCATGGTGTTTAAGATGTGAATAATGTTTTAAGAAGAATACTTCTCTGATTCTTCATCCCTCAGGCATATGTCTGACAGATATATATGCATATACATGTATATACATGTATATTTATGTATATATGTGTATGTATATGTATGCGCATATATATGCATGCTTATGTAAATGTATGTATGTGTATACACTGTATGTCCTCCTATCCTGTTGAACGTGTCTTTGAAAAATGTGTTCTGATCCGAAAGTATCATTAGATAACCCTAGGAGGAAAGTATCGTCTGCGAGGGAGAAAAAAAGGTTTGTTCAACCCGTTCGTTCGATGACTCTGACCCACTAAACCGCTCCACTTCACCCAAGAGGAAGGTAAACCAATAGCGCTCCGCAAAAGACGAATCCGATTAACTAAATGAAAAGGGAAAAAACCGCAATTGTTTGCGTTTGCTTGCTCCGAATCTCGCTTTCCGTTGCCCCACATACTTGGAAACATATAACATGGTTGTATACATAAATCCAGGCTCATGATGTTCCTTTAGAAAGCGACCGTGACCCATAAACCCCAGAGTTCGGAGTTCAAAATCCTCATGAGGTTCTCGGTCCATTTTGTTGTGTTGGTTGCAAGGGAAGCGACCGAATTCTAAAGAATTTTTAAACATAACCGTTGTGTGGGGTCTCGAACAGTCTCTGCTGTCTCGACATCTATGGAGGACATTAAAGTCGGGAATATGTCGCCCCGTCTCCGACTGACGGTATGGAAGAAGAGCTCGCCTTTCAAAGTTACCTCTAATTTCTTTTTACACTTACGTGTATCATTCCAATAATGTCTTTCTCTCTTTTAAGGCTGTGCTTCTTGAACCTTTTAATTCCCGATTCCATATCGTTGTCCATCTTACCTAAGTTATTATGGACTGCACGGCATAAAATATATGCGAAGCTTAAACAACTATGAATAGTACAGCTCGTCAGGTTAGCGATCAACTGTCGTTTTAAACACATCATACGGTGCCATTAAGGATAAAAGGAAGTTCTGTAAAACGGAGTTTTGTAATAGATAAAACCATTTGTCATGATTTCATCCCCTGTACCTGCCGAAAAAGTAAATAGATGTATGCTGTTCGAAAGTGTCGGTCCAAGTAAAATTCTTCTTGGACCAAGTAAAAAAAAGAATAAAAATGACTTGAAAATTTTGTAGATTGTCTATAAGATCGCTCTCTACCCACTCTTAAAAGAAAAGCTCGTTTTAAAGAATACATAAAACTTTTATAAGCTGTTTTCAGAAGTACCTTAAAGGGAATGCTAGGAATTAACGGGTTAAGACGACAGTGACTAGCTTATTTTATTTCTGAATCAATGTTAGAAAATTGTTAAAAAATTTTAGAATTTGGTAGAAAATTTAATGTTATTAGCTATGGATTTAAGTTGAAGTATTGAAAATTTAAATATTCCTTTAAAGTTACTAATGAGTTTTAGGGCTGGATTATTTAGCAGTATATTGTTCAATTTTGATGTTCATCAAATATCGCAATAACGATATTTGAAATTCTGTTTTGCCGATATATCCCCCGTCAGCGATACTGTTTTTCTTTAACGCGATATCGTTGTTCGCCAAAAGATAATCCTCATATATTAATATATAGGGACATTTCACCTTATTTGAAATTGCCCCGCTTTCAAGTTGAGTCACTTAATGTAAGAACCCTTTATGGGATTCCAGTCATATTGAAAATGTTAAGGGCTCCCTCTTTACTGCGTGTAAATGACATGACTGAAAACGCTCAGCTTAGTTCGTTGAGCGAATTGAGATGTGTGTGTGTGTGGGCGGGTGTGACCTACCCTCGAAGTACTTGTGTCCGGGGGCGTCCTTGAGGTAGTCCCCGAGCTTGAAGCGGATGTCGCCGAGGCTGTCCGGCTGCTGCCTGTAGTGGTGGCCGCTGCCGCCTCCCGAGCTCTGGCTGTTGAGGCCGGTGTCGTGGGCACTATTGGTGGTGAAGGTCTTGGTGGTGGTCACCACCTTCGGACCGTGCTCCTCGTCCTCGTCGTCGTGGTGGTGGTGGGGGGCGTGGTCGTAGCTCGGACCGCCTGCTCGAAACAGAACACAGCGGTTGGCTTCCACAATACTTTTTTTATTCTCGATCTCCGTTCAGACAACAGCAGAGAACCTCGAAATTACCTAATTTCTCAAAAGGTCTCACTCCCTAACCAGCTCGCGATACTTAATCAGCGGTTTATAAACTGTGGATCGCGAATATTTAATTTATTTAGCCTTCCAGCATGCTCGTCTGCGCAAATTTTACGACAAATTTGGTTTTTATTGCATTTTTTCGCATATCGCAGCTGGAACGTTAAAAAGTTATTTCTATTCCTCCTTTCAATCCTTCCCCACACCATGGAATGCTCAAGCAGGTATTCACATGATAATTTCTATTTTCACCCGGGCTTTCGTGCTACGGGGTAGCTTGTTCGTAAAATTGACGACACATACCTCATCGTGGGTGAAAATTCGGAAAATATTTTTTCTCAATTGTTTTGTAACTTTGTTAATAATTGCTGCATATTATTTCAATTTGCTTTAAGTCTGTCTATAATATTTATATCAGTTTTTATGGTAAAAGAGTTATATATAACTAACTGATTTTTACCATGTTCATAAGAATTATGTGATGAAGAAAAATAAAGAAGGGAAACATTAAGATTTGTGAGCGGTAGCGATTTGAGTGAAGATTTCGATTCTATTATTTTTTCTTATTTCTGTATTTTAAAATTAAATAAAAACATTAAAATTAAAATTAGTTTTTAAACAGGTTATTTTATTTCTTGACTTGTTTCCTAGAAATAAATTTATTTGCAGAAGCAACTAATTTTAAACCCACATTTTCATTCCAAGGTGAGTGTATTTCCTTTTTATTTAATTAATACTAAACTATCTTGGATTTTGAAACATAGTTGTTAAGTAATATATTTTAAATTTTCTATAAGGAAATACATCAATGCATTTCTACCTGACTAATATAAGCATTTAAGAATAATTTACTTTCATTTGAATGTGATATAATTTGTATTTTTCAACAATAAGTTTAATTTTTAAAATTTTTTATCAAATTTCTTATCAATATTCATTCACTTCTGTCGTTTTCGTACCAAAAAGGGTAAAATAACGCATGTTATAAAAAAAAAATAAAAAAACGCGAGCAGTCATGTAAAATTGCTGAGAGCGCGAGGTAGAAGGTTAAATATAAAGGAACATGAGTTGTATAATGTTCTGTCATTCAGTATCACGCATTTATGGTTTTTTTTTTTCAGTTTTAATGTTTATAATATCCAAATATCGTTCAAAGCCGAAGACGCGTTATGTCTTTTAATGTTAAATCTTGTACCAAGAAATAATTTCTCACTTGGCTAATTTGGTCTAAACCCCTAAACCAAGGACCTCCGGGAAGCTGAGTCCTTTGGTAATATTTTATTGGATGAGACTCATCTTATTCATGAGCAAAGCCCATTCAGGCAATTGCGCATCTTTCGTGCATGTTAGTGTGACGGAACTTAATCAACAAGAATTCATAGCAATATCTGCTGCGATCGTTAAAAAGAAAAATTAACAATAAACGGAGGTCGAAGCCTATTTTAAAGGCTCTCCGTAGTTCATTCCGAATTAAGACTCGCCATTTTAATTGTGCTAAGGACGTGAGGATTGCAAATGCACACACATCTTTTTTAAGTTTTAAATTATTTCTGCATTCCACCGTTATACATAAATATTTTTTTAGACATATAGCTACGCGCGGGTGTTTATGTACGTGCTTAGAATGTATCTACACACGTAATATTTATTAACAAATAATTTTGAGTATTCGATTTCGATCTAAGCTCCTATTTTTGAAAGAGAGGCGCATTCTTTTTAAGCGCACATAATTTATAGAATAGAAACTAATTTTTTTCGATCAGTCTTTAAAGTTTATAGCCTATAAAGCTTTCTAACTTTAAAATATGTGAATTTCAGGCTCATGAATAACTTGAAGAAAAAGATAACCTTGAATTCAAAAATATTTTATACACATTGAAAATATTTTAGCTAATTTTTGGCAACGAGGAGCTTTTATAGACGTATACCTAGAGAACTCTGAAACTTCTATTTCTTCTTCGATATGTGCGATCTTTACTTCTGATCTTTGACCATAATCATCTGTTTTCTTGCGGTTTACTGCTGTTGTCTGGGAGACTGTAATGGTTCGTTAGAGGGAGTTGTTAGGGAGGTATTCCATGTTAGATAGTCCATCTTTGTAATGTTAGCAGGTTATTCTGGTTAGTTTTATAGGTTGTGAATGTCAATGGATTGAGTTAGGTGTTATTTTGAGAAACATGCATATCCGTCATTTTTTCCCTTCTTCCAAGCCCAGATTTGTTAGTCAGTAAAGGTGATTATTTTAGTAATTGGTAGATGGCATCAAACAAAAAACAAGAAATTCGCCCTCGATGCATGCAGAAGAGTACGTCAGAAATACACACGATACGATGTGATCGACATTTTTCAGCTGCGATCTCTCGTCCGAGGTAAGAAAAATTCCCCCGTGCTCCAGGAGTGAATAGGAAAATCCCCCATGGACTTTTGAAAAAGAGACCATTTGTCTTTAGTCTTACCTCCGAACTTAAAACCGGAACTCGAAAAGTCAGAAGGAAATCCTTGGTACTGCAAAGATCCCCCGGTGTATCTTGGTCTGAGTCCTTGAGCGAGCAACGAGACAACGCACGAATTAGAAGAAAACCAAATAAAGGAGAGACAAAACAAAACACACACTTCAGTCGCTTTGGTCGGAAAGAACTCCAGTGCCAGGCACTTTCTTTCTGCACTGTTTCACCTCCCATGCACACTTAAACTTATTATAGGCTCTCAGGGTTGGAAAAGGGTATAGGCCTTTCTTTTCGACCAGTTTAAGTAAGTGGGAAACGATACATTGTTTAGATGTCTAGCTCACAAGATGCCAATGGGGAGGGAGTCACAAAAACTGAAGATGAAAATTTGTGCTAAAACTCTTTTGAAAGAAACACGAGAAATAATAACATGCCGTGCCATTTTAATTCACGGAACGTTCGAATGCATGGCCAGATCACTTTTCGTACTAGTGCTAATACATCTGCAAACGAATGCGATTTCATGCAGCTGAAAAGCCAATTTAAAATGCATAACCGATGAATTATTTTAAGGCATATCGTTTGTCGCTTGCCAATCCTTTCGATGGCTTGTTGGATAGGGAATATTCGTAACTAATTATATTGCCTTTCATCGGAAACGATAGATATTGCGTATTGTTCAATCAAGGTTGAACAACACAGAAAGTCAGAATAGGGAAGCTTTTTTATCATTCACAAATCAGGGTATTTGCTACAAAGCATCATGTCATGGGAAATTTAGGAAAGGATTTTTCAACGGAAAGTCTTTGAAATGTATAAACCTTCGAAACAGCTTGGACTGATTCAGATGCACACACACAAATACACACGCATATGTTAGATATGTACTAGTACCATAATAAAGTATAACCCACTCACCTCTGTAGCTTGATCCGCTTCCGTAACCACCGCTGCCTCCTCCGTAACCGCTTCCTCCGCTACCTCCTCCATAACCATGTCCTCCGCTACCTCCTCCATAACCGTGTCCTCCGCTACCGCCACCATAACCGTGTCCTCCGCTGCCTCCTCCGTAACCGCCTCCATGTCCACCGCTGCCACCTCCGTAACCGCCTCCATGGCCTCCGCTTCCGTAACCATGTCCTCCGCTGCTGCCTCCGTAGCCCTCACCGTGGCCCTGGGAGGATCCGCCTTGACCGTAGCCCTTGCCCTTTCCAGAGCCCGTGGAGGAGGAGGAGCTCTTGCTGTGGCTTGTGCTCTTGCTGCTGGATCGGCCGTAGCTGGGGGCAAGCTCGTAGCCCTCGAACTGTCCGGTCGCTTGGGGCTGCAAGTCGAGCGCCCTCACTGGAATGCGGTACACCACGAAGTCGTCATCTTCGCTCACCTTCTCGGCCAGTCGGGACTCAGTACCGAGAAACACGGCCGCGAGGACCGTCAACTGTAATAAGAACATTGAAGACCAATCAGCAAAGAGGTAGTAATAAGAAAAAATTGTCTTGTCGTCGCACAAATTCTGGGATTCGGTTGGCACTGTCCTAGAACTTTTTTCAATCTACCCAGAATTCTCCTCAGACCTCTTCGACTTGCCTCTCATAAACTCACTTTATGGGTTCATTCCCCTCCTATCTGTTCAGATTCAACACTTGTTCAAAGTAGATAATATTTGAAACATATCTACAAAGATTATAGCACACGGTTTTATCTATTGACCAGAAACTTAAAATATAAAATAGGAAATTATTCCCACCCATCCCGTATTCAAATTGTAAAGGAATTTGTACTTTTCTCTGACAATGTTTAAAGGTATTGTTAATAAACGAGAGATTATATTCAAACGTTTATTACAGTCTTTAAAAACAAAGAAAAAACTGAAAGAGGGAATATAGGAAGGTAATTTAAACAAGATAATACTAAAATAAACAAGAGGTCAAAGAAACACACACACACATCTATACATGCAGATATATAATATATATATACATGCATATATAAGATATAAATACATATATATACATAAGGCATACATATAATAAATATATATATATATATATATATATATATATATATATATATATATATGTAAGGAAAATTCTCAGAGGTTTTCAAAACTTAAGGGATAAAAATTCCCGCGTCCTTTTGCATTCCCCTTTTTAACCCCTAACCTAAATGGACCACTGGGGCTACAGTTTACGCCCTCAGAGAAGGGGTCTAACCAATTATAACTCTACATTGCCCTAGCGGACAGTTTAAGAAATTTCCAAACAAAAAAGAACGCTGTCGGAGGCAGATTTTCCTAGAAATTTTGACTGAGATGTTGACCCAGGTGTTAAGGGTCTTTTACATAGAACTTCATGCTAGCTGACCCCTCAGTTTGTCCTGTCCCTATGATGAAGTGGGAACCCGTCCTCCAACGTTATCTTAATAAAGGTCATTAGCTAAAACGGTGTAATTTTTATAGGCCATGATTGCAACCACTCATCGTGAAGTTCGTCTCATTACATATATATATATATATATATATATATATATATATATATATATATATATACATGCATATATACACACATGTATATATATATATATATATACATATATATATATATATATATATATATATATATATATATATATATATATATATATACAGAGAGAGAGAGAGAGAGTTATGCGTCATATATTTAAATTTTTGTCATTTCAATATTTACAAATTGACATTCGATCAACCTCGTGGTTAGTTTGCGTACCATGCAGCAGGATGCGGGTTCGATTTCCGTGTAAGGTTTTTGTTGTCACCTCTGTTGTCGCTTCGTAAAGAGTGAGTTTGATGTACTTATATGGTGCAATAAAATTAGCAATGAATACGTTCTTCTTTAAAAAGGATAAATGTTAATAATAAAAGCAAGTGTATGCGTGTTGGAAAGAAGTATATAAATTTTGATTTTTTAATATTAAAAACTTGGTTGTTTTCGTATATTTTGACATTTTTAACTTAATTTTACGTATAACTTATGTATGCGTTTTAAACTCTGCACACAGTAAAGATAGAGTATATAAAAAAAGATAGTAAAGATAAAGCATTGTAAAGATAATATTAATAATTATCTATTACATTTGTGAAACAATAGGAATTGGGAATGTAAAAATATTTCCAATGTCTTCCTCCCGTGCCAAACAGTTTTTGCATTCTAATGGATAGGGTTAAAAAAAATTCACTTCACTGTTATTTTTTCAGATAATGAACATTCCATATTTTTTTTATTGAAAACTAGATCACTCCCACTACCCGCTGTTTATCATAGTTTTATGTTATTCATTTGCAATTAGAAATTATATTTTTAAGCTGAAATCGTGACTTAATTAAATAACAATTGATAATACTAATTTCATAAAATAATACTAATACTATTGCAAATTATACTTACCCTTCTTCTCTGTTTTCGGAAGTTATATTCAATTTTTAATGTAGCTTTAAGAAATTCTATTTACAATTATCCTAATTTCTCAGAATTTTTATATGTACTCGTGTATGTGTAAAATATAAAAATTATGACCCCTAAAATAGCTATACAAAATTCTCATTCTTTCCTTCTTCTCATTTTCTAATATCTCATTTCTCAGCCGTAATATGTGAGATAAAGGCGTGTCTCCGACTTAAATTCTTTTTACTCATTCCTCTAAACCAGGGGTGCCCAAACTTTTGGGATCCGTGGTCTACTCCCCATTTAATAAATCGAAAGCGGTCTACCAATGGCAGAGATAAATTAACGTAACGTAATGCTTATATATTTATTTTCCGTAACAAGAAAAAATGGTAAATTATCTAATTTTTCTAAAAAAAAAACTTAATATTTACAAAATAAAAATTTACTGTCAAAAATAATCAAAGTGTTCATACATAAAAAATGAACCATCCTATTCACTTCGTTTAGTTGAAATTTGGCGCTGTATATCTACGACAAGTTTATCCTATTGTGGCTGGCACGAGCTTATTGGAATGCGTAAACACGAAATTCATCTGTTAAACGCGACCGATGTTTGGTTTTTATGGCTTTCATGGTTGAAAAAGCAGATTCGCAAAGATACGTCGATCCAAAGCGTCCCACTTTGTCAAGTTGTTTCTATTTAATTCTCCACTGTAATACGACGAATTCATTGTATTATTTTGCACAGTTTGTTTTAGGTTTTAAAGCCTAAACTGTAGTAAATTTTTATTTTAAATAATTCATTAATTCTATGTCGTAAGTCATAAATTAAATTGTTAATATCTGAGGTACCTAAAATGTCTTCACGGTCGATGTCTTGGCCACCCCTGCTCTAAACTAAAGCTGGAATGAATACCAATTTTTGTCCACTTGCCCTATTCTTTAGTCCGGAAGTTCAGTTATCCCAGGGAAATGATATCCCTTCTGCAATGGAACGATGGCCGATTGGTTAGGCTGCTGGCCTTCGGTACCGGAGTTCGTGGGTTCGAATCCCACAGTGGCATGGATGTTCGTAGCCGTTCGGAATCGGCTTTAAGCTGTAGGTCCCGGTCTCAATAGCCCTCGTGTTGCAAAAAGTAGTCCGTAGCACTCCAAACCAAACCAAACCTAACCTAACCCTTCAGCAATGATTAAACTGCTGTAGGGGTATTTCCGCGCCGTCTTAAATTATCAAGGTTCACTCTTGTCTAATAAAATTGCTGATCTTTATTATGTCTCCTGAAATCCAAAACCTCCCCTCTCTGTGGGGCTGACATAGGTCACAAATATGTATTCCTTCGCACATTCTATGCAGAGCTGTTGTTCGGTAGAGACGTTCGATAGAACGATGCGTTTTTGATATGATATAAATCTGAATTCTTCAATTCTTTGGACTTAGTTTTTTGATGTCCTGACTGCAAATCTTCTATGAAGTGTCTTTACCCAGCAAGTCCGGGCATACAAATAAAACAGCATCTGATGCACCCCAAAAATACTATTTAATTCTGTGAGCTCAAAAAATTGTAAGCAAACTTAAAAACAGAACATTGTATTTTCATATTTGCATTGCTGTGTAACATTTAAGGAGGTTCATACAGGACGTGAATGGACAGTAATTAAGTGATAGTATAAAATAGATTAGTATTTCTGTAAAATATGAAATATTTCAAAGCATATTCCAGTACGTAGAGAAACTGATATTTTTTACACTACTATGTTTCGCTTTTTATATTATTTTTTAAGGACACGTGGCATATTGAACATTTTAATCACAACAGAATCAGAGCATGAATTAAATAATTAAAGGATTTGATATTATATTGCTCGACAGTTCTTGATGTCTCGGACATGGCAAAGTCTACATTTGCATATGAAATGACAGACGTCTGAGAGACGTCATTATATGTCAAGGGGTTAAATTATTGGAGCTAATCCCGTACTAATTTTTTTAATTATGCTTAAATTGCTAGTATTATCCCTACTGTTGTCATGTATGGAAAAGCATTCTGACACACACACATATAAATAGATAATATACATAATCATAATATATTAGAAATTATCCTCATAAGTAAAGGATATATATATATATATATATATATATATATATATCCTTTATTTATTTATCCTTTACTTTTACACACACACACACACACACACACACACATATATATATATATATATATATATATATATATATATATATATATATATATATATATATATATATATATATATATATATATATATATATATATACATATATATATATATATATGTTTGTGTGTGTAATTCAGGAATTATAAGAATGCCGTAATGTTAGAAATAAGTAATAAGTAAATGTTATATATACACGTAAAATATCAAAATTATTACACCTAAAATATCTAAAATTTTTCCTTTTTCCTTTCTCATTTTTTAATACCGAATTTCTAACCATAAAATGTCAGATAAAGGAGTGTTCCATAACTTTAATTCTTTTACCCGTTTTTCAAAACTAACTCTGGAATAAATGCTTATTTTCTCTCCACTAGCCCCATTTTTAGCGGTCTCGATAAAATTTGCTTCTTCAATAACTGAATTGCTATCTGTATGATTTTCTAGCTAGTTTAAATGTTCAAGGTTCACTCTTGACTCCCAAAAAGGGCTAGATAGTCTTAAGTCTCATGGGAAAATAATCACTTGATCGCACGCTCTGGGGATCAAAATCATTGAATAATGTATTATTTTGTTCTCATTTTGTTGAAAGCAGTTTCCGTGTTCAGACGATCAGTCGACCGATGTATATTTATCTCATTAAATTTGATGTCCCCCAGTTCTGGCCAACTTTTTCTGCCACACTCACGACTGCAACTTAATTAAAAAATCTTTTTGTCCAGGAATTCCGGGAAAAATAAATAATAGTGGCTAATTTTCCGTGTAAACGGTGAGAAATACTTTCGCTGGTTACATACACATACATACATACATATACCCCCATATATGTATGTATAGATAAATAAACAGATAGATGAATTGAAATATGTATATACACATTTGTAATATGTTAGAAGTTATCCTAATTAATAAGTGTAATACATATAATATCTGTATATATATATGTGTGTGTGCGTATGTATATAGATAGGCAATGATAGAAGTGTTCATCAGAGCTAAAAAGGGAGAGATGTTGCTTACCAGAAAGAATGCTGCTCTCATGTTCTTTAGGAAATCTGCTGCTTGAATGCACTCCATCGAGACGGCTCCCCTGCTTTATAAAAGGGACTCACCACGTGACCGATCGGATTTTTTCCTGCTCGAACTCTCTCTCGTTCCCCTTTTTTTCTTCTCTCTCTGTCTCTACTTCCCCGCAAACGGGTTCATTGTTCAAAAGTGAAAGAACTGCGGGGAAGTGGTGCTTTCCTCCTCCTCTTCCTTTTCTCTCAAGTATAGTCAGCCTGGCACGCAGCCCCAATCTACATGCATACATATTATATACATACATATATATGTATACATAATATATATATGTATTTATACATATATATGTATATGTATGTATATATATGCAATATATCAAAATTATTTAACTTTAATATTTCCTTAAAAACCTCCTCTCTCCCATTCTCATTCCTTAAAATCTTTTTCCCAGCCTCTAAATGTCTTCATCAAAGGAGCGTCCTCGACTTAAAATTCTTTCGATACATTTCCCAAAGCTTTCTGTTCTCTAGATATAAATTTTCTGTCTATTCAACAAGTTTTCCAACTGTCACCGGCAAATAGCTCCACATTTTTCCTGATCTTAACAGTTTAATTCGCTGAGTAAATTTCTTCTACTTTCTGGAAAATTCTTTCTTTCTTCGCTCTTCGCACATCTGTTCGAGCAGAGTGATTTTTTGGGTCTTTCTTTTGTCTGTCGTTGACTAGTAAAGATGTCCGTTTTAGCAGTTCTAAAATAAAGTTTTAATTAGACTTGTACCATTCTCTTCAATGTGGGCCGATTATATAATTAATGTGTCCAGCAGTTGTATAATTATGGATTACACACACAAATATATATACATACATACATACATACATACACATACATACATACATACACCGAAGAGCCATTACACTATGACTACCCTATTAATAACACGTAGAACCACCTTTAGACCTCAAAACCGCCAGCACCCGGCGTGGCATTGACTCCACAAGGAGCTGATAAGTAATCTGAGGTAACTGGTACCATGCGCTCGCCAACTGGTCCTGCAATTATCCTACATAGCGAAGGGGAAGAGTGGCAGCACGAATTTGATTTTCCAGGTGGGACCACAACTGATTATCTATTGAATTAATATCAGGTGAAATTGGAGTCCAAGACATGACTTGAAAGTCTCTGGAATGTGCCTTGAACCACTCCCTGACGATTCGATTCGTATGACATGGTACATTGTGCTTTTGGTAAACAACATCTCACGCCGGAAATACTGTTGTCATGAAGGAGTGAACGAATGATGTTCACTTAGCGCACAAACGTCAGGGATTGTTCTATGGGGATTATGGGTCCTAACGTGCTCCATGAAAGCATTACTCACACCATAATACCCCCGCTACCAGCATGTCTTCGTCCAACTGTGCATCCGGGAGCCAGCATTTCCTTAAGAAATTGGCATATTCGCACACGCTCTTCGATGGGATGGGCCAGAAAAAGTGATTCGTCTGAACATGCAGTTTTCTTCCAAAAACGATTCCGATGTTGTTTCACCATCCATACACCACTTTCGATATGCGTTCAGAATAACTGCACGTGAACAGCTCATTAATCGCACTGTCTCTGATATTGATGTTATCAGTCACCAAGCCATAACGATTTGACCTTTATCGAATCCGATAAATCAGATGCATTTTTTCTTTACGTATGTAATTGCACTATGTTTGGAAAGACGATGCATAGCCGCTTTATATACTGCAACATCAACCGCGCACGCAAGTGGTTTTGTACCTGGGCGAGCACATTGTTTTAAATGGAGGATGGTCATAATGTAATAGCTCTTCCCTATATACATACATACATATATATATATATATATATATTTATATGCTACACACACACACACACACACACACACACATATATATATATATATATATATATATATATATATATATATATATACATATACATACATATTTTTCCTCTCTTCTCCCAACGTAAACCCAGGAAATAGCAACCAGTCTTTTGTAGGTCCATGAAACCATTTCGGGATTGTTGTAGGGTCTATGTACCATCAGTACCAGGATTTTGTTGGGACTTGAAGGGATTCTGTGGAGGTTGGCTCCTTTTCCTTTGTGGGAATTGTGTTTTAAAGTACAAACATCCGCTAATATATAAAGTCTTAATACTTCTAAAATTGGCGGTGTTTTACTTTTTGTTAAGCGCCGACCGGTTGGTATAGTGGTTAGAGCATCCACCTGCCTCACTAGAGAGTGAGAGTTCAAATCCCGCGAAAGGCTTGGCAGTCAGTTAGTACATTTAATCGTTCTTTGGAAAACATGTATGCCAAAGAACGGGCCCATTTTCAAGAGATGCATTTGCAAACGTTGAAATGTTCAATTGCTATGATAGGGAATCTCTTTTGGTAAAGTCTTACTGTTTTTTTAGCATTGCCGTTTACTATGCCGTGCATAAGACACATATTGACATTACTGGTATTCGAATATTTATAATACTCTGTTGACAAATAGCCCTGGATGAAGGGTTTTGCGAAAAGTGTTCTTTCATGAGCTCAACAGAATGAGACCCCTCGCAATTTGCCGTTTGATATCCGACTTAACATTCTGTTGAGGAGGTTTTATATTGAGGATTATTATTGAGGAGGCTTCTCTTTTTACAAGTACTATCACCTCTTAAAATTATGGCAATTAGTTTTGGTTTACACTGTCTATGTATGTCTGTGTTTGTAATGGAGTATTTATACCCTGTACAAACTCAGAATGACATCCCTGCTGGATACAGTGGTGTGGTTAAGCCACGAAAGACTACAACAAAATTTGAAGATGAAAATGTCGAATTTACTCAGACAACCCTTCTTTGGAACTCTAAAGCCAAAACGTTTCACATTCGTTTATAGAGTGCTGTGTTGGCCTTATGCCAGAGTGTTAAGATCAGTTACATGATAACGCTTAGGAATTGAGACTAAGTGACGTAAAAGAGTTATATAAAAACATTTGAACTTAGCAGAAATTAATTTGATGTTGACAAAGACTACCACAGTTAAAACAGAAAGAAAGGTTATCCACTACAAGTTGCCATTTTAGGGATAAAATCGACAGAAATTTATTTTAGAATTTAATTATAATTAGATTGGTTATTTTGGTAAAATTATTATTACTCACACATATACATACAAATATTTATATATAGCTAATCGTATGTATTGTATAGTTGTATTGTATAGTTATGATAATTCTAAAATATCAGAGATTATATCTTGAGGAAGATGATCTTATTCCGTCCATTTTGTCGTGGAAACCAAATCCAAAAAACAATGGAATTCCTCCATTTCTCTTTCTTCAACTCCCACACAAAGATGGGACCGATATATCTTCTGGGAATGCGGTTGCTTTGAAAAAGGGATTAAACCTTCTTTTCAAAACCTCCCTTTCTCCGCTAGATTAAGAGTTTGACCATATCTGACCCTGTTATCCCCGATTGACCTCAGGTAGGATGCGATTCGGGGAGCTCCAAATCACGTTCACGAGGTCACAAGCACAATCTCATCGTTATGACATCATTCTGCTTCATTCTGTTTGGGAGGGGGTCGCATTCAACACTGATTCCATCTGCCTGGCTCCTTGCACAACACGCTGTACTGACTCGGGAGCCAAATTACAGCAAGGAAACAAAAATCTTGTTTCTCACAGGAAAGTTATTTACAAATTTATGTATAAATTCAAAATATCAGCATACGTTCGATCAATATGGGCGAGCTAAGAAACCTGGTCCTAACACTGAAAAGCTCTCGAAGGAAAACCGTGGAGTAACAACGCAGAAAAAAATCTCAAAGTTCTCAACAGCCGGTTGCTATTCATTTATCACCACAGTCAACCAAATCGACCTTTCACCTCCAGTTTCTCCAAAAGAATTCGTCACATCTCCTTCGTTTTTAAACTTGATTAGAGGAACAGTTCTTAAAGCCCCCTCCAGAGTGGATTCGCTGAAGCTGCTGCAAAGGTGGGTTTTGACTCTATCTCGTTCGTTCTATGTGGTCCCGTAATGGCGTCTTCCAGACTTAGGGTGCTACCATATTACGGTCGACATATGTCACTGGTGAAATCTGCGTCATAATGATGTCAGAGAGAAATTTTTGGTACCAAAATCCCATCTCTAGTGATGTCTGACGTCATTATGACATGGAAGTCACAAGTGACATATGTCAACTGTAATATGGTAGCAGACTTAGTCTAAGTTGGGTACCAATTTCAGGAACTTCGCCGCTCGGCAATATTAGAGGGATTCAAAAAATCTTTTAATTACCGCTCTGTAGAAATTTGTTCGACAAGAAGTATAGAAAATTCGCCGAGTCGAATCGGCCTTTTAATATTTCATTAGTAACTGTCCCTTACCCTTTCTCGTCGTACTGGTAGTTGAAAAAGAAGCAGTCCTGCGACACTCTGTAAATATATGCACTGAATAATGGAGGGACATTTGGAGTCCTTACAACGCGGACAAACATGCTTAGAGACAAGTTTGAGGGTTTTCTTGGCACATCCGTTCCTGTTTCAAACTTCCATGGGTGGTCAATAACAATATAATCTTTACTGTCTGTATATATTCGCATTGTCTGGTAAAAGTTTATAACCAATAATCTCGTCCAACTATTAAAAGTAGGGGAATCTTTTTACAAAAATTGAAGAAACATAGAAAATGCGAGAATCTTTTGATCGTCCAGTGCAGCCGGCATTACAGACAAATATTTTTATGCAATATACTTTTATTAAGCTGCTACTTATTTAAAATAACCTGGAGAGCACGTGTAGCGTAAGGAATGCTACGGACGCAAGTAACATTGACTTCTCTAGTATCACGCAGAAGACTCCAAGGCATGGTCTTCCACCTTCCGAGGTAACGTTTGTTAACTTGGAGGAGGTTTGACTACAAACCTATTTCACGTGCTCCAGTCGCATGATGGATCTTTGGTCAACTCGAGTCTTGAAATCACAAATCTTCGAGATTGAGATCGAAGCCTCTGCCGACTCATCCACCGCGGCTCAGGTCGACAATCTTGAGGTGGACTGATAGATCTCTTTATAAGACTACAAACTGTAAATCTAAGTAAGCATTTCAGGCTACTCTAGTTTAAATCTTTATCGTTAGCTACTGAAAAACAAGTATGAATATCGAAAAAAAGGGTTTTGTACTC
>CM063504.1:182143271-182162230 GCA_032207245.1 Pardosa pseudoannulata | reverse complement strand
GGTGGGGGGCGTGGTCGTAGCTCGGACCGCCTGCTCGAAACAGAACACAGCGGTTGGCTTCCACAATACTTTTTTTATTCTCGATCTCCGTTCAGACAACAGCAGAGAACCTCGAAATTACCTAATTTCTCAAAAGGTCTCACTCCCTAACCAGCTCGCGATACTTAATCAGCGGTTTATAAACTGTGGATCGCGAATATTTAATTTATTTAGCCTTCCAGCATGCTCGTCTGCGCAAATTTTACGACAAATTTGGTTTTTATTGCATTTTTTCGCATATCGCAGCTGGAACGTTAAAAAGTTATTTCTATTCCTCCTTTCAATCCTTCCCCACACCATGGAATGCTCAAGCAGGTATTCACATGATAATTTCTATTTTCACCCGGGCTTTCGTGCTACGGGGTAGCTTGTTCGTAAAATTGACGACACATACCTCATCGTGGGTGAAAATTCGGAAAATATTTTTTCTCAATTGTTTTGTAACTTTGTTAATAATTGCTGCATATTATTTCAATTTGCTTTAAGTCTGTCTATAATATTTATATCAGTTTTTATGGTAAAAGAGTTATATATAACTAACTGATTTTTACCATGTTCATAAGAATTATGTGATGAAGAAAAATAAAGAAGGAAAACATTAAGATTTGTGAGCGGTAGCGATTTGAGTGAAGATTTCGATTCTATTATTTTTTCTTATTTCTGTATTTTAAAATTAAATAAAAACATTAAAATTAAAATTAGTTTTTAAACAGGTTATTTTATTTCTTGACTTGTTTCCTAGAAATAAATTTATTTGCAGAAGCAACTAATTTTAAACCCACATTTTCATTCCAAGGTGAGTGTATTTCCTTTTTATTTAATTAATACTAAACTATCTTGGATTTTGAAACATAGTTGTTAAGTAATATATTTTAAATTTTCTATAATGAAATACATAAATGCATTTCTACCTGACTAATATAAGCATTTAAGAATAATTTACTTTCATTTGAGAATGTGATGTCATTATTTGGTATTTTTTTTTTTTTTTTTTTTTTTTTTTTTTCACCTTTCTTTATTTTCTTTTTTTTTTCAAACAATAAGTTTAATTTTTAAAATTTTTTATCAAATTTCTTATCAATATTCATTCATTTCTGTCGTTTTCGTACCAAAAAGGGTAAAATAACGCATGTTATAAAAAAATAGAAAAACGAGAGCAGTCATGTAAAATTGCTGAGAGCGCGTGGTGGAAGGTTAGATATAAAGGAACATGAGTTGTATAATGTTCTGTTATTAAGTATCACGCATTTATGGGTTTTTCTTGCAGTTTTAATGTTTATAATATCTAAATATCGCTCAAAGCCGAAGACGCGTTATGTCTTTTAATGTCAAATCTTGTACCAAGATACAATTTCTCACGTGGCTAATTTGGTCTAAACCCCTAAACCAAGGACCTCCAGGAAGTTGAGTCCTTTGGTAATATTTTATTGGATGAGACTCATCTTATTCATGACCGAAGCCCATTCAGGCACTTGCGCATCTTTCTCCCGATGTTAGTGTGACAGAACTTAATCAACAAGAATTCATAGCAATATCTGCTGCGATCGTTAAAAAGGAAAATTAACAATAAATGGAAGTCGAAGCCTATTTTAAACGCTCTCCGGAGTTCATTTCAAATTAAGACTCGCCATTTTAATGGTGCTATGGGCATGAGGATTGCAAATGCACACACAAGTTTTAAATGATTTCTGCATTCCTCCGTTATACGCAACATGTTTTTAGACATATAGCTACGTATGGGTGTTTATGTATGTATAGAATGTATCTACACACGTAATATTTATTAACAAATAATTTTGAGTATTCGATTTCGATCTAAGCTCCTATTTTTGAAAGAGAGGCGCATTCTTTTTAAGCGCACATAATTTATAGAATAGAAACTAATTTTTTTCGATCGGTCTTTAAAGTTTATAGCCTATAAAGCCTTCTAACTTTAAAATATGTGAATTTCAGGCTCATGAATAACTTAAAGAAAAAGATAACCTTGAATACAAAAGTATTTTATATACATTGAAAAAATTTTAGCTAAATTTTGGCAACGAGGAGCTTTTATAGACGTATACCTAGAGAACTCTGAAACTTCTATTCTTCGATATGTGCGATCTTTACTTCTGATCTTTGACCATAATCATCTGTTTTCTTGCGGTTTACTGCTGTTGTCTGGGAGACTGTAATGGTTGGTTAGAGGGAGTTGTTAGGGAGGTATTCCATGTTAGATAGTCCATCTTTGTAATGTTAGCAGGTTATTCTGGTTAGTTTTATAAGTTGTGAATGTCAATGGATTGAGTTAGGTGTTATTTTGAGAAACATGCATATCCGTCATTTTTTTCCTTCTTCCAAGCCCAGATTTGTTAGTTAGTAAAGGTGATTATTTTAGTAATTGGTAGATGGCATCAAACAAAAACAAGAAATTCGCCCTCGATGCATGCAGAAGAGTACGTCAGAAGTACACACGATACGATATGATCGACATTTTTCAGCTGCGATCTCTCGTCCGAGGTAAGAAAAATTCCCCCGTGCTCCAGGAGTGAATAGGAAAATCCCCCATGGACTTTTGAAAAAGAGACCATTTGTCTTTAGTCTTACCTCCGAACTTAAAACCGGAACTCGAAAAGTCAGAAGGAAATCCTTGGTACTGCAAAGATCCCCCGGTGTATCTTGGTCTGAGTCCTTGAGCGAGCAACGAGACAACGCACGAATTAGAAGAAAACCAAATAAAGGAGAGACAAAACAAAACACACACTTCAGTCGCCTTGGTCGGGAAGAACTCCAGTGCCAGGCACTTGCTTTCTGCACTGTTTCACCTCCCATGCACACTTAAACTTACTATAGGCTCTCAGGGTTGGAAAAGGGAATAGGCCTTTCTTTTCGACCAGTTTAAAAAAGTGGGAAAAGATACATTGTTTTGATGTCTAGCTCACAAGATGCTAATGGGGAGGGAGTCACAAAAACCGAAGATGAAAATTTGTGCTAAAACTCTTTTGAAAGAAACACAAGAAATAATAACATGCCGTGCCATTTTAATTCACGGAACGTTTGAATGCATGGCCAGATCACTTTTCATACTAGTGCTAATACATCTGCAAACGAATGCGATTTCATGCAGCTGAAAAGCCAATTTAAAATGCATAACCGATGAATTCTTTTAAGGCATATCGTTTGTCGCTTGCCAATCCTTTCGATGGCTTGTTGGATGGGGAATATTCGTAACTAATTATATTGCCTTTCATCGGAAACGATAGATATTGCGTATTGTTCAATCAAGGTTGAACAACACAGAAAGTCAGAATAGGGAAGCTTTTTTATCATTCACAAATCAGGGTATTTGCTACAAAGCATCATGTCATGGGAAATTTAGGAAAGGATTTTTCAACGGAAAGTCTTTGAAATGTATAAAGCTTCGAAACAGCTTGGACTGATTCAGATGCACACACACAAATACACACGCACATGTTAGATATGTATTAGTACCATAATAAAGTATAACCCACTCACCTCTGTAGCTTGATCCGCTTCCGTAACCACCGCTGCCTCCTCCGTAACCGCTTCCTCCGCTACCTCCTCCATAACCATGTCCTCCGCTACCTCCTCCATAACCGTGTCCTCCGCTACCGCCACCATAACCCTGTCCTCCGCTGCCTCCTCCGTAACCGCCTCCATGTCCACCGCTGCCACCTCCGTAACCGCCTCCATGGCCTCCGCTTCCGTAACCATGTCCTCCGCTGCTGCCTCCGTAGCCCTCACCGTGGCCCTGGGAGGATCCGCCTTGACCGTAGCCCTTGCCCTTTCCAGAGCCCGTGGAGGAGGAAGAGCTCTTGCTGTGGCTTGTGCTCTTGCTGCTGGATCGGCCGTAGCTGGGGGCAAGCTCGTAGCCCTCGAACTGTCCGGTCGCTTGGGGCTGCAAGTCGAGCGCCCTCACTGGAATGCGGTACACCACGAAGTCGTCATCTTCGCTCACCTTCTCGGCCAGTCGGGACTCGGTACCGAGAAACACGGCCGCGAGGACCGTCAACTGTAATAAGAACATTGAAGACCAATCAGCAAAGAGGTAGTAATAAGAAAAAATTGTCTTGTCGTCGCACAAATTCTGGGATTCGGTTGGCACTGTCCTAGAACTTTTTTCAATCTACCCAGAATTCTCCTCAGACCTCTTCGACTTGCCTCTCATAAACTCACTTTATGGGTTCATTCCCCTCCTATCTGTTCAGATTCAACACTTGTTCAAAGTAGATAATATTTGAAACATATCTACAAAGATTATAGCACGCGGTTTTATCTATTGACCAGAAACTTAAAATAAAAAATAGGAAATTATTCCCACCCATCCCGTATTCAAATTGTAAAGGAATTTGTACTTTTCTCTGACAATGTTTAAAGGTATTGTTAATAAACGAGAGATTATATTCAAACGTTTATTACAGTCTTTAAAAACAAAGAAAAAACTGAAAGAGGGAATATAGGAAGGTAATTTAAACAAGTTAATACTAAAATAAACAGGGGGTCAAAGAAACACACACAAACACATATATACATGCAGATATATAGTATATATACATGCATATATAAGATATAAATACACACACACACACACACACACACACATATATATATATATATATATATATATATATATATATATATATATATATATATATATATATATATATGTAAGGAAAATTCTTAGGGGTTTTCCAAACTTAAGTCAGGGGCTAAAAATTCCCGCGTCCTTTTGCATTCCCCTTTTTAACCCCTAACCTAAATGGACCACTGGGGCTACAGTTTACGCCCTCAGAGAAGGGGGTCTAACCAATTATAACTCTACATTGCCCTAGCGGACAGTTTAGGAAATTTCCAAACAAAAAGGTCGAATGCTATCGGAGGCAGATTTTCCTAGAAATTTTGACTGAGATGTTGACCCAGGTGTTAAGGGTCTTTACATAGAACTTCATGCTATCTGACCCCTCAGTTTGTCCTGTCCCTATGATGAAGTGGGAACCTATCCTCCAACGTTATCTTAATAAAGGTCATTAGCTAAAAAGGTGTAATTTTTATAGGCCATGATTGCAACCACTCATCGTGAAGTTCGTCTCATTACATATATATATATATATATATATATATATATATATATATATATATATATATACATGCATATATACACACATGTATATATATATATATACACACATGTATATATATATATATATATATATATATATATATATATATATATATATATATATACAGAGAGAGAGAGAGTTATGCGTCATATATTTAAATTTTTGTCATTTCAATATTTACAAATTGACATTCGGTCAACCTCGTGGTTAGTTTGTGTGCTATGCAGCAGGATGCGAGTTCGAATTCCGTGTAAGGTTTTTGTTGTCACCTCTGTTGTCGCTTCGTAAAGAGTGAGTTTGATGTACTTATATGGTGAAATAAAATTAGCAATGGATACGTGCTTCATTAAAAAAGATAAATGTTAATAATAAAATCAAGTGTCCGCGTGTCGGAAAGAAATATATAAATTTTGATTTTTTAATATTAAAGACTTGGGTTGTTTTCGCATATTTTGATATTTTTAACTTAATTTTACTTATAATAACTTATGTATGTGTTTTAAACTCTGCATACTGTAAAGATAGAGTATATAAAAAAAGATAGTAAAGATAAAGCATTGTAAAGGTAATATTAATAATTATCTATTACATTTGTGAAACAATAGGAATTGGGAATGTAAAAATATTTCCAATGTCTTCCTCCCGTGCCAAACAGTTTTTGCATTCTAATGGATAGGGTTAAAAAAAATTCACTTCACTGTTATTTTTTCAGATAATGAACATTCCATATTTTTTTTATTGAAAACTAGATCACTCCCACTACCCGCTGTTTATCATAGTTTTATGTTATTCATTTGCAATTAGAAATTATATTTTTAAGCTGAAATCGTGACTTAATTAAATAACAATTGATAATACTAATTCATAAAATAATACTAATACTATTGCAAATATACTTACCCTTCTTCTCTGTTTTCGGAAGTTATATTCAATTTTTAATGTAGCTTTAAGAAATTCTATTTACAATTATCCTAATTTCTCAGAATTTTTATATGTACTCGTGTATGTGTAAAATATAAAAATTATGACCCCTAAAATAGCTATACAAAATTCTCATTCTTTCCTTCTTCTCATTTTCTAATATCTCATTTCTCAGCCGTAATATGTGAGATAAAGGCGTGTCTCCGACTTAAATTCTTTTTACTCATTCCTCTAAACCAGGGGTGCCCAAACTTTTGGGATCCGTGGTCTACTCCCCATTTAAAAAATCGAAAGCGGTCTACCAATGGCAGAGATAAATTAACTTAACGTAATGCTTATATATTTATTTTCCGTAACAAGAAAAAATGGTAAATTATCTAATTTTTCTAAAAAAAAACTTCATATTTACAAAATAAAAATTTACTGTCAAAAATAATCAAAGTGTTCATACATAAAAAATGAACCATCCTATTCACTTCGTTTAGTTGAAATTTGGCGCTGTATATCTACGACAAGTTTATCCTATTGTGGCTGGCACGAGCTTATTGCAATGCGTAAACACGAAATTAAATGTTCATCTGTTAAACGCGACCGATGTTTGGTTTTTATGGCGTTCATGGTTGAAAAAGCAGATTCGCAAAGATACGTCGATCCAAAGCATCCCACTTTGTCAAGTTGTTTCTATTTAATTCTCCACTGTAAAACATTGTATTATTTTGCACAGTTTGTTTTAGGTTTTAAAGCGTAAACTGTAGTAAATTTTTATTTTAAATAATTCATTAATTCTATGTCGTAAGTCATAAATTAAATTGTTAATATCTGAGGTACCTAAAATGTCTTCACGGTCGATGTCTTGGCCACCCCTGCTCTAAACTAAAGCTGGAATGAATACCAATTTTTGTCCACTTGCCCTATTCTTTAGTCCGGAAGTTCAGTTATCCCAGGGAAATGATATCCCTTCTGCAATGGAACGATGGCCGATTGGTTAGGCTGCTGGCCTTCGGTACCGGAGTTCGTGGGTTCGAATCCCACAGTGGCATGGATGTTCGTAGCCGTTCGGAATCGGCTTTAAGCTGTAGGTCCCGGTCTCAATAGCCCTCGTGTTGCAAAAAGTAGTCCGTAGCACTCCAAACCAAACCAAACCAAACCTAACCCTTCAGCAATGATTAAACTGCTGCAGGGGTATTTCCACGCCGTCTTAAATGATCAAGCTTCACTCTTGTCTAATAAAATTGCTGATCTGTATTATGTCTCCTGAAATCCAAAATATCCCCTCTCTGTGGGGCTGACATAGGCCACAAATATGTATTTCTTCGCACATTCTATGCAGAGCTGTTGTTCGGTAGAGACGGTCGGTAGAACAATGCGTTTTTGATATGATATAAATGTTAATTCCACGATTCTTTGAACTTAGATTTTTGATGTCCTGACTGCAAATCTTCTATGAAGTGACTTTACCCAGCAAGTCCGGGCATATAAATAAAACAGCATCTGATGCACCCAAAAAATACTATTTAATTCTGTGAGCTCAAAAATTGTAAGCAAACTTAAAAACAAAACATTGTATTTTCAAATTTGCATTGCTGTGTAACATTTAAGGAGGTTCATACAGGACGTGAAATTAAGTGGACAGTAATTAAGTGATAGTATAAAATAGATTAGTATTTCTGTAAACTATGAAATATTTCAAAGCATATTCCAGTAGTTAGAGAAACTGATATATTTTACACTACTATGTTTCGCTTTTTATGTTATTATTTAAGGACACGTGGCATATTAAACATTTTAATCACAACAGAATCGGAACACGAGTTAAATAATTAAAGGATTTGATATTATATTGCTCGACAGTTCTTGACGTCTCGGAGATGGCAAAGTCTACATTTGCATATGAAATGACAGACGTCTGAGAGACGTCATTATATGTCAAGGAGTTAAATTATTGGAGCTAATCCCGTACTAATTTTTTTAATTATGCTGAAATTGCTAGTATTATCCCTACTGTTGTCATGTATGGAAAAGCATTCTGACACACACATATATAAATAGATAATATACATAATCATAATATATTAGAAATTATCCTCATAAGTAAAGGATATATATATATATATATATATATATATATATATATATATATATATATATTTATCCTTTACTTTTACACACACACACACACACACACACACACACACACACACACATATATATATATATATATATATATATATATATATATATATATATATATATATATATATATATATATATATATATATATATATATATATATATATATATAATATATATATATATATATATATATATATATATATGTTTGTGTGTGTAATTCAGGAATTATAAGAATGCCGTAATGTTAGAAATAAGTAATAAGTAAATGTTATATATACACGTAAAATATCAAAATTATTACACCTAAAATATCTAAAATTTTTCCTTTTTCCTTTCTCATTTTTTAATACCGAATTTCTAACCATAAAATGTCAGATAAAGGAGTGTTCCATAACTTTAATTCTTTTTACCCGTTTTTCAAAACTAACTCTGGAATAAATGCTTATTTTCTGTCCACTAGCCCCATTTTTAGCGGTCTCGATAAAATTTGCTTCTTCAATAACTGAATTGCTATCTGTATGATTTTCTAGCTAGTTTAAATGTTCAAGGTTCACTCTTGATTCCCAAAAAGTGCTAGATAGTCTTAAGTCTCATGGGAAAATAATCACTTGATCGCACGCTCGTGGGCTCAAAATCATTGAATAATGTATTATTTTGTTCTCATTTTGTTCAAAGCAGTTGTTTCTGTGTTCAGACGATCAGTCGACCGATGTATATTTATCTCATTAAATTTGATGTTCCCCAGTTCTGGCCAACTTTTTTTGCCACACTCACGACTGCAACTTAATTAAAAAATCTTTTTGTCCAGGAATTCCGGGAAAAATAAATAATAGTGGCTAATTTGCCGTGGAAACGGTGAGAAATACTTTCGCTGGTTACATACACATACATACATACATATACCCCCATATATGTATGTATAGATAAATAAACAGATAGATGAATAGAAATATGTATATACACATTTGTAATATGTTAGAAGTTATCCTAATTAATAAGTGTAATACATATAATATCTGTATATATATGTGTGTGTGCGTATGTATATAGATAGGCAATGATAGAAGTGTTCATCAGAGCTAAAAAGGGAGAGATGTTGCTTACCAGAAAGAATGCTGCTCTCATGTTCTTTAGGAAATCTGCTGCTTGAATGCACTCCATCGAGACGGCTCCCCTGCTTTATAAAAGGGACTCACCACGTGACCGATCGGATTTTTTCCTGCTCGAACTCTCTCTCGTTCCCCTTTTTTTCTTCTCTCTCTGTCTCTACTTCCCCGCAAACGGGTTCATTGTTCAAAAGTGAAAGAACTGCGGGGAAGTGGTGCTTTCCTCCTCCTCTTCCTTTTCTCTCAAGAATAGTCAGCCTGGCACGCAGCACCAATCTACATGCATACATATTATATACATACATATATATATATATATATATATATATGTATTTATACATATATATGTATATGTATATGTATGTATATATATGCAATATATCAAAATTATTTAACTTTAATATTTCCTTAAAAACCTCCTCTCTCCCATTCTCATTCCTTAAAATCTTTTTCCCAGCCTCTAAATGTCTTCATCAAAGGAGCGTCCTCGACTTAAAATTCTTTCGATACATTTCCCAAAGCTTTCTGTTCTCTAGATATAAATTTTCTGTCTATTCAACAAGTTTTCCAACTGTCACCGGCAAATAGCTCCACATTTTTCCTGATCTTAACAGTTTAATTCGCTGAGTAAATTTCTTCTACTTTCTGGAAAATTCTTTCTGTCTTCCCTCTTGGATGCACCTCTGTTCGAGCTGAGTGATTTTTCTGTCTTTCTTTTGTCTGTCGTTGACTAGTAAAGATGTCCATTTTAGCAGCTCTAAAATAAAGTTTTAATTAGACTTGTACCATTCTCTTCAATGTGGGCCGATTATATAATTAATGTGTCCAGCAGTTGTATAATTCCTGGATTACACACACAAATATATATACATACATACATACATACATACACATACATACATACATACACCGAAGAGCCATTACACTATGACTACCCTATTAATAACACGTAGAACCACCTTTAGACCTCAAAACCGCCAGCACCCGGCGTGGCATTGACTCCAGAAGGAGCTGATAAGTAATCTGAGGTAACTGGTACCATGCGCTCGACAACTGGTCCTGCAATTATCCCACATAGCGAAGGGGAAGAGTGGCAGCACGAATTTGATTTTCCAGGTGGGACCACAACTGATTATCTATTGAATTAATATCAGGTGAAATTGGAGTCCAAGACATGACTTGAAATTCTCTGGAATGTGCCTTGAACCACTCCCTGACGATTCGATTCGTATGACATGGTACATTATGCTTTTGGTAAACAACATCTCACGCCGGAAATACTGTTGTCATGAAGGAGTAAACGAATCATGTTCATGTATCGCACAGACGCCAGGGATTGTTCTACGGGGATTACGGGTCCTAACGTGCTCCATGAAAGCATTACTCACACCATAATACCCCCGCTACCAGCATGTCTTCGTCCAACTGTGCATCCGGGAGTCAGCATTTCCTTAAGAAATCGGCATATTCGCACACGCTCTCCGATGGGATGGGCCAGAAAAAGTGATTCGTCTGAACATGCAGTTTTCTTCCAAAAACGATTCCGATGTTGTTTCACCATCCATACACCACTTTCGATATGTGCTCAGAATAACTGCACGTAGACAGCCCATTAAACGCGCCGTTTCTGGTATTAATGTTATCAGTCACCAAGCTATAACGATTTGACCTTTATCGAATCCGATAAATCAGATGCTTTTTTTCATTACGTATCTAATTGCACTATGTTTGGAAAGACGATGCATATCCGCTTTATATACTGCAACATCAACCGCGCACGCAAGTTTTGTACCTGGGCGAGCACATTGTTTTAAATGGAGGATGGTCATAATGTAATTGCTCTTTCTTATATACATACATACATATATATATTTATATGCTACACACACACACACACACACACACACACATATATATATATATATATATATATATATATATATATATATATATATATATATATATACATACATACATACATATTTTTCCTCTCTTCTCCCAACGTAAACCCAGGAAATAGCAACCAGTCTTTTGTAGGCATCCATGAAACCATTTCGGGGTTGTTGTAGGGTCTAAGTACCATCAGTACCAGGATTTTGTTGGGACTTGAAAGGATTCTGTGGAGGTTGGCTCCTTTTCCTTCGTGAGAATTGTGTTTTAAAGTACAAACATCCGCTAATATATAAAATCTTAATACTTGTAAAATTGGCGGTGTGTTACTTTTTGTTAAGCGCCAACCGGTTGGTATAGTGGTTAGAGCATCCACCTGCGCCGCTAGAGAGTGAGAGTTCAAATCCCTCGAAAGGCCTGGCCGTCAGTTCGTGCGTTTAATCGTTCTTTGGAAAACATGTATGCCAAGGAACGGGCCCATTTTCAAGAGATGCATTTGCAAACGTTGAAATGTTGTTCAATTGCTATGATAGGAAATCTCCTCTGGTAAAGTCTTACTGTTTTTTTTAGCATTGCTGTTTACTATGCCGTGCATAAGACACATATTGACATTACTGGTATTCGAATATTTATAATACTCTGTTGACAAATAGCCCTGGATGAAGGGTTTTGCGAAAAGTGTTCTTTCATGAGCTCAACAGAATGAGACCCCTCGCAATTCGCCGTTTGATATCCGACTTAACATTCTGTTGAGGAGGTTTTATATTGAGGATTATTATTGAGGAGGCTTCTCTTTTTACAAGTACTATCACCTCTTAAAATTATGGCAATTAGTTTTGGTTTACACTGTCTATGTATGTCTGTGTGTGTGTGTGTTTGTAATGGAGTATTTATACCCTGTACAAATTCAGAATGACATCCCTGCTGGATACAGTGGTGTGGTTAAGCCACGAAAGACTACAACAAAATTTGAAGATGAAAATGTCTAATTTACTCAGACAACCCTTCTTTGGAACTCTAAAGCCAAAACGTTTCACATTCGTTTATAGAGTGCTGTGTTGGCCTTATGCCAGAGTGTTAAGATCAGTTACATGATAACGCTTAGGAATTGAGACTAAGTGACGTAAAAGAGTTATATAAAAACATTTGAACTTAGCAGAAATTAATTTGATGTTGACAAAGACTACCACAGTTAAAACAGAAAGAGAGGTTATCCACCACAGATTGCCATTTTAGAGATAAAATCGACAGAAATTTATTTTAGAATTTAATTATAATTAGGTTGGTTATTTTGGTAAAATTATTATTACTCACACATATACATACAAATTATATATAGCTAATATATTTATATATAGCTAATCGTATATATTGTATAGTTGTATTGTATAGTTATGATAATTCTAAAATATCAGAGATTATATCTTGAGGAAGATGATCTTATTACGTCCATTTGTCGTGGAAACCAAATCCAAAAAACAATGGAATTCCTCCATTTCTCTTTCTTCAACTCCCACACAAAGATGGGACCGATATATCTTCTGAGAATGCGGTTGCTTTGAAAAAGGGATTAAACCTTCTTTTCAAAACCTCCCTTTCTCCGCTAGATTAAGAGTTTGACCATATCTGACCCTGTTATCCCCGATTGACCTCAGGTAGGATGCGATTCGGGGAGCTCCAAATCACGTTCACGAGGTCACAAGCACAATCTCATCGTTATGACATCATTCTGCTTCATTCTGTTTGGGAGGGGATCGCATTCAACACTGATTCCATCTACCTGGCTCCTTGCACAACACGCTGTACTGACTCGGGAGCCAAATTACAGCAAGGAAACAAAAATCTTGTTTCTCACAGGAAAGTTATTTACAAATTTATGTACAAATTCAAAATATCAGCATACGTTCGATCAATATGGGCGAGCTAAGAAACCTGGTCCTAACACTGAAAAGCTCTCGAAGGAAAACCGTGGAGTAACAACGCAGAAAAAAATCTCAAAGTTCTCAACAGCCGGTTGCTATTCATTTATCACCACAGTCAACCAAATCGACCTTTCACCTCCAGTTTCTCCAAAAGAATTCGTCACATCTCCTTCGTTTTTAAACTTGATTAGAGGAACAGTTCTTAAAGCCCCCTCCAGAGTGGATTCGCTGAAGCTGCTGCAAAGGTGGGTTTTGACTCTATCTCGTTCGTTCTATGTGGTCCCGTAATGGCGTCTTCCAGACTTAGGGTGCTACCATATTACGGTCGACATATGTCACTGGTGAAATCTGCGTCATAATGATGTCAGAGAGAAATTTTTGGTACCAAAATCCCATCTCTAGTGATGTCTGACGTCATTATGACGTGGAAGTCACAAGTGACATATGTCGACTGTAATATGGTAGCAGCCTTAGTCTAAGTTGGGTACCAATTTCAGGAACTTCGCCGCTCGGCAATATTAGAGGGATTCAAAAAATCTTTTAATTACCGCTCTGTAGAAATTTGTTCGACAAGAAGTATAGAAAATTCGCCGAGTCGAATCGGCCTTTTAATATTTCATTAGTAACTGTCCCTTACCCTTTCTCGTCGTACTGGTAGTTGAAAAAGAAGCAGTCCTGCGACACTCTGTAAATATATGCACTGAATAATGGAGGGACATTTGGAGTCCTTACAATGCGGACAAACATGCTTAGAGACACGTTTGATGGTTCTCTTGACACATTTGTTTCTGTTTCGAACTTCCATGGTTTGCCAATAACAATATAATCTTTACTGGATGTATATATTCATCATGGTAAAAGTTTATTACCAATAATCTCTTTGAACTACCAAAAGTAGGGAATCTTTTTACAAAAATTGAAGAAACATAGGAAAAGCGAGAATCTTTTGATCGTCCAGTGCAGCCGGAAATACAAACAGATATCTTTATCTTTATACTAAACACGTTTTTTTTTGTTAAGCTGTTACTTATTTATAAACACATGTAGCGTATGTAATGCTACGGTGGCAAGTAACATTGCCTTCTTTGGGATCAAGCAGAAGACACCAAGGCATGGCCTGCTACCTTCCGAGGTAACATTTGGGAACTTGGAGGACATTGTGATTACGAACCTATTTTATGTGCTCCAGTCGATTTCCATAAACATGATGGATCTTTGGTCTGACTCGAGTCTTAAACTCGCAGTCCTTCGAGTTTGAGATCGAAGACTGCCGACTGATCTACCGCGGCTCAGGTCGACAATCTTGAGGTGGAATGATAGATCTCTTTATAAGACAACAAACTGAAAATCTAAGTAAGCATTTCAGGCTACTCTAGTTTAAATCTTCATCGTTAGCTACCGAAAAACAAGTATGAAGATCGAAAAAAGAGTTTTGTACTTGTTCAAATATGTAAGATCTAATTCAATATTATCTAACTGTGCGCAAAATCGGGTGATTGCAAGTTAAAATTTCTATGCGAAAATCAGATTACAAAAATACAAATGGTCACATTTCTTTATTAGTACGTATAGGTGCTTTGTATAGGTGAAAAATAAATACAGTAAAACAATCTTTCATCTGTGGCAGCCGAAAGTTGGCTGAATTGGTAGGGCGCTGCTCTTAAGTGCAAGAGTTCGATCCTGCTAAAACCGTTGGAAATCGGCTTTAGCATTAATACGGTGACGAAAAAGTTGAATACCCTTGCCTTAGTGCATAAAATTTTGGTTCGATGACAGAAAAAGATTGGGAAGTTAGTGTCAAATCCACAGTGTGAATTAAATAAAAGTTTGTAAATTATGGAGCTCTGTGAAGAAATAGAAATTTGTTGTTACAACACAATTGTAGAAATACCTATCAAAGATTAATAAAAATTTATAATATTTTCGACATCTAGTCATATAGTTTAGGTTAACACTAACATGGTGGTAGGAATCATTTTGACACCTCAGCACTTTTGCCAGTTGATTACTTTTGTTTGATTGGAAGAAATTATTTGATATTTTTTATAGTTTTCCTAAATAGATAACACATATTTATAAAAAAAATTAGCATTGTAGATTTGTTAGTTTTTGAAATATTGGCCTGTTTTACTAGAATGGTGGACGGGGTCATTCGGACCCCTTTAGTAATTTACCGCAAATAAGTAGGTGCAGGGTTTTTCATTTTTACATTTCTTTACAGGAATTGTTTATTTTACAGATGTAATGTTCCCTTGTGTTTCTTTTCTTAGTTCAGATTACTCACCTCGGGTGGTAACACTTAGGACAGTTCCAAATCAATATTTCAGTACACATCAATTTTGTCATCGATTTCAAAAATAGTTAATTTTTTTTAAATCAACTGCATTATCACATAACACGTCTGTGTAATTTGAAGTATTTTAAACGCAAAATTAATTCCACACAAACGTTTTACGGATTTCATTCAGCCAGGGGCGTATGCAAGGGGGGGTGTTAGGGGTTTAAACACCTCCCCTTGAGCTCAGACAAAATTGCAAAAATAAAAATTTTTGTAGAAATTATGCGGGCTATTATTTTTTAGAATTATAACCCTTCTTGAAAATTATAAGCACCCCCCTTGAAAAAAATCTGCCTACGCCACTGCATTCAGCTACGCTTATAATGAAATAACTGAAGAAACAACAGGCATTTCTCATTTATGGATTTAGAAAGATAATCATTCTGAGTTTAAGTAGATGGATAATTTTATATTATAGTTATGTTTTACTTTAGTTAGCGTTAGTTTTAGATTATGAAACCATTCATATGAAATCCTTTTTATATTAAACTAGCAAATGTGCCCGTGCTTTGCTACGGTGAGCTTAATATATTACTTTTAAACAAAGATTTTTTTTCGTGCATAACTCTCTAAATTCGTCACAGTTCAGTTCGAGTAATTGGCATGTTTATATATTTCTATCATAAGCGTATTATAACATTATTCAGTTTTTATAATCGAATTTGTCTTATTAAATTTGCTCAAACTTTTTTTATTGTAAAATATAAGCTTAACCCTAAATTGCATTACTGTATTACTACTGTAAGTTGATTAGCAAAGTTAACAGATCTTGTCATATTACGTGATAGAATAGGAAGCACAGGTTTTGACAGCAACAGTGCTAATTTTGTTGGTAGTAATAAATGTTTTCCAAAATTAAGGAAATTTATGACAAACCACATAGTTTTGTATGAAACAGAAACACACATTCATATCGACAACCATATGAATATGAAGATAACTATATAAAATGATAGGTTTTATTTGGCCATGAGAGTCACTGAAATTTGTACTTTTTGTACTTAGAATATTGTTGATATGCATTTCATTGTAACATAAAAATGAACCAAGAATTAAATTTAAAATTAGTTCTCATATAAAAATGCTATAATTTGCGTCACATAGAAATGAAAGTGAATCACTTTATATCTCAAATTTCAGTTCAAATCGAATAGATACTAAGCAGACGATTTTAAATAATATAAAATAAGAAATGAATAAATGAAATATTTAAATGAATGACGTCATAATGATAGAAAAATATCATTTTCGCCTATTTATTATGTGATGAATTGAACATTTTAATCTCCTGCTATTAACCGTGGAAAACTGCGTTTAAAACAATTACCACAGCCATCTAAACACAAGGCCTGCTCGCTGATTTTCCGAAAACCGGTCACGTGATCTCTAAAAGGCGGTATTCTATTAAATTCTGTTGATGCTTGTTGATTGCTTGCGTATTACTTCTTTTGAAAAAAAACAAAGAAAGAAATTTATGGAAATAAAATAATGCTTGCTTTTATATGTAAGGTAAGTAGCAATTTTGCTACTGTTTCTTCTATTATTTTATGAGCTGTTTTCTAATTAAGCATATCATACGAATGATGGTAATTCTTAAGTTCGACACTTTAGAATGGTTCAAATGTTTTGTTATTAGTGTGTGCTTTGTATCATATTGTATATTATAACTGTCGTTTTAAAAATAAGTTTCATTGTATTGTTAGATCTCATTAAGGAGTTTATATAATACAACATTTAATATCCGTAAGTTAAATGTATTCTAAGTTATGTTAAAGTTTCGTTTTTGCTGTGTATTGCAACTTGGCTATTGTTGATAACTCACAAGTTACAATTTCTGTTTTATCCTAAAGGAAAACTATTTATTATTACCACAATAAAAGATTAATGTATCCTTACTTCATTGATTTTTTAATGTGTTTTTAAGGGGCTTTATTAATAAAAGTTGATGTACAACTTCTTTCCCATACTACAATAGCAACTGGGAAATTTCTATGTAGAATCAATGTTATCTGCACTTTAAATTGTTTCTGATTTATCAACTTCATATTTTTTACGTCCTGAGCTCTTTTTTTCAGATTTTCATATTAACTTTCTACAATTTAAAATTTTGAATGTCGAAGCGTAAAGAAGACATATATGTAATAAAAATTAAACTACCAAAAGAAAATTTATAAATGTAAGAAAAAAAATTAATCTAAAGTAATCGACAGAAGCAATGTTTTTACACATTTTTATTATAAAAATATAACCTTTATTCAATGCTGTACTATTTTATAACTGGTAATTTCTCATATAACCTGTAGAAAAGTAATTAAATAAACATGCTTAAAGTTTTTGAATAGCTATGTCTAACAGCCAAAAGTAGAAAAATCCCATCTAAATAAAATTTGCAAACTGTTAAAATTATATAAATAAATTTTAATTAATAGATGCTTTAGGTAGAGGAACTTAAAAAACTGTATTTACACTTAGTTACATTTATGTATTCAGATATTTACAAATGTTTTATTAAAATATAACAGTAATTTTATAGCAAATGATAATCAACTCAGTCACTTAACCATATCTTAAAAATGTAATAGATTATATAAATAGGTCTTCTAAATTATGTTTGCATGATTGTTTACTTCACTTCAAAAATATAATTTTAACTACTTATAAAATATTTCTGAATAACTACTCTAAAAAAGTGACTGAAAAATATATTGAAGAAGTTAAGGAAAAATCCAATAAGAGAAAAATAAAAAAAAAATTCTTAAATATTTCTTGTAACAACATTTTTACTTTTTTTTCTGTATACTATTGAATTATGTCTCATTGTTTATCTAGTACAAATCAGTATCAGATGTTATAAGTAAATAAAACTGTAAAAATTTTTCCTCAGCATATTTTTGCATGAGTTTGTGAAATTTGTCAGTGATAAATTGTTCTATGATTTTATACTAAGGCAGTGTTTTTTTAACATTGCCTTTAATATAATCCTTAAGGATTTTATTTATTTTAATTTTAATGTGATCCGTAAAGGATCATATTTTATGAATAAAGGTTAAGACATTTTATTTCCATGGGACCATTTAATAAAAGGTAAGTAAAAAGAAAAAAAAAAGATGCCAGTTGTGTAATTTTTTGCAAATGTAATTTCTTTGCTTAAAATTTTATCTATGTATCGTATCTGTTCTCGTGTAGTGTATGAAGTGATTTTGGTAACTAAAATTTAAATATAAATTGACACACAAATAAAATCTATAGCAAAATAATTTTCTACTAATCAATATTCAAGTTAGTGAAATAATTGAATATCCTTAGTTTATTTTTTGAAAAAATATTTTGCTGAGTAGTAAAAGGCATAACACAATTTACTTGAGGATTATAGGAGGGAAACCGCCTTCGGCCGCCGCCATGTTTTTAAGCGAGCAGGCCTTCTATATAGATGGCTGTGGTTGTGCTCTTATAATCTGTGTATATGTACGTGTTTTAGTGTTTCGCCGTG
>CM063504.1:182123171-182143171 GCA_032207245.1 Pardosa pseudoannulata | reverse complement strand
AAACTAGTTTTTATTTGTTTCAATTTTTCCAGAATCTATGTAGTAGACAAGAACATTAGGCTTTGTTTTCCTGTATATACTGTTATTTTTGTACCCACAAACAAACCATGTTGTTACACTAACCCGTACTAGTATGTGACCCGCGCTCAAGTATCAATCGTCAGAAAACTTACTAGTACGTGTCCCGCATACAATGTGCTAAAAAAAAAAAATCAAAATTGTGATGATGATAATAAGCCGGAAAGTTATTTCTGCGTCTTCCTCCTTCGGTCCAGATGTCTCTCCACACTTGCTTTGCAAAAGAAAATCAAAGATACAAAAATTGACTGCAAACCTCGATATCTGAGAAATTCGTGTTCTATCGTTGCCGTTCACCCGCAAGACTACATCCTTCCTATTTATCGCAGCTTTGACATGTCAAATAGATTTATGGTCGCAATGTCCTCCAATTTCTCAAATGATATTTCTAGAGGTGGCAAGCCAAGTCTGGAGGTTTTTCTGCTTGATCCCGGTTTCTAAATGACGAGGTCCCATTTGGTTTGCTTCTGTTGTCCCAGAGAGGTAATGTTGGCCACCTATAAGGTTGTTCGATTAAAAAATGACCAATAAATATTTTCAGCTTGGTAGTGACAAATGCTATAAAAAAGCAAAAGCTTCTAATGAAAATCATCATTGATAAGGAGCTATTATTGAGTTATTTTGTAGTCTGAAATTGAGGCGGTCATTAAAAACATTCGCATCTCGTCCGGGATGTCGGCCTCTGTAATCACCTGTGTTCTCATTTGCATGGTCGTGCAGATGATGTGATACGTGTAGGTGCTTGGTTTAGGGCGCTACAGTCAATGTTTTGCTACACCAGTACCGCTCATTAGACTTAATATACTGCTTAAAGTTGATTCTGAACCTACAAACATGCCACCAGAAGGTTGTTTTGGTTTGGAGGGCTATAAGCTACTAGTTTGCTACACGAGGACTATTGAGACAGGGAATTACTGCTTAAAGCACATTTTAAACTGCTATGAACAATCATTCCAGCAGTAGGATTCGAATCTGCGAACTCCGGTACCGAAGAGAAGTGCCCTACCATTCATCCATTGTGCGGCTCCAACAGCCCATGGACTCTGGTACCGTAAAGCAGCACCATGTTTATTGTCCCCCGTTTGGCATGTGAACAAGTAATTAGACATCAATCAAAAGATTCTTATGGCATGCCCGCAGACTACCTAATTCCAGCATTCAAACGATTAGGGATGGGTGCCGTTTCCAACACCGCTCCATTAGGGGTCTCATTTTAAAACCATGGCAATACTTTTTCTCTACTTAGAGAAAGTATAAGGGGTTTTAGTAAATTACCACGGACAATTCTATACTGCGATGTTACAGAATGCTTGAAGGTCATGTCTATCCTAGAGAAAAATCATATCTATTCTGAAAAATGTAGTGGACCACCAATAGTTTATTTTGTGATTCGCATTAAGTTGAAGATTGTTGTTATTCACATCAATGGTCCATCCCACTGCATAAATGACCACAGGCATCATGAAAAAACCCAAGATTTTATCTACAAATCGATTGCAAGACGCGGTGGGATGCGCAATCATCGTCAAGTTGCGGTATTTTACCGTTGAAGCAAATCACTGATGCAGTTTGTCTGCATTTGCGATGAGACGCCGCTTTCGTCTGGAATAATATTCGCCCGAGTGTGACCACAATTCAAAAGTAGGGCACTTTCGGGATTGTCGCATCATCGACACCCGAAGCGTTCGTGCCCCGGAGCTCTATACAGAAAGCAAAAAAGGTGGGAGCGGTTCGAAATCGAGTTCAGCTCGAGGCTGAAACCGTAATGAAAGTTAGAGAGTGCATTTCGCTTTCATCGAAACAACGTTTGTTTCACAAATTCGTAATTCTTACTGCGCTTATCGATCATTGGGACGATTTTATTCTAATCAATTTCGAAGACACAAGTCATTGAAATGAAGTTGATTCTTTATAATTGTGGGAATATATGTGATTTCTTCAATAAAACTAACGCCAATACCTTTTGCGCCAATAATAACAACTATCATCTAGAACAAGATCATTATTTCACGCCTCGAATCTTTGAGCACTTAATTGACAAGATTGGGGCAAAAGAAGAATTTCACTTAGATTCACTAACTCTGTTAGTTTCTTTACTAAGCCCTTCTCATTCATATTAATGCTTATAGGTAACCAATATTTTGGCTTCTGTTCCAATCAAAAGCCAAAATTCTTTGTGAGCAAACGATGGTCTAAAAAATAAGTTTTCCTTTACGAATATCGGAACGACTCGAGTGATCCCAATTTCCATTCCGAATATTTAAAGATGATTATACTTCCCATTTGTAGACTTTGTGGTACATTTTTGTCTTTTCCGGTACTCTTCGGTACTGGAGTTAGCGGATTCAAATCTCGATTCTGACATCGGTGTTTCTATAATCAGTAAGTTCTTCTCTCATCGTTCTTCGGTATCCACGTTCGTGGGGTTCGAATTTCATTGCTGGCATGGTTGTTTGTGCCGTTCGGAATCAGGTTTCAGCAGTAGGTCCCTGTCTCATTAGCTTTCGTGTTTCAACACAGTAAACCGTACCGTTTCAAACCAAACCCAATTCTTCGTGAGCTGAGATGTGTCATGCCTGAAATTCTGTCCACTAAGCCCTGCCAATGCAATCTGATGGAACCAAATGACGGGAATTCGTCAATAGATACACCTCTGATTGATTTATTGGTGGACCAATTGTCAATTTAGTAAAAAAAGGAACAAGAAGAGTGACACAAAGACGTAAATAAAAACACAGGCACACTTCAGTTAAAGGGCTTAAATAATCTATAATTATAACTTGTACGCCTTTTGTACAACTAGATCAAGGACCTCTTCTGGTTCGATGTACTTTCATGTGTTTGTTTATATTTAGAAAGCTTATAATATTCAAATTTTCTTGATCTAAGGAGCAACTCTGTGTCTATTTAAGTACAAAAGGATCTTACAGCAGTGACAGTAATAATTGGTAAAACTCAAACAATTCTTAAATATTTATATTTCCAATTTGGGGACACTTGCTTCTTATAGCAATCGCCACTACCAATACACAGATATTTGTTGGCCATTTTATTGTGGGAGCAATATAGAGGCGGCCAAACCTACTCCCTGGGTCAGCACAAACAGAGTGGATTTTCGTAACTAAAAGCAGGGACCAAGCAGAAGATCCATGGGCTTGGTCTGTTACCTCCAAAGAAATCGTTTGAAAACATGAAGGACACTGCGACCACCAACCTACTTTACGTGCCCCAGCATCCAATAATGAACAAGGCTGGCTCGATCCTCGATCCTGTAACCTTCCGGTTACGAGATTGTTGCCTTTGTCAACTGAACCTCCTCGGTTCAAAAGATATAGATGTCTTAAAGACGAAAAACTAGAGGACTGTAGCTATTGAACAGTTTGTATGAAAGAATCTTGTTGAGAAAGCAAGGAGCAACTTGGCGTTGTCGAGAAGTTAATAAATATCAATATTTAATGAAATGCTGGATGGCTTGTAACTGCTTCGAGACTTCCCATTGAGAAAATATTGTATTGAAATTTTCTATTATGGTATCTAATTTAGGCAGAAATTTATCGTAAGGAAAAACTTTTGCATACCTGTCATTTCTTCGTTTAATTTTTCCATGATCAAATATCTGCAGACATTTACAAGACTACTTCGAAAAACTAAAGATATATTCTAGGAATACAACAGGAGTAAATAGACATCGCTTAGACACACACACACACACACACACACACACACACACACACATATATATATATATATATATATATATACATACATACCTAAGAGCTATTACATTATGACCACCTTTCATGTATAACAATGGGCCCATCCAGTAACAAAACCACTGTACGTGCGTGGTTTATGTTTGAGTATATAAAGCGGCTATACATTGTCTTTGATTCTTTGTACATGATTAGCGACAAAAGATTAAGGAAAAGGAGCTGATTTATTGGACTTCAACAAAGGTTAAATGGCTATAGCTCGGCCACTGGGAAGCTCAATATCAGAAACGGCTTGTTTAGTCGGCTGTTCAAGTGTAGTTGTTTTGAGAGCATATCGAAACTGGTGCATGGAGGATGAAACGAGAAGTTGTCGTCCAGCGGTGCGTCGCCAAGGCTCGTTGATTCCAGAGCGGAAATTGTTACTCATTGTTTGCTTGACCGAAGTGCTATAACAGTCAAAATCCACACCAGCTACAACAGTGGCGACCCAGACAGTTTTTCTCAACACAATGCAGCGTAGGTCCCTGTGCAGCATACATTGCTGCTTATGGGCCTCCCGAGTTGCGTCTGCTATGGGCCAAGAAACATCGGAATTGGACATTAGTAGGATGGAAAAAAGCTCCATGGTCTGACGAATCCCGTTTTCTGGTCCATCTCATCGAAGAGCGTGTGTGAATACGCCGATTCCCAAACGGAACCCTTGCTCCCGAACGCACAGCTGGACGTAGACAAGCCACTGGCAGGGGTATTATGGTGTGGGCAATGTTTTCATAGAGCACATTAGGACCGACCCATAATCCCCATAGAATAATTCTTGACGTCTGTGCGCTACGTAAACATCGTTGCAGACTAGTTTCATTCATTCATGACAACAGTATTTCCGGCTGGGCTGCTGTTTACCAACAGCATAATGCACCTAGTCATTAGGGTCGAATCATCAAGGAGTGGTTCGAGGAACATTCCAGTGACTTTCAATTTCTGTCTAGGCCTTCAAATTTACCTAACATTAATCCAATGGAACATTTGTGGTCCCACATGGAAAACCAAATTCGTGCTGCCGTACAACCCCCTCGAAATGTGCGAGAATTGAAGGACCATTAGGTAAGCACTTGGTACCACGTATAGACTACCTAGTAGCAAGTTGGGAAGTCAATGCCACTACGTGTGCTAGTAGTTTAGAAGGCTAATGGTGGTCCTATATGTAATTTCTAGGGTGGTCATAATATAATTGCTGTTCGATGTGTATATATATATATATATGTATGTATGTATGTATGTATATATATATATATATATATATATATATATATATATATATATATATATATATATATATATATATATATATATATGTGTGTGTGTGTGTGTGTGTGTGTGTGTGTGTGTGTGTGTGTGTATGTCACTTTGGAGTTTTAAAGTTAAAAACTTGAATTAATTACTAAAAAGGGAGAAATCTCCATACTTTGTGAAGCTGAAGAATATAGTGGTAAAACAACATTATAGGAATGCAGAGCATGACTATTAGACCTCTGTATCTGCTCTGAGGCTCCACTTTCAAACGTTAAAAATGAGTTATTACAGTTGGCTGGATTCGGCGCTTTCTCGCCGAAAACTAAAAAAGCCAACCCAAAATAAAGAAATATTTTCTATGGTAACATTCTAACTAGTAGCGAATGCAAGGAGGTGTTAAGGATTGCATTCTTCCACTCCTCAGAGCTAAACCAGAGTTCTTATATATATATATATATATATATATATATATATATATATATATTACCGAGAGATTAAGGCATGAAAGACACAGATTGATTCGTATATAAAATATCATTTACTGCATACCTTTTGTCTATGGCTACGCTATTTAGATATCCTTTGTTCACATTTTGGGACGACAATCGTGGAGGATGTTATCATCCCGAGTTCCCGCTCAGAAGTGTCTTTTTGGCGTTGCTTACCTAAACAAATTCTTCTTGTCTACTTCCGTATCAGCTTCTTTATTCCATATAGTTCCTCTCGATGGTGTGTCTTTCTCCTATTACGTTACCGTTAAAGAGTTCCAAATGCTTTTATTTATAACTCGCTTAATTCTTAAGCCCCATTTTTAAACCTGACATATATATATGTGTGTGTATGCATATATATATATATATATATATATATATATATATATATATATATATATATATATATATATATATATATATATATATATATATACATATATATATATACATATATATATATACATATATATATATATATATATATATATATATATAATATATATATATATATATATATATATACATATATATATATACATATATATATATATATATATATATATATATATATATATATATATATATATATATATATATATATATATATATATATGTGTGTGTGTGTGTGTGTGTGTGTGTGTATGTGTGTGTGTATGTGTGTGTGTGTGTGTGTGTGTGTGTGTGTGTGTGTGTGTGTGTGTGCTTGTATATATTAAAATCTTTTATGGTTTTAAATCTTTTCTATTTTTATTTGGCATATTTCGTTCTTTCTAATTTTTCGTTTTTCTATTTTGCAAAATGGAATCTATTCCATCACCATGAGTAACAAAATATATTTTTGCAAATCAAAAACGTTTAACTTTTTATTTCTAATACAAAGCGATATTTTGTGTTCACACGTTAGACTCCCAATCATGTTAAAAGTACCCCGAAGTTCACCGATAATGTTCAGAAAAGAAGTTTCCTGGAATCCCACATAAGTTTAGGCAGAAGTTATTTAATACTATACATAGGGTGCCCATAGATAAACTTTCTTATTGTAAAGTTTTGTACTGTGGAAATTATTGTTCAGAAAGTTATGAAATGTTGTGTAAGGCGTAATAAAAAGACGTGAATTTGTTTCAGCTAATTTAAAAAAATTGTTTAAAATTTCAATACTAAAGGGCGTTTTTTATGATTTACCCATTTAGTTGACATTTCTTCTTCTTCCTAAGCATTTCAGCCAATCCAAGACCGTCTCAGTTATATTACAACATCTTGATCTTCTCGCAGCTCTATTTTTCCATTAAACTCCCAAGTCCTTCAATCCCTCTTCCACTCCACCTATCCACCTCGTTCTCTGTCTTCCTCTTTCCCTCTGGAGTTTGGAAAGTTATTTTTTAAACAGGATTTTCATCGTTATATTGACTGACAGTCAATGGAGAAGAAACTAAATTCATGGCAATAACAAACGGATTCACACATCTACAACCACTAAAAATAAGGAATATGAGTTTGAACAAGTAGCTCATTTTAAATACTCAGGCACAATTGTAAATAGTAGTAATGACATAAAAATTGAAATCCAAAATAGGATCAATATGGCAAGACAACATTTACTCTAGTTAAAAAATTTATTACAACAGGACATGTTCAACATGACGGTCATCTCTTTTAGCTACTATTGGAAATTGTAAGATATCGCTTGTTCTACAGTAGTCCACAGTCTGTGTCCGAGGAAATGCCGAGAACATGTCGTGAAATGATGTCTTTCAGATCAGGTTTAGTTCTTGGTTTATTAAGACTGACTAGATACTTCAACTGACCCCAAACATTTGTTCCTCCGCACTTTGCCGCTTGAACAAACCAAGCACGATGGAGCCTTCAGGCTCTCGTATTAAGGCCTAGAGGTACGCCTTCGTTTTAATAAGCACCATTAAGGTGAAAAAACGACTTCGCTCAAGTAGGTCCTTGTAATATTGAAACAGGGACCAAGCAGAAAACCCATAGACTTGGCCTGCCACCCCCAGAGGTACTGATTGAGAACTTGGAGGACATATTGACCACGAAACTATTGTACGTGGTCCAGTCACCTTTACAGAACACGGCGGATCTTAAGCCGGCTCGGGTTCCGAACCCACAACCTTTTAGTTACGAGATCGTTGCCTTTTCCGACTGAGCTACCGCGGATCGAACAGTAGTCTTTCTGTTATGAACGTTATCAAAAGTCACTTTTCACTGAAGAACGGGTCATCAGCTGCTACTTTCCTAACGTGTGGCCACCCCAATCCCCAAACCTCAACCCATGCGAATTTATACACTCTCATACCTTATATTATAAGGTATGTACGAGTGTAAAAGAAAAATAAAAGGATATATCGTAATTACCTTCTCAATATTTTTTTTTCATTTTCCTAGTTATTCATAAAGTTACTTAGTTTAAATTCGTCTGGTAAATACTGGACCGTAAATTAAACAGGTTCCAGTATTTACCAGGCAAGTTTAAACCTGGTAAAAACTTATAGCGTAAATCAGACACAATGGGGTTTCATATATATTTTTCAAGATATAATGAAATGACGTTCAGCGTTGCTGATCCGTATTAAGACTTATCTAAGTACAGATATATGTATGATACTATGTATAAAACTATGGATGTATGCATACGACTTACGTATATAATGTATGTATACAATTTAAATAGTTCCCTTCCTGTATTCAACATAGATAACACAAATATTATCGACTTCCCGCATATGCCTCATTCCTTGTTTTACATTTTTAAAGCTATCCCATGGACGCCTTAAAAACTCCATTGATGACGAAGCAGTTGCCTTGCAAAGTCAATTACATTCTTTTATAAAATTTACCCTCTAATTAAAAAGGAATTCGTGTTAAAAAATCAGAAGTATAATACCTTTTCCAAATAGCTGCTCCGCCTAATACTCGTTAAAAAGACCTTTCAACGGATGGAGGTGCGGAAAAAAAGAAAAGAAGGAAACGATCGAAAATGTTCGTAAATGCACGCCATACCCGAGAAAATCGTCTTTTGGAATGAGGAAATGTTCATGAACCGTTTTTGCTCCCTTCGTATAACTCAATAAAATTAGCTCTGGAAAATTTAAGTAAGGGGTCGAAAATTTCTTGGTATAAATAAATGCTTCTATTGCGTGACGTAGCCAGAATGTTATTTTGGGGAGGTCCAAAGTCTTAATCCAAAGCACAGTGAACTTTCAATCTAATAAAAAGAAAGACACATTTACAAAGAACACTCATACATGCATGCATACATAAATGCGCCATTAAACGGATCAGCAACGCTGTACATCATTTCATTGTATCTTGAAATTGATATTTGCAACCACAATGTGTCTTTTAATTTATGTTCTAAGTTTTTACCAGGTGTAAATTTGCCTGGTAAATACTGGAGCCTATTTCATTTGCGTTCTAGTATTTACCAGACGAATTTAAACTAAAGTAATATAATAACTAGGAAAATATAAGAAAAAACAGAAAGTAATTGCGACATATTCTTTAATTTTTCTTTTACAAAATTACATTCTTGCACGACAAAAAAATTTGAAAACAGTGTGGCACGATCTGTAATTTATAAATTATCTTTTTATAGCAGCAAATTCAAAAACAGAATGACATAACCAGTCATTTATAAACTATCTTTTTATAATAGTAAACTAATTCTTGTAGCTTTCGAGGCCAGCTTATTGAAACCTTCATCCGCATTTCCAGTCCTGCCTCTAGGCACCTAAAGTAGTGCTAAATGTGTCAATCTCTCGTGACAAGTTCTATTGCGAAGAAATGGTTTTCTCTTTTCATAGTTGAAAACTATTTTTCAGTTATTGAAGTGAAAACTAGTAACTGACACAAAACTTAAAATGTGCAATGATTACATTAAAAATATTTTGTGGAGGGTCCAGATTGCCTCCCTTGCATCCAAACAGAAATACGACCTTGTAGTGAATACTTCTATAAATGAATAATTTATTACATATGATTATAAAATCAAACTCTAATTCTGGCCCATATGGCCGTGAGATCAAGTTTGTCCTACGGTGGTGGGCAGATCGCAAATACTGGACCACCCCACCCGGTCAGCCCTTTCAAAGTGTATGACGCTCACACATCGCGCCACAGATGCCACTGGCGTGCGAACGCAGCAGAGTAGCGGTGGTTGGAGGAATTTGGAAGACTACTAGATGCTCTAGCTAGTTAGTGAGGGTGGCACAAAGCATGCGGACCAAAAAAGGTCTATACTTGTAGCCTAATGAATTTTGCTCATTGCACTTCAAGACGGAATCTGGGTGGCCGAAAGGAGGAGAAGGAAATTTTGAGAGACGACAGTCGCAGTCCTGAGCCTCGGAAACATATCTTATAAGAGTTTCCGGCGAACGCGAATCTTTTTGCATATTTCAATATTTCATATAGATTAGGCTCGTATAAACGAAATTTCCGCCATATAACCTTCCTTCTGGGAGAGGTTGAAAGTAATTACGCACTTTTGGTTTACGTTAGAGGACTTGAAAGTAGTACTTCTAGATGGAATAGTTAGTGTCAATAACTTGTAACGTCTGACATGAAGGAGTTATAAAGTTTGGGTACGTAGACCCAAACTTTATAACTCCTATATTGTTAGGGAGTCTACTTCAGTTGAAGTTTATGTCAGTTGGACCTTTCAAAATATAAACATGCGGCCTATCGAAACGTTCCATACTTTTCGACTCTTTGAATGTCACAGAAATACTGGATATCCGCATCTGAACGTCCAAACTAACGTTGCAGAATGCCGAAGCACTGGTATAATATATATTATGTAATAATATTGTAGGGTTATAACGTATTATATTACAATACATAATTTCATTTTTACAATAATAATGTTTAAAACCAGTAAAAGTTCTTAAAAAAAAGAGTAAAGGGTCAAAAGATCATGTTTTTATTGATAAAAATATTCAAAATTTAATTTTAAGAGATAAAAGTAATTAATTTTGACATTTAAAATGTCTCCTTTCATATGCAGAACAATTTTTATATTGAATAAATGTTATTAAAAAAAGCTTTATGCAAAAATATTCGATCATAAGGGATTTAATAATGAATTATTGTAAGATTTATTATGAAAATCTGTCTACTGAAACTATACTTTTTAGTAGTGTCATCTATTGGTCAATATTACATTTATTTGCGATAGGAGACTCCACTACAAATATCTGCTGACAACGCTAGATGGTTCCTTCATACTCGTTTAAAAATGTTTCAAATATATTTCTAGTTTTAAACTCCCTTCTTCTTGGATAATTCATAACATAGTCCAGTTAAATAATATTTACCCCTTACCCCAAATGTTTTATGTAATTAAAAGGTAATGCTTTCTATGCCAAAATAGAGTTGGGTCTCCATAAAAATAACCTTTTATGCAAAAAATTTAATTTTCAGATCGTTTAATTTTTATTAAATTTTAGTAAACATTATCTCCATGTAATGCAATTATGATTATAAATTCTACAAATTACGAATATTCTAACTTTTTTTTGTAAAATATTTCTTAATCTTCCAAATCCAACCCCTCCCTCATATTCCGAAACAAGGGTAGGAAGTTGCTTCACATTCTATATTTCATACTTACATGAATATTTTATATAATAATTACACATATAATTATATTCCCAATATACATAATAATTTAGAATAGCATTCTCCAATTAAATTAATTAAAATAATTGGGAGTTTTCATGGCTTTCTAATTTAAAACATAAATTTTAATCATTAAATTGATTTTCTAGTTTTATTGTGTTTATTATACAACAAAAAACTGATCTTCTAAGTGCCACTTTCTGTGCAATGAATATTTTATATTGCACATTTTTTAAAACAACGGTAAGAAAGTAAACCATGCATGGATTTTTTTTAATATGCTTGTATAAATCTAACCGTTCATACTTTTGGATATATTTTATTTTTGGAATTTATTACTTAAACTTATAAATGTTTGTAGTTATCACTTTAAAAAATAAATAATCCGTGCAAAAAATTTATCACTAACATTCCATAAAATTAAACAAAGATAACTTTCAACATTACTGCTTACTATTAAAAAAATAGGTAGGTAAATTATTTATTAAAAAATTATAATCTAGAATTTTTATAAGATCACACAAAAATATTTAATTTTATAAAATGCATACAAGTATCATGTAAAGTTAAGGTTTCTCATAAATTAACAAAAACTCTATTTTACAAATATTAAATTCACAAATATTAACTATCCCAAATGATACAAATCTTAAATCAAATAATTTAGATGTATAATATTAACAGCAAATTTTAAATCTATTTTACAAATATATAAATTCTATTTTAAAAGAAGTGTTATAAATTTATATGTATTTTATAACTCAGAAAAGTCAGTAAATCTTATTTCTTTATATTAAATTGCTATAATAATTATAAATGAACTACTTCGATTAAATAAATTTTCTGAAGATTTTCAGAATAGAGAATTACTCTTAAAAGTCTGGTACTTTGATACATTTCAAGACGTGTAAAGAAATGTTATGATATATAATTAGTCTCTATAGTGATTGATAGATAGCAGCACTAATAACGTTGCTTCAATAGCCAATCAGATTATCCAGTTTTAGAGGTAATTTTTTGTTGCCATACGTAAGAGTCATAAAGTAATGAATTCATGCATGTAGATGTACAATTATTTTAAATGTTTCAAATTGATCCATTAAAAATATTCAAAAGTATTTAATACCTAACTTACAGAATTATCCCTATTAATAAATTCATTTTTCAACAAAAGTATTTGCTTTGAATCCATTTAACTTAAAGTCTAAATTGTGTTCGATTGTGAAAAATCATTCAAATACTCTATAAAAATAAAATAAAGATATCATTTTTCATTCAAAGAGGATAAAAATAAATCTATTCAAATAATTAATAAAAACATTTAATTCCTTTTATTTTTAACTGTTCTATTAACTATTTACTTAATAAACCCGCCATGCACAAATTCAAATCGAAATCGTCGAAAAGTCAAAATTTTTTTTATATCAACTGTAGTGATTATAATTGTCTCTGAAACTTTTGATGTTTACTGAAAGCTTATTCTAGATGAAATAATTTCTTTTACGAGAACCAGCAATAACTCACTTCACATACGGATAAATACATGCTTTAAGAATACGTGTCATCGACATTACATTTTGTTTATTGTTTTGTACAAAACTGATTTGAAATGTCTAGTGTGAAGTCAACTAAACTATACAGTGAAAAAGTAATTAGAAACAATTATTCTGCTATTAAAATTAATTTTTTATAAGTGTTTTACATTGTATGAATATTTACTTCATATTTTTTATTTTACTTTTGTTTGGAAAAAATTATGAGTTAAGTATTTTCACAAATTTAATATCTATTTTATAAGAAAAGAATTATATATTTTGTACAATGGTACCCGTATAATTTGTTTTGCGGATAAATGTAATTAGGTAATTTCACAGTATTGTGCACTGTGCGGACACAATTTTAAGCTGAACTTAATTTTATTTTGTACTTTTTATTTTTCCTTTCATAAGGTAGCTTTAACATTTTTTATCTCTTTTCTTCATTTCACTTTTATTGTACTGTCTAAACAGTGTAGTTTCTTAATAAAAATAAAATATATATATATATATATATATATATAAAATTTAAAAACACCATAAAAATCCTTTGCTATCTCTAAACTCTCTATTTTTATCTATCCTTAATCTTTCTCTTAGAATTTTATATTTTTATTATTACTTAATAAATTTTTTGGGCCTAGTATTTTATATTTTTATTTTGTATCTTAAAGACCTGCATTTGTTTGTGTATTGTATTTAATCTTAAGGACTGGACACTCTTCATTAATTTAATAGCTTCACAACAGGGGATAAGGCCTTCGGCCAAGGTACCCCAGTCAACCTTCCAATTAGACTGTGCGAACATGACATTTGCACATTTCGTTTAACTAAACAAAAAATCTAAGTGGATATTTTTCCCTTTAAGAAATCTGTATACTTTACCTATTTTTTAGCATTAAACTTAATTCAAAAACTTTTTGAGCAGTGTTTGCAGTGGACATGCCCAGAGAAACCTTATTTTGAATTAAATTTTATATATGTATACTAATTTCTCTGAATTTTAGATGTAAACTAAAATTTTCTTTTATGCCAAAATTTTTATGTCTATCTTAAGAAGTGAAAAGATATTTTAAGTAATTAGAATGATCTAGTAGATAATTAAAAATAATTAGTGTTACAGACATGACAAAAATTGTCGTTTTCTTCTTATAACTTTGGGGTTGGTAATGTACAATTATAACATTATATTTTATTAAAAAAGTAGTTTAAATATTAATAAATTGCAACTAATAATTCATTGTTAAACATTTTTAGCGTTTAAATTTATTGTCTACAACTTTTGAACTCATTTTATTATTTTATGAAATGAAAAGATTTTTTTTTCATTTTGATACAATCAGTTTCATTTTCATAAACTACCTTTAAGAATATTAGACAGTACAGATCCGATATTTACTCTCCGGCTTTTATCGCCAAATTTGGCAAAATTTGAATCATTAATTTCTTGTCCTTATTTTTTTTAATGTTATTAAAATTTGTGTATGCTTTATGTATTTATAGTTGTTGTAATAACTTGTTGCAACAATATGAGGGATTTGAGAGGGGGAACGCCCCTCAAAAATTTTTAATTTGTTTTAAAGAATTGTAAAATTTTTGGTTTTTTTTTAAAGCTATGTGGTGCCGTCCATGTTTTTTTTCTTTCTGATCTTTCAGAAAACGCCATTTTTTGTCGCCATTTTTGTTTAAATATTTATCTGTTTTTGTAGAATTATTGTAATATATTTGCTTTCTTAAAAGCAATGTGGTGCCGTCCATGTTTTTTTTCCTTGGTGATCTTTCACAAAATGCCATTTTCTGCCGCCATTTTTGTTTGGAGACTTTCTTTTTCTTTTTTTTTTTTTTTGCCAAGATCAGCAAGAAAAAAAACTTGGCGGCCAGAAGAGCATAGATATTGCATCTGTTCCGGTTAATGATGTTATTTTTTTCATAAATGTAGCAAAACTTTTAATTTGTTTTACATAAAGAAACATGTTTAACACAGAGCTTTAATATTCAATGTTTTATGTTCTGTATGTCCATAGTGTAAACAAAATAGCAGCAGAAGAAAAAGTACTGTTCTCATTTGGAGGGTTCCAAGATATTTTACTTCGAGGCAATCATGGTCACATGAGCATTTACAGCAATATTTTATGTTTAACTGAAAAAAGAAAAATGTTTGCAAAAATCTGATAAGTTTTGAGGAAATATTTTGAGTAAATCTGCTTATTGCATACATATGTTAAAAAACAATTATCTAGTTTTAATGATAATTCACAAAGTTATTAAATGTTTAATTTGAATTTTGAGTCTATTTTTTTTTTTTAACACTTGTAGAAAAAAAAATGATGGAAATTTATTTTTGTCATAATTTGAGAGAGAAAATTTTTGACTTTTCATCTATGCAATAAAATGTTCTGAATTGATGAATTACTAAAATGTATAGAATAGTTTAAAAATCTGCTTTGTTAAAATGTTTCAAAGTTGACCTTTAAAAAAACGTTTCATAAAAAAAAAGTTTAATTTTTTTTTTTTATGAATACATTGTCAGTTGAAGTAATTGGATTATATGATTCAGTTCTCATTTTTAGTGTAGCTCATGTTGTAATTTGTATAAAAGTTCTACTCTAAAACATGCTACTTTCTCTTTATTTTGCTATTATAATATTGGGCCAATTTTGGAAAATTTTAATTGTCTATATACTATGAAGTCTTTAAACTTTTATGCTTAATATGGTCGTTTTCAAAATGTTATTTCAGTTCAAACAAGCAGCAGCAGATGCAGACATGGATCTGATGTATGCAGAGTACTTACAAATGGCATTTTTGGAAAATGAAGCTAAAAAAGCAATGGAATTACGATCACAGAATGCTATGGTATGTGTGAAAATAAAAATATACATTTTGAAAACTGTGTTAAGTTTGAAATTTATATAATTGCAGTTAGAGCTATTTTTAGGCTAATATCCATGTGCATGCAATGTTTTATTTTGAAGCTTACTATGAATATGGACTTAATAGATTTCTTACTTTCCAGGGACATTAGAAAATTATGTTACTATACCTATGCCATACAATTAACTTGTCCAGAGTTTGCACATACTTGAAAGTTCTTTAAAACTTCTTTTTTTTCCAGTGTGGAAAAAAAGCTTTTATTAGCATGAAATACCTTATTTTAATTGCCTGCTCTTCCCTCATACACAATTATAAAACATTTTTATAATAGCATTGATACCATAATACATTTAAAAAGGATTTACAATTTACTTTCTATATCTGTAATTTGCAAATAAAGTATGTATTGTCTTTGATTATTATTAAATCTTGATTTTGATGTAATATATATGGCTAACAACTTCATAGTATAAACTAAAGTTGAAAAAGAAATCATGATTTAAAAATAAAAAATCAGATTTATTTGATTTTTTTCTGAATTCTTATTTTAATTATTGTTGTGATTTTATATTTTTTGCAATATACATGGACTAATTTGTTATAAGTAACAACTTATCTGTCTAGTATATTCTACACACTGATTACCTAAAATTAAATACATAAATTTAAACCTAAATACATTTCATTATTTTGTAATTGGATGGTGCAAACTAAATAAGTGTAAATTAAAAGAACAAATTAAATATTCATTTAATGCAAACTATTTATTAAAAAATACAAAATATCATAATTATTTCAATATTTTTTAAGCAACGAATTATGGATTTAACTGTTTCAATAAAAACATTAGTTTTGATGCTGTATTCACTCCTAATTTGTTACAAAGGCTAAAATGAACAATACCAAAAAAAGAAAACTGTCTTTCTATTCTAGCAGATGATGCCACGGCTGTTGTTATTTGGTAGATAAACTGGATTTCAAGTTTTTTAATATTCTCTTTACTTCCCATTACATAAAATGAATTCCACTAGTCATAACTAGTCGTACCAACCCCTATTTCATACTTTCTGGTAACAACTCCTAAATTCTTTGAAAACATACTACCTATTTACACTTATTTATTTATTGGTATTTCTGTGCTGACTGATTCCCAATTCTCCTGTCTTTGGAATATAGGTTTTAAGAGAAGTGAAAAAAAAAATATTTAAATCCATGATTTTTTTTAAAATCAACTGATTTCAATCATGCCTACCTTAATATAAACCTTTAATTTTTTATGTTGTCACTCACATTATATCATGCATAAACCATACAATTTTAAAATCCAATAAATGTATTCCAATAGTTTGTTTTGATAATACTGTATTGGTCCAAAATTATTTAGAATAAAATCTGTACAAAATTTTAGTAACTCAATCTGTTTTACTCTGATGTTGTGTCAGTAGGTAGGGCTAGCAGATTGATCTCAGACCAGAAAAACTCAGCTGAGTTTTTTGGAGTGGGCTCACAAACTAAGACCCACTGAGTTTTTGTACAAAGTTTCTGATACATTTCAAAATTTCTTAAATTACATAATTTTACCGCTGTTTTTAAAATGTTTCATTTTTGTGTTGTTGCTTATAATTTGACTTTGTATGTATTTCTATCAATTTTAAAACTTGCTTCAGATATATGTTTGCTGCTAAGTAATATTTTTTATTAAAAGGTGTAACCTAAAGTATGTATACAAATTAAAATTAAAAAATCAGTTGTAAAACAATATATAGTTCATGCAGTCAAAGAAATTTACTATAAATGCATGCTGTACTATTATGCCTATAGTAATTAGAAATAATAAAATTCATGAAGAATTAAAAATTCTTCCTATTGCAAATTATATTTATAATCTTTCTGTTAAATTTCATAAAAACTTAAGAAATGATTTAATTAAAAATCTTGTCAATTACGACCCCACTGATGCTGACAATAGAAGGCCTTTAGCTATTCTTGCCAAAGATCTTAAATTTTTGTGTTTTTTTGCGTTTTGTTATCTTAAAAAATTTAAAAAATCTCCCAAAAAAAATTTAAAAATTGTATAAAAATGTAAGAAAAAAAATAATTAAAATAATTAAAATCTGGCCATACATCATGTTTTGTATCTATTTCTAACATTGAAAATACTTGTAATTTGATTGGACAAATCTACAAATCTATTGGTCCTCTTGTGGTCGTTTTAATCATCCCAGAATGACATAACTACTCACTTCATCTCTGGTCTTTGCAGTGTATGGATGTCCCTGGCTGCAAATATACTGTTTTCTACTCCTAATCTTTCTCCTCTCTAGTTTTTTTTTTTTTTTTTTTTTTTTTTTTGTTTGTGTGTGTGTGTGTGTGTGTGTGTGTGTGTGTGTTTTATGAACTCACGAACCCATCTCCCTATCCCCTCTTTCATCTTTTAGCTGTTTTATTTTTCTGCTTGTTTTCATGTTTTGCTTATTGTTAGAAATCTCTGAATTTGAGGGCTCTGCCTAGGAAATCCAGTTGCGCTACCACCTTAAAGACCCTGAAGATGCTTATAGTAATTCATAATGATTTGGACAAAGAACTTATGCAGACGTCAGTTAAGCACAAATGTTCTTAATGGAGCCTGCTACTTAAACTAGCACATTGGTTCATATGTGTATAGCATGGATCATCATACTGTTACTAATTCATATCCTTTAGATACAACTGTTATCCTATTTCATTACCCTAGAATCAATTTTTATCCTGATTTTGGATAGAGCATTAACCAATTCATTCAAGGAACATGCTAGTAGATTTTGTCTGTTGCAAGACTGATGTTTGTTTTATATATATATATATATATATATATATATATATATATATATATATATATATATATATATATATATATGTGCATGCATGCATGCTTTCTTTCTTTTTTTCTGTCTGTCTGAACGAGCTGGAAAAATAGGGTTACCAGTCTTTTACCAGTTTGCTTTTTTTTTTCCTATTTTTTAATAAGATAAAATTAAAGATAATGACCATTTTAAAAAAAAGTTAATTTACTTGCAGAAACTGTTTACTTTTTAAATTATCATTAAAACTTTCATCCTTTTGTCTGCAAAAAAATGTTAGATGAACCTGCCTGTTTTGTTAACGTGCATTATAATAACAAGCTCTTTAGAAGCATAGAGGCTAGACCTTTGTCCTAAGGACATAAAACTATTAAAGCAAATTAAATTATTTTTTATTTAAAAAATTTAAAAAATGAAAGTATGATTTTGTGTGTAGATAGCCAAAAAAAAAAAAAAAAATAAATAAATAAAAAACCCGAATAGATGTAAAATGTTGAAATTATGTATTTAATAAGTCAGTTATATTATAACATCTAGCTGTGTGTCTCTTTTTGATTACAATCTGCATGCTATATAATGAAAGATTTCAGTATAACAAATATTAACATTTTAAGACATAACTAAAAATCTGTTAGCCACTGAAGATGAAATTGATGTATTTAAAACTGAAATGACATCTAGTTTTGGATTGCAATTTGAACACTATATAGTGCAAAATTCAATATAACATATGTAATAGACATACAAGGAAGTCATGTTGTATACACATCAGATATTTTATTCCTTAAATTTATGAAACTGGAGTAAAATCTGACGCAAAATATTGAAAAGAAAGTTAATTTGTTTGGAAAATAAATTTTTTTCCATTAAAATTATTAAAAGAATTTTTAACGAGAATTTATATGTTATAATTGAATTCAAGAAGTTCAAAGTGAGTTGAAAGCTTGATACTTATTTTGTCTAAATAATTAGTGTTGAATGTTCCTAATATAAATAAACTTTTTTTTTCAGAATGATTAAATTAAATAGTTGTTAATATTGTAGAAAATGTCTTTTTTTACTATATATATTGTCATCTTAGTTGATTTGATGTTTTCTTAAATCAAATTTAAAGTAATCCTCTTAATTATGATAAAAAATATATAGTGAATTCGTATTTCAAATTTTATGTGTAAGGTACTAGAATAAAATTATAGCCCTTTGATTTGTTTTTCTTTACAGGAAACTTTTCAAAAATTGTGTTATTTAATCATGCAGCATTTTTCCACCATAAAGTCTGAGACATTATCACTACAAGTGCATTCTATTTTAGTCCAAATTTGTGAACACATAAATAAACAGGTATTTATATAAAAAGTTTTTCTTTGGTTGCTTAGGAATAATTTTTAAAGGATTTATGATTATGTATTAGTATTTGTAATTATAATAGTTATAAAATAATTTATACTGAACTATAATGTTATTGTTTATTCTCTTTTTAGAAAGAACTTTCTTGTTTTTTCTTTTGAAGTATATATATATATATATATATATTTATTTATTTATAAT
>CM063504.1:182093171-182118171 GCA_032207245.1 Pardosa pseudoannulata | reverse complement strand
TCGAGTGAATAGACACCAGTACCATTTTTTACCTCTTATTGCTATGCCGTGTTTCTCTAGAGGCCAGTCATGATGGTCTCCCATATGTTTGTTATAATTATTTATTAAATTTGGTTGTGGGATTGATACTTTTTCTTTTTTCCCAGAAGACCATCTTTGAACTTTTGATGTGCACTCAACACTAGTATCACGTTGCATTTTATCAAACTCCTTTGAAGACTTTAGGGTGCATTTCTCAGTTCTAGTGTCTCTTATAGTACCAGTAGCTCGGAAGCCATTTTCTTGTAGATTATGCAATAAAACATGACTAGTGAAACACTTTACATGGCTAGATGGATTTGTTTCAACAGATAACATATTCAGTACAACTCTTTCTCCCAGGGACCCTAATGAACGAGTCTCATATAGTTCTTTACCACAATACAATGACAATTTATAGCAGTATCCAGTATCAACCCACATTGCCTACAATTTGTAACCAAACCGTATTGGTTTAGCTCTTATGAATTGTTTTAAAGAGTGATGTCCATAATACCTTATAATCATCTCATACATAGAAAGGTACTTGCTAAATACCCCCACTGTTTAAAATTTTCATTTACTATCTCCAATGGAGTGTCTAAATTATCATCATCTATTTCCTTTTCATCTGTCAATTCATCTACATCAGGTGATATGGCAATAATATCCTTTTCAGTTTGTTCAGAAAACAGATAATCAACCGCATCCTGAACGTTATTAAATACTTTTCGACTCATATTTTCATATAAGGTGAAAAAACACAATATTACCAGATAGGTAGGGAAAAACGCCCGAACGCCCAGTGATCTATTTCTAGATCAGCAATATTTCGACACTAATTTTTACTATTTATATTTATTTTAAGATATCATAGCTTTATATTCTAATAGCTACATCTATGAAGATATTAAAATACCAAAAAAAGTTTAAGTTACTGGTATTGCTTAGCTGTTTTCAGGGTTTATGTAAAGAAACGTCGAAAAACTACGAAACGAAATGGCGATTCAAACTTTCTCTTATCGCTTTAGATCAATAACCAAACAAAACAAAATAAAACCACCTGTTGGTAAAAAGGTGCATCCCTTGTCTTGCCCCATGTGCAGTGTGGAATGTGTGGGGTGGGTTGAAAGTCATCTAAAAGCGAATTTCCCACGCTATGTTTAGCGATCTAAAAATAGATCACTGGGCGCTAATGGGTTAATATTACATCAAAAACAGGTAATAGATTAAAAATGACCTAATTTGATATAGAATGCAGAAGTATATCTCAATTTCAGCAGTAATCATTAGAATTTAAACAATAATTAGCAGCTGCTGTAGGTCTCCAAAAGTGGAATCTATTACTTGTTATCTATAATAAATTATAGAAAACTAATAGCATGAGCAGGGTTGTATGGTGTTTGAAAGTACCTTAACCTCTTGCCTTATGAATCAAGCAATGATTGTGTGTGCCACTTTCGATGAAAGCTTTTCTCCAGAAGCAGTTTTATCACTAACTAAATTTTGCACACATTTTTTTACAGGACAAACTACAATGCTATTTTCAGATGTATCAAAATTGTTATCTGTTTCAGTTTCTAAGGTGTAATCAGGACACTTTCCAGCACCGTTATTAGTATCTATTTTCCTTTTTGCCAATAGGTTAAATTTTTAGATTTTTTAAAGACTTTTTAAAGTACCAACAGTTAATTATTGCATATAATATAATACTTATTGCAATTTCACCTAAGAATAAACGACCCACTCTTATATTGCAACTGTAACAAACAATAAGGCAAAAACAAAAACTTTATCGCCTAAAAATAATAACATGTCTGATACGAGCTTTTCACTTTTGGCCAGACAGAATCATCACGTGTGTGATAAGAGGTTCTCATTTTAGGCACAGCAGTACGATCACGTCTCCCATAAGTTGTTTTAAGGCAAAGAGTTAAAAGCTTTATGTAACAGTTGCTTTTTTTTTTAGATATAAATTTAAGTGAAATTCCTTTGCTCATAATTGTTACAAGTTTTAATAATAATACTAATGCCAAAGATGTTTGATAAGAATTTACTATTTTTTATGTCTATTTATTATTTTGAATGCAGAGGAACTTGCTTTTATAGCATTCCCCACTACCAAACCACAATAAATTTCAATAAATATGACACTCTTATTTCTTCCCTAGATTTTTTTGCTTCTATTAAATTTTAGCACTAGATCTTCTGGTATCAATTTTAACAAATTAGGAATTAATGGACTAAATTAATCTTTTGTTACATATTGCGCCTCTATATTCCAAACAACAGTTTGAACATCATCGTACAACTTTTTTAAACCTTTAGCATTATGTGATCTCCTAACAGGTATTAATTTTAAAAGTTTGTTCATAAACTAACTATTATATTCTTTTTTGCAAACCTATTTTTCACTGTCTTTACATTTTTGTCATAATTTTCTTTGATTCAAAACCAGCTACCTTCTTTAATTCAAAACTATGTTACTAGCTGGACCTACAAATAGGGATTTTAAATATGCAAATTTTTCAATTTTGTTCAGAGTTACATTATTATGTTTTCAAAATTGTTTAAAAAAAAATCTGAATTTTATGGGATTGCCTAAATAATTTTCTAGTAGTAATTGCGGAAGCATTGCAAAACTGAGCAGCCTGAAAAGAGATTTATTTTTATTGCTATTTATTTCCTGCACTTCGTAACTTATGAATTTATTCTTGTAATAATTCGCAAGCACTCTTCCTGATGTTCTTTGATATGTAATTACATCCGATTCCTAGGGAGTTTTAATTCAATCAAATTTTGAATTTCATCATCTAAGTGTTTAAATTTCCTTTTTCTTTCTTCTAATAATATTAGGTCATGTGACTCTTTAAGTCATTATTTTTTTATTTTAAACTATCCTCAGTTTTCTTTAACAATTTCGAAACTACAGTTCTTAATGCAGCTCATTTACCTTTTAATCTTTAAAAATTTTCCACCTCTGCTAAATCATATGAAATATGTACCCTAGACTGCACAAAAATATCATATTCCATTAAAACACTTATCACTAATCAAGTTCCTGCTGAAGCATGATCTGAAACCAAAACTGTATCCTGATACAAACATACTTCTAGCAATTCTTTATTTGGTGGCCGATGCTCCACTATTAAGGATGGCCAATCAGTGGTTCAATAGTTGCCTGCCACATAGGCAGTCTGGGTTCAATTCCCGACTGATGTAACACTATTAAGGACAGCCTATCGGGGGTTCTTTTAAATGTACTATTTACATAAACACACTTTATATAGTATTTACAAATGCCTTATTATAAGGTAGGCCACCTTCAAGCAGCATGCTATATTAGTAGTGTGATAACACATCACATGCCTGCCAGCTGAAAGCACTTAAGGCCTCTCCACAGTATGGTCCACTGCAAATCGTTACCACTCTTTGGAGTTGGAGCATGTGTGGCTTCTCAAAGTTGACGTTGGCAGATGTTAAAATGGCTTTTGCAGAGGATGACTTCGGAAGCAGTTTTTCTCCAGACATCAAAGACGGTCAGCATGTGCAAGTAGATAGAGGATGCATCCATGAGCTTGGCTCATTTAGTGGCCCTGTGTGTGGAAGGAACCTGTACAAAGGGCACCATCAGGGTGAGCACTGCAGTAAGCCACAATAGGTCATAGTGTAGAGGAGGCATTAAAACGGACACAGATCATCAGCATCTGCTCTCTTCTCCTTTTCACTTTTAATACCCAGATTTTGCCCATTTGGGTCCAAATTTGAAATTGATAGTGTGTTTGTATTTTAATTTAAAATATAGATTCACTATACTATTTATTTAAAAAATTCAATTGACTTTTTAAAATGTGTGAATGGTTGAGATTCATCATAAAAATTTTATGTACTTAAAGACCATGTTACTTTTGATTAATATATTAAATATTAATACATTTTTATTGCCGTTAATATTTTAAATAAAAATGTATAGTTTCTGAAATTAACTAACCTTACATTTTTTAAGTAATGTCAGTATTGCATTTTATTATGCTTCATCATAGACTCATTCTAAAGTACTTGAGCTTTGGAAAAATAGTCAAGAATTAGCTTTTTTTATTTTAAATTTAAACAGCACTTAGTAACCTACAGCACTTCTAAATGTATGGTTATTTTTTATATATATACTCAATGTCATATTAATTACTAGTATTTTTTTTAAGTAAACGTTTAATTGAAAAAAAAATGGTCCTCACAAACCCAAAGAGGTGATTTATATGACAATTTAGGATTTAATTTCTCATCTCTTTTCATAACATTAAAGTTTTACTTATATTGGGATCTTTGGAAACACTGAATGTCTTTTCATTGCAATTAGCTATTGTATGCCTACAAAATGGCACAATACAAAATTTAGAATATGACTGTTTAGTGTTAGACATAAAAAAGTGTATAATATGTACGAACTTTTGAACCAAAACAAAGTGGTATCCAACATAAACAACAAATGCTGTGACTCATTCCATAAACTGTATGGTGACGTCACTAGACCGACGTAGAAAAAGTAGCGTTTTCGAGAGATGGTAAATGGTGCAATATGAACACCATTAGAAATCTCTAGTTAGTGCTCGAAATAGAATAAAAAAAGGTTCAGTTTTTCTTTCTTTATAGTTTCCTATTGTTTAAAAATAAAATTAGAAAACTTATGCCACACTCTAATTGTACTCTAAATTAAATTTCAGGTTCTATTTTTCAAATGACAATTTTTGGCGAAATACATTTGTTTCTCCTTTAATTGGGGTAACCTTCGGCGACTTCGTGAACACTAAAATTTCTGCTTGTCTTAACTATTCTTATATAACTCCTTTACGTAACTTAGTTTCACTTCTAATATCTCTCATGTAATTAATGCTAACACTCGGATTGGCTCTTGCGCCCTTACAGTACTAAATAAGGGAATGTTTTGGCGAGAGAGTGCCAAAGATGGACTGTCTAAAAAAACGCAGCATTTTTTTTTTTTTTTTTTTTTTTTTTTAATTTCCAAACTCTATGTGTTTTTCATAGCTTTCGCACTGTTTCAGTATGGATTCTAACTGTGGGTTAAAACACCCATTACGTGCACATGTATTCGTTCGTTCGTTGTGCTATGTATGTGTTAGAATTCGATCAATAAAATAACGTAGCTTAAAAAAACGAACGTATTTATTCACTATATACATCCATAATATTACATAAACTTAAGAACTCAATTGAAAACGAAAAATTCTTCACCTACAATTCTATCTTTTCTGACGTTGCCAGATTTCAAAGTTTTAAAACTTAAAGATACACGAATTATTACAGGGTTCCCACGATCCTTAAAAATACTTGACTCCTTAATTTTAGCTTTCATTTTTAAGGGGCCCTTAAAACTACATAATTTTTGTCAAAGGTCCTTAAAAACTCCTTAATTTTTAAATTAGAACGTGATCAATTTCTCCGTCGACGAGATCTACAGTCTCTTGTGATTTCCTACCAGTTTTCTTTTATGACAGATAAATAATCTTTCATATACTTAAAAGGTTTAAAGTATAAAGTCAGCTTCCCTTTCCTAATAGCTAACAGTCTTGCAGATTTTAATTAAACGAAGCATGGAGGATGGGAGTTTGTCGATACTTCAGTTACTTATGGAAGTTTAATTTTCCTTGCATTGAATGTAATAGAAAAGTCTAAAACTTTTTTCTTTCCCAGACAACGCCGGGTATAATCAACTAGTATGTATGTATATATATATATATATATATATATATATATATATATATATATATATATATATATATATATAATTTTTAAACCCTTAGAAAACTATAGATGTTCATTTTTCAAAATTAGGTTTTGTCAAATAGATTTATCTTATATTAATTTTTAGGAACTTAATTTTGAAATATTGTAGGGCATTTATTGAACATGTCTTGCGTGGTTCCTAATCATTAAAATATATTCATCAGGAGATAGGGTTTATGCCGTTATGTCATGTATTTCAAGAAGGTCCTTATAAAAAGTTACTTTGGTCCTTAGAAAGTCCTTAAAAAGTCCTTAATTTTTATTCTGGAAAAAGAGCGGGAACTCTGTATTACTGATGTTATTAATTTAAAAATATAGTTTCGCAACAGTGTATATGTGTATAAACGGGATGTGTTTCTACAGTATACAATTATAAGAAAAGTAAAAATTCGAGAATATCAGCATCTCATCATTCTAAAGAAATGTGATCTAGGAGCTAATGATTAAACACACACACACACACACACTCCTCGCGTTTTGCTATTTTTTTCCTCTTTTTAAAAATAACTTTCTGAAAATAGCAGCCTCACCCGACCTAAAATCCATAAAGATATAAATGAGGATTATTTAAAATCTGGAGAACGAAAAACAAAAACACGAAAAGTGCGCCTTCCAGGGTTCGATGCTCCTCCCACTTCCAGACAATGGCTTCTCTTTGGAAAGAGAAAAATTCGGAAGGTTCCTTTCGGCGGATAGGAGAGTGGGATATACAGTGAAACCCGCTTAAGGCTTCAAGGAACGTTGAATGCTCTTTTTAATTTTTAACGACATTTTTTATATTGAGAATATTTCATGCTGTTACATGAAATATGTAAAACATTAAAATCTATTAAATAATTTTCGATTACAATGCCAAACTAATCGATAAAAATTGAGTCGTCCAACGATATTCCACGGAACACAATTATGTCAAATTGTACAATGCTTTAGCAACTCTTTACCGTTTCACTGTATTAAATCCTCTATAACATGGGAAAATACTTTACAATAAAAAAAAACGAAGTTTTTTGACAAACATTCATAGAAAATTCTTAAAATTTTGAATTTAAATAAAATACACAAAAGTAACGTACTTAAAACATTTTAAAATTTCTATTTCATTACAAAACTGTCAAACTTAAAATATCAGGGTGTATGACAAAAGAACATGTTTGGTTCTGGCTATCTTTGATCTTTGGAGAAAAACCACCTCGGAAGCTATCGTCCTCCACGGCTATTTTATTTTCTGCCACCATCGACCACGGTAAATCACACTCCCTCCAGACGCTGGGGATGGTTTGCAGTGGACCATAGTGTGGAGGGGCCTTAAAATTGTTTGAACCGTGGTAAAGTGAAACCGTTTTCATATTAAAAATATAGTGTAGCCTCCACACTATGACCAGTTGTTCACCACTTCCTGATGGTGAGCTTGAGCGATGATTCACGGGTTCCATCTACTAAATGAGCCGAGCGTGGGGATTCGTCCATAGGGTCTACTGCGCATCTGGTTGCCTTTGATCTTTAATGTAGCCTCCACACTATGGCCAATTGTTCACCACTTCCTGATGGTGACCTTCAACGATGGTTCACGGGTTGCATCCACACGCTGGACCACTAAATGACCCGAGAGCTTGGATTCGTCCATAGGGTCTACCGCGCACTTTAGTTGCGCATCTAGCTGCCTTTGATCTTTGGAGAAAAACCGCCTCCGAAGCCATCGTCCACCAAGTCTATTTTATCGTCTGCCGCCATCGACCACGATAAACCATACCCCCTCCAGACGGTGGTGATGGCTTGCAGTGGATCACAGTGTGGAGGGGCCTTAAAGAAAAACCGCTTCCGAAGCCATCGTCCACCAAGGCCATTTTATCCTTTGCCATCATTGACCTCGATAAACCATACCCCCTCCAGATGGTGGTAATGTCTTGCAGTGGACCATAGTGGGGAGGGGCCTTAATTAAATATGCGATTACACAAAAAGTGGGGGGGGGATGGAGAAGACTTTTAAAAGTGTATTATATTGTTTCTTTTTGTTCTTTACTAGAATATACGGTAAGATATTTTAAGATTTATCTTGTAAATTAAATTGGTTCATTTATGAAATTTAAAAAATTTTTAATGTTGTGTTTTGTATTTTAATATAGCTTGTATTATATATTCAAGAAAATTACACAAAACGATGTGTATGTGTAAAATATGTATTCATTCTTAACTTTGGTGTTTATTTTGAGCTCAAAATAAGTAAACTTTTTAGGAAAAGCCAATGATCAAGGTTATTATGTCAATGTTAGCTTTCCAGTAAATTAAAAAATAAATGTTTTAAACATTGAAGGAGAATTTTATTACACTTTTATATTCTTCCTATTTCGTTTCTATCTTTTTGCCCTTTTTAGGAAGTCTAAAATATTGTAAGCATGTATTCATTACCTGTACTTAGGCTAGGATGATAAGCAGTACATAGGAGTGTTTGTGCTCCGAGGAAATCCCGGGAGGTTTCACACTAACTATCTCCAATTTCCGAAGAAACGAAATTTCGAATTATTTCCTCTTACTACAGTGTTCCCTCGCCACTTCGCGCTTCATGTTTTGCTGCTTCAGTGCTTCGCGGGTTTTCCCAAAATATTCATTAAAAAATAAAAATGAAAAATACAACCATGTCGGTAGCCCCATTGCGGAAAGGAGCGTTGTCTCATGCTGATGCGCGAGAGAGAAGAATCCCTGCATGTCAAATAAAGAGATGAGTTGACTCAGAGTACATACACGGTTTCCGCGCACCTGGAAAGTCAGGGAAAATCATGGATTTAGACAATGGATTAATTTTGTCATGGAAAGTCATGATTTTCTAAGTAAAATGAGTAAAAGTCATGGAAAGTCATGGATCCGCTGAGCTACCAATTAAGAAAAACCAAGAAATGCCTCTGCAAGTGAATTTCCTTTCTGTTCGTCAAGGAAACTCAAAACAAGCAAGCTTAATAGGGGGGTAAATGTATAAGTATATTATTCTGGTTTTTTCTTAAATTATAAATTAAATTTTTATTAATATAATAATAATATTTAATAAAAATTAGTTAAGATTTTTCTACAAAATATAAGCTTATCTTTAGGGCTATTATATATAAAAGTTATAGGGTTATCGTGTTTGTCTATTATTCTTGGTCACCTCGATAGTACCTAAGTACTCTGAATTCAAATTGGAAATGTTTTGATTGCATTCAGGAAATTGCTATATGATTAAACTTAGGTATGTAGATACAACAATTTATATATAGTACCGGGTGACCGAGCTCCGCTCGGAGAAAACAGGTATCGAAGCTAACTCGAAGATTTAAATTTTCAATTGTGATTTATCAAAACAATACATGCCATAAGAAAATTTGTGAAACCATTAGTGAAAAGATAACCGGTTAAAGTACACCATTGTAAACTATTCTAAACAAAGTTGCTTGGAAAGGGAACTATTCTGTCATCTTGGTGGTTGTAAGCGTTGCGAGGTTTCACGATGCATCCTTTCAGCTTTTCATTCGTAACAGCGGTATTCAAAACGTGTCGCAGTATTTTTCTCAAATCAGCATCGATGGGCAGCGGGTTGTCGACTGGATCGCAGACTAATAGTTGACGTTTTCCATAGCTTGCTTCGTAAATTCCTAGCATCCAGTGCTCGCCTCTATCCATTTGAGCTCTCTTGTGAATGGGAATGAGTAGCACGTCGAATCCTTGTTGAACGCCGTATAGATAGTTGGAAGCCTTGTTCTGGTCGCTGATATCGTTGAGAAGAGCCATTCCTTCATAAGCGCCATCCACTGTTGTAACGTAGAAGCGTGCGACAAATTCAGGGTGAAGTACGGCAACTTTGACGGTCGGGTAAGCTTGTTCGGCGTAATCGAGAAGCATTCTGACAATGACGGTATCTTCTAGTTGTCCATTTGCGGGTATAATTGAGTTGATCGCTTGTTATTCCAAAATTCCGGCTCCTTGAAGATTTTCATGTAGAGGTGCGTTCTGCATGTTGAAAATGTAGCTTGAAATCTGATGAATGTTGAAATGTCGAACTTTGTTGACGGTGATTTGAAATCGAAATCAGTTCCTTAACACGTTCGCTGCCACCGACGCACTGGCGCGTCAGAGCGGCACCTCCTGGTATGCCGACGACGCACTAACGCGGCGACGGACTTTGATAAGTTATATGCTCTGTGTTTAGTGTGGCTTTGGAAATTGAACGTTGGTGAAGCATTATTTTTTAATTTTTTGTGGTTGGTTTTCAAAATTTTTGTTTGCATTATTTTTTTTTTACTATATCGTTTATGTGTTATATATACTTTGCTACATTAATTTAATATTTAGAGTTGATAGAAAATAAAAATGGAAACCGATATCAAGGAATAAAGACAAATCAATAAAGACTTTTATTATTATTGTTATTAATTCGTCAGAACTACAGCCAATCGATTCCTCGTGGTCGAAAACCCCCGGGTACCAATTTTCACTTGGTTTGGACGCATGAGAAAAAAGTTTGCCCGCACCGGGGTTCGAACCCGGCCCTATCTGTAGCGCCGAACTACGTGACCTTAGCTCGTCAAAACCGATGCCAATCGATTCCTCGTGACCAAAAACCCCAGATCCCCAATTTTACTACAGTTTATTAATTCTGGGGCGATTTTCGACTTGACAACCATTCCTCGTATTATAGTATAGGATATATATATATATGTATGTATATGTATGTATATATATATATATATATATATAATATATACATATAATATGAGTTTATAAACATTTATAAAGTATTTTTTATCATAAATTTTTGTAATTTCTCTAAAAGAATATATTTTATTTGTATGTATATCAGAATTTTTATTCATATGTACTTTAACAAAATATTTTTAAAGTCATGGAAAATAATCTTCTGAAGTCAGGGAAAGTCATGAATTTGAAAAATTTTATTTTGGCGGATACCCTGCACATACCACGGGCCCTTGAGATGACAAAGTCTGCAAGTGATGAAGAAAATGAAGAGGAAGCATAAGAACAAACTGAAAAGCGGGGCCTCACCCTGAAGAATCTGTAACAATTGTGGCAAGAATTTGCACAAGACATTGACAACAGTATGGTTCGAGTTGTCGAGTTCAGCAATCGCATTGATGAGGTTTAAGTCCTTGTACAGGGGAATTTTGAAGGAAAATGAAAAACAACACTACAGAGGTAAGCTCGTGACTAGCAGGAAAAACGCTAGAGAAAGATCACTCAGGTACCCCGAGATTGTGAACCCCGCACACACCTAAAGGAGGTGTGCCCGTGGGGGCTACTGATACAATTTAAAATAACCAATTACTTGTATGTCTTAAATAACATACCTAAGATTTGACGGTTAAAATACGGTTTGAACACATGTCACGCCCCAAACCCAACTCTGATAAAGATTGTGTTACTGTGTACATTGAAAGGAGAAAACTACATAAATATAAGTATTTCGACGACGTCAGTCTTTCATTATGCTAGAGTATATGGAGCGGGCTGATAAGGCCACACTTTTTTCTTTCGTTCTTTTTTTCCAAATGGATTCTCTTCCGGAAGCAGCACTCCCTTCCCCTAAACCAAAATCCATAAAGAGAAGAAGAGATGGTGAGTATTTAAAATTTGGAGAGCGCAAGAACAAAAACGCGAAAAGTGCGCCGCCGTTCAGGGACTTTTAATGATAGCTCCGAAGCTCCTCCTTCTTCCGGAGAACGACTCCTCTTTGCTGCAAAGGCGAGGAGGGGGCAGAGGGCAATCCGAAAAACTCCTTTCCACGGGACGGGTACGCAATCTCTCTCTTTGCGGTTGGTTCGGATCGCTATGCTACAGGAAGGTGGATAAAAACCGGAAACTATTGCTTCATGTCATCCGATGACGAACAGCTAACAGCCACAAGAGCAGTCCGTTCTCCATCGAATTGAATAAGGCAAAGTATTCGGCTGTAGCATCACACATACTGAAAGTTGTCCAATTGAATAGGGCAAAGTATTCGGATGTAGCATCACACATACTGAACGTTGTCCAACTGAATACGGCAAAGTATTCGGCTGTAGCATCACACATAGTGAACGTTGTCCAATTGAATAGGGCAAAGTATTCGGCTGTAGCATCACACACATACTGGAGTAGTATTTGATTTTAATATGTATTTATTTTTTATTGTGTCAAATTATTATATTTTTTTTATGTCAATGTTGTATTTTTCTGCCCGCGTTAAAGTCAGTCGAAAAGAGACAGTGATTGTTATGTAATTGCTCACTGAGAGGCCTCGGCTTTTGCCCTACATTCGTAACTGAGATTTTAATTTTTATGGCCTATGAAAACGCTGAATAAGGCCGTTAAGTACTTTGTAGGGTAGTCCGGCCTCTATCCCTTTATAGTTGGGGGTTCTCTCTCTGTTGCAAAGTTCTCTGAAAAGTCAGAGGGGGAGCCGGAGTTGCGTTGACTTCGCGGTGAATACAGATTTTTAGAGAAAAAGAGACTATAATATGCTATCGTGGGCGATGATATGCTAGCTATATAAATGTGTAAATAATATAAATAACACTACTTCAGACATTAGTCGAGTCCATGCCGCATCGTGTTGTGGCACTTCTGCGTGCTCGCGGGGGCCCTACACTATATTAGGTAGGTGTACCAGTTTGTTTGGTTCTTCAGTGTATATATATATATATATATATATATATATATATATTATATATATATATATATATATATATATATATATCGGATGCAATCAGTCAGTAAGTAAATTAATCAACAAAACCATCCAATCACTTTGAGCAGGCTCGAGATACTTTATTCGAAAGGATCTAACTTAACGATTTGGTTTGGTTTGGAGTGCTACGGTCTATTTTTTGGGGATAGAATCGTGTATATTTTAAGATTCTATAAAAGGAAAAACGGGGATAAGTTAAAGTCGTCCATTTCGAAACTTGCTTATTGTCCACGAAACTATTCTTTAAGCATTTTTCTCATTAAAAGAGAACCAATCTTTGAAAAATATCTTGTTCAGTTTCCCTGATAAAATCTTGGTCTTTGAAAGAGGCAAACCAGTTTCGAGTCACGGAAAACGGATGCTATCGCATGACTTCGTCTCTCTGCAGGGTCTTCCCGGAGACTGACCATTGTCTCGTGCAGGGGCTTTCCTTGAATCACTCAACTCCACTTGTTTTGCGATGTCATGTTCAAGGGATCAGACGACTCTTAAAAGTCGAAAAAATGTTTTTTTTGGAGCGTTAAGGTCTACTTTTTGCAACATGAGGGCTAATGAGACCGGGACCTACAGTTTAATGCTGATTCCGAACGACTACGAACATTCATACCCCAATGGGATTAGAACCCATGAACTCCGGTACCGAAGGCCGGCACCCTAACCATTCGGCCATCGTTCGGCCTTAACGATTTGAAAGGCCTGAGTTGGGAGAAAAAATGAAGGTCTCAATTTGAGCTGTCCAGAGAACAACGCAATGTTACTAAGGTTCATATCTCGGGAGGTATCATTTCGAACAGTGTCGAATCTCGTCATTCTATCTAGTTGTATTGCATTGAAGAAACACGATGGATACGAAATCTTCGGATGGAGCGATTGCCCCATCATTAGCCATTCTCAATATAGCTTTATTGAGATGCAGTGTCACCTTTGCTTTGTGGGAGCGCTTGGAGGTTCTTCGTGACCTTGCTTCGTGTTACAAGGGCAATCTTTACTGGGTTTTCTGTCATATGTCTACCCTACCTCTGAGACGTAGGGCAGACATGTGAGCGCACTGTCGTCGTTCTGTCTGGTGGACACACGACGGCCGAATTGTAGGACATTGTCTTTCGGTGCCTGAGTTTGTGGGTTTGAATCCACTGCTGGCATGAGTGTTCTATTTTGGTTTTAAGTCGTGGGTTTCGGTGCTATCGACATTAGTGTTGCAAACATACTGACTTGCTCCACATTGAACTAGGAGACGTAGGTCGAACTTCGGAATACAGTGTTGTCCCTCTCGAGAACGAACGATCGCCGAATAGTAGGATGCTATCTTACAGTATCAGAGTCCACGGTTTTAAATCCGCTGCTGATATGGGTGTTCAGAGTTGGCTTTTGATTCCTAGGCCCCAGTGCTATTGGCACTCGTATTGCGAATATATCGACTGTTTTGTTACATACCAAACTGTAATAGGGTCATTCGAGCTACGGACACGGACTCCAATGGTAAATTTTAATCCGAAGCCATTTTAAAAGTTTTATCAGCCCAAACTGAGAAATTACAGGTTTGGATTGATGCCTGTTTCGAACAAGGCGTCCTAGTATCGCAAAGAAGATTCCACCCCTTCTGCATTCACAGTCGGTCCAAGCCTGCGATTTGGGGACATTGTTGAGACAAGGGGTGAGGGTCGCATGAGAAGACAGGAAGGAAGATTTTTCGAACGCAAGAGACTGGAAACGTAGTCATGCACACAAAGAAGACCTTTCCAAAAGATTCAGAGGGGCGTGAAACGTCATTTCCCGTCGCCGGGGCTCTTCGGGCGTGAAAGCGTCGGCGGTCGGGAGATCTGTCGCCAAAGAGGGGTTTGTGTTCGATAGTGGGGACTCGACAAAGCAGCGTCGTCCATGTATGTGAAACTGAAAAGTCACCTTTTAACTTTTTTTTTTAGCTTTTCTGCATCTCTTGAACTGTGGGTCACAGCTCCAAATGAGGTGAAAATTTAGCATGGATGCATAAGTATTAAGAAACATAAGTTTTATTATTATTTTGTCGTTCGGAACCACGTGCATGTGAGAAATGCTTTTTTAGTTTTGATGTTTGTTAAATCCATATATCGTTCGAGCAGCTTATCCGATCTTGCAATGATATTTACCCAGCTTTTTTTGTCCAAAAGTTTGATTTGAGGACAACCGCCGTCTCATTCAAACGTCATTTGCTGCAATTAAGATCTATATACTTGAAGCAATTGCTTTTCGTATCCATATTGTTCACCAATGAAGTAAATTACACATGGAAAGATATTAATTTTTGCGTTGTTAATTTGTGTGTGTGTAATGCATATTATTTTAATAAATATCTAAGTTATTTTGTGTAATTTTAATTCCTCATCGTAATGAAAAAAGGCGTAATTCAAAGAGCACAATTACTTCCGTTCCTCAGGAATAAAATAACTACACTTACAAATTTTTCAATATTTCAGTTTGATTCTCATGATATCTTAGTGATTCATTCGAAATTTAAAGTTGTTGGGGGTTACGTTTTACGACCATCTGGTTGAAGTTAGGTAATATATTTGATGGTTTAAAGATGTAAGGTCAGTGTGGTCTAGGTACGAAGCTTGCTGAATAAAATTATAACTTTCATGGACTTTTTGCTACTATTATTCTTTGAACTTTGGACTTGAGTTCAATGGAGGCCTGACGCTGCATTGATTTGGAAAGCCTGTCCCCGCAAAGTGAAGTAAAAATTGGTTAATACCTTATGTGTCTAAAAGTTACCATGTTATGTACATATGTATGAATAATGTGTGTTTTTACCCACTACAAACTTCGAGTGGTATCGATTCTGGATACAGTGCAGTCTTTAGGCTACGAAAGAATACAGCAAAATAATGTTGAGTATATTCAGATAATCTATCTTTGGCGTTCTGCTGACAAAATGTTTTACATTTGTTTATATAGTACTGTGAGGGCGTACTTTCATGTAATTTTTGCTACTATTATTCTTTGAATTTTGGACGTGAGTAAAATGGAGGCCTGACGCTGCATTGATTTGGCAAGCCTGTCCCCGCAAAGCGAAGTAAAAGTTGGTTAATACCTTATGTGTCTAAAAGTTACCATGTTATGTACATATGTATGAATAATGTGTGTTTTTACCCACTACAAACTTCGAGTGGTATCGATTCTGGATACAGTGCAGTCTTTAGGCTACGAAAGAATGCAGCAAAATAATGTTGAGCATATTCAGATAATCTATCTTTGGCGTTCTGCTGACAAAATGTTTTACATTCGTTGATATAGTGGTGTGAGGGCGCAAGGCAGTCACTCAATCAGAGTGCTAAAGAGTAACCCCATGATGACGCTTCTAAGTGAAACGAACTTACGTAAATGGTGTAAGAATAATTTAGCTAAGCAGGAATTAATTTGGTTTTCTCGAATTCGCCAGCGGTAACCACAATTAAAAAAGAAAGATGCTTTACCAGAGGTTGTCATTTTAGAGAATAAAGTCGCCAGAAATTTATTTTAGAATACAATTATAAACAAATTGGTTGGTTCTGTTAAAATATCCTGCCGCACACACAGATTAATATATATATATGTATATATATATACATATACATGCACTGAGTCAAATTTTTCCGAAATCTTGAGTAAACGAACGATTTGAAAATAATTTTCCGACGTCTCAGTTGGATGGCTGCGCTGCGCCTCTCTATTATGAGAGCGGCAAAGAAAATAATTTGAAAATCTCCTTGACAAGAAAATCCTCCTTTCTCTCTGCCGGGGAGGAGATGAACGATTCTCGAAATCTATCTCCGAACGTGCCCATTGTGTTCCGCGTCACCATTGAGCCGCGAGAGGTTCTCGCTTGATTCGCTGCCAAAATTCCGGAGAATCGAAAAGGGGTAAAGGGGAGGGAGTGGGGTTTCCATAATCACTCCGGGAAATGCGTCCAGAAGAGGAAATGAGGGGCACTCTCCACCGGGAGAAGCCCCCTCTCGCGGCTTCTTGGCACACGAGGCGTGTATCCCGACAGGTTTTTTTTTTTTTTATATTTAATTTTTTTAGAAATCTCGAGGGTAAAGTCCGAAAGTTTTGTCGCTTTTTCGACGACTCGCTGGACACTACTGGACTTTGCTTTAAATGGAAAACACATTGACAGCTTTTGACTACGGAACTTTTCTCCCCTCTTTCTAACGCATGTTCTGGAATCATCCATTTGTATTCTAAGCAATGCCATCTTGTTATGATCATCGTTCCGGTCTGTGCTTGTACGAGGCATAATAGATACTCGAGGAGAAAGCTGAACTTCTCTTTTCTACTGCCTATTAAAGTGAGAACCAGAACGGTGATTTTTTCTTTCCAGATCATTCAAGAAAGCTTCTCTTTTTAATACAGTTTCTGTGGTCGTACAGTTACAATCTATTTCATTAAGACACAGAATACCCTTGTGGTTAGTGTGTTGAGATTTGAAATCTCAATTTCGACCCAAAGACAATGAACACTGACAACTCGCATGATGCTGAAGATACTTCTGACGTACTCCAGTCTCCAATGGCATCATGCTCTAGGAGTTTGGTACCTCGCGTCTTCATGTTCTCATTTTCGGGCACGAGATAGCCATTGTGATCAGTATCTGGGGCTATAATTCCAGGTTACCGCGTTAAAGTTGTATCAGGTGCCCGAAACATCTACCTGTATACTCAGAACGTGCCGGTCCTGATATTCTCTTGATGTAAGAGAGAGGTACTGAATAGGGAGCAAACATATCATGAGAATGAATGGCGGGACATCACGAGTGTGTTCGACTTCTCTAGAAAGGGGGCTGACCACTAGGTATCAAACTCACTAGATGAATCTAAGAGTTTTTGTGCAGATTTGTTCGGAATCTGTACGACATCTGGATACCGCTGAACTTCGCTTTAAGTGGGGGGTTAGTTTTCGGGCCAGCTTGTTGAAGGGAACTTATTTCCCTTCTTTCTAATACACGTTCTGTCATCATGCAGTTTCAGTCCTTTGAATTCGTTTATGTTAGGATTATCGTGGAGATATTTTATTGTTTTTTGTTGGAGGAAAACTAAATACTTGGTTTGAAAGTTAGACATACAAGTAGATTTGTCTACGGTCTTATAGTCCTTACTGGACTTTCCTTTAATTGAGAAGCTCATTTATTGAAATATTTTTGGCCAGAGGCTTTTTCTGCCCATTTCCTAATACATGTTGTGAGACGATCCAGTTGTAATCCTTTGACCAGTTGTTAGTAAGTCTGTTTTAGGCTTATTATTGAGCTTTATCAATTCAATATGTGTTAATTATGTATCAAAACACTGTATTACGTATTAAAGAGTAGTTGGCTCTTACGGATGTTTAAATCGATAGCAACATACTTGGTTACTAAATTTTACTGAAATCAGGTGGAATATAATCTTAGCAGTAGGTCAACTACTCTGCGTCGGGTCTAGTTAAGAAGTCTCTTATTCTTGAAAGGCAACGAAATGAATTCATTTTGAGTTTATTTTCCTTTAAAAAGGATTTTGATATGGAAGGGCGCACGCGACTGAAAATGGTCATGTTTGAATCTGGTCCAGAATATAAAACGAATTGAAATGATTCCAAAAATATAGATTTCGTAAACGCTTAAAAAAGAAAGCACGGCCATAAAACACATTGATTTAACTTCAGTTTTATTTTTTCTCAAAATGTGTTTTTGTGACACCCTCGTAAAAGAAAAAAATGGCAAATATTCAGCGTTAAATTTTACCACCATCGTAAAGATAACTTGTTTCTGAAATAATATTTCGTACGTAAGTTCTAGATGCAGACCATCTGGAGAGACAGGTTCTTGAAACAGTTTTCATTTCTGATAGTTTCCTCTTTGTCTTATATCATTTTTTTCTAAGTGAGAAGCAAGTAAAACTCTCCTTATTGTCAAATTAATCATGTTATATAATTTTTTTTATTCCTTCCATTTAAAAAAAGAAAAGTTTGATGAAATCTTAAGCCGACTGCCTTATAGGATCCATCATCTTGAAAATAAATAAACACTGCTGCGAGATTAGCTGTAATCACTCTTAGTTCCCAGAAAATTAACTTTATTTAAGAACTTTTTTCAAATTTTTGCAACGGCGTGCCAGTCTCACTAAGAATTTGTTTCTCGAAAGAGTTTGAGAAATAGATTCCGTTTTATGTGGAGACAAAGGAGTTGTTTTCCCTGCACCATGACTTTTTTATCCTACAGGTAGCGAAACAACAGGGCAGACAGCCGGGCGCCCAGACTGACAGCCAGAAGGATGATCGTCGGAACCACAAGCCTTCAAAGGGTTCGCCGGAGCGTTAGATCTTTCAACAACACGAAATTCCGGAGACTCCCGTGTTTGCAGCCGTTGATTGTCTAGCCCAGACCAATCAAGTCGGCTGAAGGTGAGATCATCGCCAGATGATCCAGTGAAGACATTGTGGGTGAGACCCCCTCTCTCTTAGAGGCCCTTCCCCTAAAAAGACGAGATGAGATTTTTTAACAAGTTAGCTAGTCAGTTAGCGAGTAGCCAGCGAATTCGGAGGTCGTCTTGACCAGTCTCTCCATCGGAGAATTTTCTTAGTGATAATCTCGAAGAGAGATTGTTAGCTATACCCTGTGCCTTGGTTTTTTTTCTAATCCGATTCCTCTTCAAGATCGATTACAGTTATTTTCCTCCTAGGAATTCTTTACTTTATTTTTATCTTCTTCTAATATATCAATTTGCAACTGCAAAACACCCTCGTCTAATTTAGATTACTTCTCAGTGCTGTGCTATCTTCATAATTTACTACCGAGAACTATTAACGCAAAGCTAAAGGGTTATTCTAATTATTTTATTGATTAATGTGTATTATCTAATGAATAATTAACTCATTTGGCTCTAAAAAGGGGCTAGACTTGTGATTATAAAACTGCTGTTGATGAACTTGTGGAGTTCCAGACACATGCTTCGAAGTACAATGGCCAACTTGTTACCGGCGAGGAAAACAGCTGATACCCTGCTTTTATTCTCGGGCAGGTGGGTTCTCGGTAACAATGAAGTGGAGGCGTAAAGTCTGGGGTTGTGACACTATAACATAATAGCGATCACGCCACTGGTGGCTGGCCGATAAAATTAATATCGAAGCATATCGATAGCCCTTCTAACATCCCCAGTCTATGAGGGCTCCAGAAAATGACTGAGGTGATGTTGTACTGACATCATTTGGGGGACCTTTAAAACCGGGAGCAAGTCGCTCTCGGGACTTCTTGTTTTTTTTTTTTTTTTTTTTTTTTTTTTTTTTTTTTTTTTTTTTTTTTTGTGGTCTTGGTCTGCGAGCCAAGTCTTGGTTATAGGCTTATTAGAGGCTAAGGAGAGAAGGTTTCTCTTCCTTTGCTGCCATGTTGCCTGATCAAAGATCGACTTATTTTCCTTATTGCGTACCGACGAGCATCGAAAGCAGTTCACACGATTTATTTCCTTATTGCGGACCCGAGAAGCAGCGAAGCAGTCTACACCGGTATTTGACATCCCAGGATTTCTTTCCGGTGGAGTACAAGTTATATTCAAAGGTCCACGGAATAAAATCCTTCCGGTGGACCTCTGAATATAACTTGTAAATATACCAACCATTTAACCAAGATCCCTCAATAAACGGAATTTTAACATTTGGTTGTCTGAGTGGTCTCCCTAATCACCAGTGCACTTCTGTCTATGTGATCCCTAGAAAGCGTTACAAACTTCTGCAGCTACCCGTGAAGTACAGTTGCAGAAGTTTTTGCACAAATAAAATTTTCCTAAACAAATGTATATACATGAGTACCTACGATGTATCAATTCGTCCTCTGGTCAAAGTACGTGGGGATGCAGTAAAATGTTTTTAATGTTAATTAAGGTGAGCAGCATTCTGTTGAAAAAGATTGCAGGACACGCGATGTTTTGTATATATTTAGTGCCGTTGAGTAGGTGGGCGGAACTGTGATTAGTTATAAGGCAGGCTACCGTATTCATTGGTCCGATGTTCTGTATCGACTTAAATTTTTTCTCAGCTGATTTTTGTGATTAAAAAGCAGCTAAGGACCCTGGGAGATGTCGCAATCATTTTTTTTTTTTAATCTAATCTAAGCTTCAAACGACGACCGCAATTGGCGCTACCTGCGCGCGTTGTTAGCTCCTCTTTAGCCAAGCTGTAATACTTTCCCGCGGTGTCCTACGTAGAAACCGAATTACTGATGACTATTCAAGAGCAAAAGTCAGTGATAGGAATTACTAAGTTGGTAGCTTCCAGGTCGGATTTTTATTTATTTATTTTTTTAATCACAGAAGCGTGTCGCTTCAAGTTTTTGACAAATCGTGTTCAATTTCTTTGTTTTTTCCTTGTTCTTTAAGATAAAAAGGACAAAAAGGGATGCGTTTCTGTTTTATGCGGACCATTCGTTCACTGGCATTAAAAGGGACTGTTTCTTCCTCCGTCGTGTTTAACAGTTTCCAATCAGGGACTACACGAGACGCCCGCAAATGAAATCGGGGGAAGAAAAGGGGAGAGAAAAAGAGGAGTGGGACTGATTTGGAAATGAGGTCTGATGAAAAAGGGGAAAATTGGATTCCTGGGCCTCTACCCAGGGATCGATTTCTCCTTCCCCTTTTTCGAATTAATAGCGGAGCGGATCTTTGTTCCACCTTCGAATGGGTAGCGCGGATGTTTTCTCGAGAAGAATGGGATGCCGTAATTCTTTGCTTCTGGCAGGTGACTTGTAGATGTTGACGAAAATAACGGGTTACACCAGGTTCTCCATTTTATCCGTTTGCTTCATACTGAATCGTTTTAAGCAAACCCCACTGAAATATTCGAATTGGAACCTGTAAATCTATACAGTCTTTGCATTTAATATCACAGCTTTTAAGAAAACTATAAAAACTTTAAATGCTTTTTACTGAAAAGGGCGACTTTCCTACATGCGTGCACTGTAAATAAGAAACTATACGTTATAGATCTCCGATGATATTTTACCTACTTTGATAGTGGTAGTTTATTTCATATAGTATTTATAGTATTAGAAATAGAATTTTTAAACATAATTATTAATTTTCTTTTGAAAACTCAGTCATTTTGTGTAACATTTCTTGTATATTTTTAGAAATTTAAATAGGGAAAGAATGATAACTAGTAATTATTATTTAAAAAACAAATTAATGAAATTCATTTTGTGTAGTTGTAAGTCGGCGTATAGTGTGACAGAAAAAATTTTAACTTTTAGAAACAAGCTTTCTTTTTTCCTTTATATAAAAAGTAAATTCAGCAAAAAACAAAGTAAATAAAGAAATAAAGTAAATTCGACAAAAGTAACTCAATAAAAGTAGGGAACAAATGCTGAAAACTCCACGTATTTACGATATTAATTAAAAAAGTTATGATATGAAGATAAATAAGAAAAAAAAATTTCCTTTTTAAGTTGCTTAAAGGTGGTGTGTATTGGGCCACCCCGCTCCGCAGGTCATCCTTGAAGTACCTCGAGCACGCCCGTTATGCCGCAGGAGGAATCCAAGAGTGAGAGCAGAAAATTGGAGCCCTGAGTGGGAATTGGAAGACTACTGGATGTTGAGAGGACCTCTTCACCCCGGAATTAGTGAGGTTAGGAGCGAATGAAAGGCAATGGAAAGTAGAATTCTTACACTGACTCATCCGAAGACATACAGCCACTGAATGAACAAGTCGCAACCACGACAGAAATGATACTGCAGATGACCTACGAGAGGCACGTCATGGCTCGAGAATTAATGTGGACAACTCTAGTAAGGAACAAGCACTACAGAGATAAGTTCGACACTACCAGGGAAGATACTAGAAAAATATCACTCAGTTGAACCCTGGGCTCGTGACACCCGTGTATGCCTAAAGAAAGTATATCCCTGAGGTTGTCTCTTATTTAGCACTACCCAGAGGACAAGTACGGCGTGAAGCTCGTGGCCGAGGACTCGAGAGACATTGTCCCCCAGGCAATGGAAAAAAGGAAATTTAGCTCGTTCCACCTTTAGACGGGAAACCTAGGAGCCAAAAAAGGAAGACAGGAAATTTAGTGAGGCGACGATCGCAATCCTGGGCTTCAGAACCATCACTCATTTAGTCATTGCGATAGGACATTGGCCCACCCTGCGGAACTCTCGTGACTCGGCATGTTCGAAAAGTACCTACCGTAACCTCGTAATAGTTCAGGGGTAAAAAAAAGACCTAACTAACAATGAGCGTGAAAGAAAAAAAGGGTATCGAGGCTTCTAGCAATTTTTATATTAAAAAAAGAATTAGAATTTAAGGGTAGACTAAAAAAGGAGCTTTGGAACCCTCCGAGAGTGAAGTCCTTGAGCTGCGATGGTCGGCCCATGACTTATGCTGACCATATTACCGAGTCACTCATCATTGCAGAAGGGTTAGGGCACTGATCTTCAAAACCAAAATTCGTGGGTTCGAATCTCAAGTGACATGGATGTTCGTACCCGTTCGGAATCGGCTTTAAGCAGTAGGTTCCGGCCTCATTAGTCCTCTTGTTGCAAAACAGTTGACCTTAGCGTTCCAAATCAAATCCTTTTACAGTAATCCTATTGCTAAATAGTACTTGCTAAAAATCCTATTTATTAAAACTCTAATAATAACTGCGATCAAAATCAGTATTAATAATCAATTTGATGATCTCACTCTTTCTGCTCTTACCTGATAGACATTCAGTTTGAAATAAGCTAATTTTATATTTTTCTTGAAACAAATTTAATTGAAAAATTGATGTTTTCTTATAGATGAATGCGTAAAGATTTTATTAATTACCATTTTCCGGGGACAGCAATAAATACAATTAGCTTTTATTAATTTTAATTATTTGTATCACTAAACGTCAACCCACTAACGAACTGATGTTGCAACAGAAGAGTTTTAAGTATATCTGTTTTTAAAAAATAGCAAGTATGTCATTGTAAATAATCATTTCATTTTCATCTTTTTTATATTAAAGTATGCTAATCAAGAATTCTAAATTGAGAATGTCGAATTCCAAAAGCCCTCGCCTACCACATTTAGGTACCGTTCATTCCAGTAAGTTACAAATATATATATATATATATGTTACTGTGAATGCCCGAAATTGGAGATTGTCGACATTCACCGGTGAATGTTGATATACACCAAATACCTCGGGGAAAGACCGAATATTTTATTATATTCTTATATATTCGGACTATCACCGGTGTATGTCGACAATTCCCATGCACTGGTAGTGAATGTTGAAAAAAATATTTTTGTTACGTTTTTAAATCATACTTTATTATTAACAACTTTATTATTATAAAATAGCACATAAAATGAAGGAATACTCCAAAGTCCCTGTGTCCATTCCAAAGAAAAATATCAAAGAGGAGACTCAACCTACTACACCTTCTATCAAACCGTGACTAAACATCAGAAGTTTATTTCTATTAAAAGAACGGCCGAAAAAGTTAATCTTCCAATGCATGCCACGAAAATGTTACAAATCTCAAAAAGAAAATTTCCTCCTGCTCAAATTGATAACACTGTGCGAATACCAGTCCTTGATGTCGACCGTGGTCGTACAGATGCCCGAAATATATTGGCGGTTGCTATTTAAATAGAAGATTTCGACTTTTATAAATTAGTAAACAAAAATGGTACCTCAAGCAGTTTTATACCCGTTATCAGTTTATATTTTATAAAAAAGGTTACTCTCCATAGATGAGATTTCTTCTCTTGAAATGTCGCTGAGAGAAGCCGCTGAAACTAATTCGAGAAGTGGAGGGCATGCATATAAACGCTGTCATTGCAAAAAGAAATGTTTCATTACTAAATACCATTGTAAATGTAAGGGACTCTTCTGCAATTCAAACTCCTATAAGAGTTTAAACTATTGCAGCAAATAAGATAGTATAACGTCAATCAGATAATTAAGTTAACTATTGATACGATTTTCTGTTCTAAGAGTGTTCGGTTTATTTTAAGTTCAACAGTCACATGTGCTAGTACTATAGATTTGACTGAATTACGGAGAAGAAAATATAAATCTCCGACATGTTAAACATTCACCATTAATGCATGGTGAATGTCGGCAGTTATCGGTGTAAGTCAGAAATAAGGGTATTTAGCAAATATTTCGGACTTACACCAATCGACTCTATGAATGTTGGCATTCACCGGTGAAAGTCGACATTCTCCAGATTTTGGTCTTTCACAGTAACATATATATATATATATATATATATATATATATATATATATATATGTATGTATGTATGTGTGTGTGTGTGTGTGTGTGTGTGTGTGTAATGAGGCGGACTTCTCGATGGGTGGTTGCAGTCATGGCCATAAAAATGATACCGTTTTAGCTAAAGACCTTTATTAAGATAACGTTGAAGGACGGGTTCCCACTTCATCATAGGGACAGGACAAACGGAAGGGTCATCTAGCATGAAGTTCTATGTACAAGACACGTAACATCTG
>CM063504.1:181996371-182093071 GCA_032207245.1 Pardosa pseudoannulata | reverse complement strand
GGCGAAATCTTTCAAGGAGTACGTTTTTAAATTAAATTAATCCTGTGTATCCTCTTTCTTTTCTCTTGGAACTATTGTGGTAATATTTAACGGTAATAAGCTTAGAATACTAACAGACCATTCACTCTTAGGAATTTTTAAGTGTTCTGTCTGTCGCTCAAATAAACACAGGTATAGACTAATGTCTTTCTCCTCCGAATCAAATTTTTGACTTTTTAACGGATTACCGGGTGGTCTCGGTAACTCGTAAATCTGCCAATCCGGCATAACTTCCCTCTCGACGCGTAACCTCTCAAGCTCATATTGTCGTTCTTTATCGTTTTCTTCCCTTTCTATATCGCTTTCAGTTTTTTCTTGTTCTTTTCTCGTCTCTACTATTCTCGTTATACACCCTTCTATGAACTCAGCGTCATAATCTCCCGAGGTCTCTATGAGTTTTTTAAAATCTATCACTCTTAAGTTGAAATTTACGTCCCCCACTAATCTGATGCTAACTCTAATAAATCTACTTTTTTCTCTCTCGTAAAAATGCCATGGTTACCAGAACACAAGCGCACTTAACAAAATACTCTGTCACAATAAATCAGTTACAAGCAATTTTAAAATAATTTCACTTCCAATTCATACAGCACAATTACAAATTTTAAAAAAAATTACCAACTGATGCACATAGAAACAAAATTCTAATCCAGGGCCGTAACTAGGGGGTGGCGAAGGTGACATTTTCCACGGGCATATCAGTCGTAGGGGCGCTGAATTCTTGCTGAAGACTCTCAAACTCGATCCAAACGAGAACAGTTCACCCGAATGTAAGTAAGGAAAAGTTGGGAATTGATTTTTCTTATATGCTATTTATTAATTCCTGGCGAAACGTGCCCAAACCGAGGGAAGCGCGAGACTGTTGCAAGTAGAAAGAAAATTTCTTATTGCAGGTAATTCTTTGGGACTCAAACTATGCACATCTTCATTGGGTCATTAAAATTCTTTGACCATCTTTTTTCTACGATTGATAAGTCACACTTATCTCTGCCTTTACTGCTTCAAATTTCCTGTTTGACTATAAACGTTTCAATTTTTCTCAACATTTTCATCTATTTATTTATTATTAAATAGTTCTGCATTATTTATGTAGTTTATAAAGGTTTCCTATAGGGCCGCGGTAGCTCAGGTGGCAAAGGCAACGACCTCTTAATTGAGAGGTTGCGGGTTCGGATCCCAAGACGGTCAAAGATCCGTCGTGTTCGTTAAAGGTGACACTGGGGCACTTAAAATAGGTTCGTGGTCATTGCCCTCCAAGTTCTCAATCAATATCTCTGGGGGTGGCAGGCCTATGGGTCTTCTGATTGGTCCCTGCTTCAAAATTACGAAAAACCATTTGAGCAAAGTTTTTCTATCACCTTAACGGCTCTCGTTAAAACGAAAGAGGCACCCCTTTGCCTTAATACGAGTAGCGTATGGATCAATCGTGCTTGGTTTTTCGAAGTGGCATCAAATTTTGGCCAAATGTATTCAAAAGCAATATCCACCACAAGAATTTTCTAATATCCGGATACTTTGGATATACATTATGCACACTTTTACTAATTTAGTTTGTAATGACTGTTCTTAAATTCGCTTCTAAATATTCTAAAAATTATCCTAAAGAATGCTTTAGATCAGGGGTCGGCAACCTGTTTGTCCTTAAGGACGCAATACTAAATTGGAAAATCACCGAGGGCGCATATTTTACAGATAATCAACAGGTATAAATAGGCATTAAAAAAAACAGATTTTTTTTTAATAACTTTATTTTGTTGGTGTCATACATAATGATACTTATAATTCAGTGTGAAACTTGGGTGTCCATATTTTCAGCTAATTCCTTATAATTGGTTATATATTTAGAGTTCCCGGTCCTTAAACAATTACCTAAATGTGAGTCATTAAGCTTTGTTCGGTATTTTGATTTCAAATATTTCATATTTGAGAACAAAGACTCGCAATTGTATGTTGCTGCACAATATGAATAAATTTTTAGCGCACATTTTCTTAAAATAGGATACTTATTTTCATCGACTAAGTTCCAAAACATTTTATCATTACTATGCGCTTTTAAAATAATATCACTTTGCAAGTTTATTATTTCTAATTCTCGGTCTACACTGAAACTATTTCAAGGACATCATCTTCAGTAACATTGAATGGATTTATGAAAAATCTTAGAACGGGTTCTAATGCTGCAAAATCTTCAAATCTAGAAGAAAACTCTTCTATTAGCTTATCTATAATTTCTAAATATGATGTAGCAGTAAAATTTTCATTATTCAAATTTAAACTCTCAACAGTATATTTTATATTTGGGAAATGTGATAATGATTTTTTTTCAATAGATGGGATTTCAACAACACTAACTTGCATTTGAATGCATTTACTGCACTAATCATGTCAGCGATATGCTGATTTTTCCCTTGTATGTTTAAATTTAATTCATTCAACTTTGCCGTTATATCTGTCAGAAATCCGAGGTCGATTAGCCAATCCTTATTTTCTAATTGCTCGTAAAATTCGCCTCTTGGTGCAATAAATTCCTTTATTTGCGGCAAAAGCATGATAAACCACTCAAGTATTTTACCTCTGCTCAGCCACCTCACTTCAGTATGTAAAAGAAGATCTGTAAACTGAACGTCCTCATCTTCTAAAAGTAATTTAAACAACCTGTGTTGCATAGCTCCCGATCTTATGGAATTAATAATTTTTGTTACTATCGTAAATACGTGTTGAAAACCGATTGTTTTTGCGCATAACATTTCCTGATGTATGAGGCAATGATAAGAAATAAATTTAGGGAATAAGGAATCCTGTCTACATGAGGTAATAAATCCTTTTTTCTTACCAGTCATCGCTGGTGCCCCGTCTGTTGTAATTGACGATAACTTTTGTACAGGTAATTTTACATCTGTTATATACTTTTTAAGAGTAGAAAAGATATCTTCTTCTCTGGTGCTTCCCTTTAATGGCAGAACTTTAAGGAATTCTGCTTTTGTTGTAAAATCAGAAAATACCATCTTCACGCAAATTGCTAATTGTAATATACTTGTCACGTCTGTCGATTCATCCACCTGTAGCGAAAAGAAAATACAATCTTCCATATCATTTGCTAATTCTGCCTCCTAATTCTCCGCAATTACTTCAATTCTTCTAGTAACAGTTGGTGCTGATAATTGCAACGTGTTTATAGCTGAAACTATTTCTTTTTTATTTTTAAATTCTTCAAAAAGTGAATCAGCAGCTTCTAACATGGCTTCTTTCATTAATTCTCCATCTGTAAATGTTTTTTTATTCTTAGCTAGCAAATGCGATATTTTATATGACGCGATCGTTGCTGCTCTATGTTGTTGCAGTGGTTTAGTAAAAATACTTTGCTGGTTAGTTATTGAAGATTTTAAAGAAATAATTTTTTTCTTCTAATTTCAGAGTTCATTGGATAGTCACTATCAAAATTGGTATGAACGGTCTTAAAATGTCGTTCAATATTACTTTTCTTGGAAATCGCAACACTATTATTACACAACAAACAAATACACTTCCTTTTGTAATCGACGAAACAATATAGATGTTCCCATTCATCGTTAAAATATGTTCTTTTTCTTTTACATTTATCCATGAAGGGTTTTGAAAGAAAAGAATTATTTCTGATTACTTGGTAGTTTTAAATGCACGGTCTACGCGTGGTCTATTCGAAATACGATCACACACTATCAAAAAATACGTGCGTGTTATTAGATAAGCTCAAGGTTAGCAAACTGCTAATCTATGCACAATCCTAAACTCAACTGACTACTTGCTGTATATCGCCGTTTGACAAGAGTAAGTAAATCGCTCTGGCTATCATACATTTACATTAGTCCAGCGAGGACTCATTAAAAATCGATCGGGGGCGCCGCGTTGCCTACCCCTGCTTTAGATTTATTAAATTTTCTTATGTATTTATTTTATAACACGTAAAAAAATTGTCCACTATTACCTAAAAGAATTTCAACTCAAAAAACTAATTTACTTTGAAAATGAATATTATTGCTTTAAACTGAATGAGCAAGTGCATACCCAATTTTCGAATTGGCTGTATACTGCAAAGGCAGAGGGACCCTCACCTAATCGGGATCTATTTGTAGTTAATCCGAAATTGGGGTTAACCATTAGAGTTTAAAAGCAACCGTCTACTGTAATTTAACTGTAATATATAAATACTAATTATATTATAGTTAAATTTGAAATTTCTTTACAGCAAACATCGAAAGCAAAAGCCTCGCTAAATTTAAACAATAAATAAATACTAGCAATTAAAATAATGTAGAAAATAAAAGTAATTCCATTATATGCTTTAAAAATTTATCGTGTATCCTGAACAATTTCCTAATAAATTCTTCTTAAAACCTATCATTTTAGTTTCTTCAGTGAAAAATTCAGTTAATGAATATTTAAAATTATGTATATATTAGTTTCTCTTAAAAATACAAAATTAATTCACTTATTTAATAGCAACAAACTTGAAATCGCATATTAAGCAGAATTTAAGAGATAAAATATTTTCCTATTCTATTTGATTGCACGAATAACGTATCTCACTAAAAACAAAATTCACGTAATGTGATATGTCTTCATTAATTCTATCAAGAAATACAGGATTCAAGATAGCTTCACTGATTATGTCAATACGAAAGAGAATACAGACGAAGGCTTATAGAATTTGTGTGACTCACAAGAAATGACATATTTTTATTTAATTTTTTGCCTTAATTAACATTGGTCTTTACAATGTCACAGATTTTGTTGACCGTTTTATTACGGGAGTACTATATATGTGGTCAACCTATGAAATGACACAATATATCTAAGCCTTATTCGGGAACCGAACGGGTGGGAGCATAATACAACCTATATACAATCCGGGTGGCTGTCTTCATTGTTGGTTAGCAATTTGAGGACTGTACTACGACAACAGAGAAAATTTTCCGGGTAATAGTATCCCTGTTCGAGCTCGAATTTTTGTGTTGAATGAAAATGCCTTGATCAGCTCATAGTTTCTATTTGGTACTAATGTAGGAAATATAATTTTACAAACGCAGACCTTCCCTGATTATTGTCCAGCAAATTATAATCTTTCGTTGAAGCATCTCCTTGCTGGAGATTACTTCGGGACAAATATAAAAGATTAAAATGCAAGTATGACACACGTGATCTACGAAAGCAAATGCTGTGCATGCTATGGACTCGCATCTATCTACAATCATGAATACACTGGAAAAAAACTATAAAGTGTAAACAAAATGCAGGAGACATGACTGAATATTCCAAGTCTAGACTCTATAAAAACATTTAAATTCATGAATCACTTAAGTTTCTCTAATTCAATTCTGCCTAAAATTAATAGAATATACCTGTCGTCATAGAAAAAGAATTTTGAAATAGTGTTAGAATTTATGGTTATCATGAAAACACGTTATACATGTAACACCACTTTAATAGAACATAACAACATCTTAACAACATACAATACAGGCAATTACAGTTAACATGAGAAGGGTTATTCGAATATCTGGGCGAGTGATGACATCATAACATAGTGCATGAAGCTCATCTGACAAGTGAGCTTTTTAGTTAATCACAAGTATACAAGGAGAATGTCTTTCCTTTATTGGTGCACTCACTGAAGGTCACAGTTCGGTAGGGCTGGAAATAGGTTCTTTGGTGGCCTTGGTGGAAAACTGATTCGCGCCCCTACTGCCAAATATAGTAGAAAATATAAGTTTTTTTATCCGTGTAGCATATATTCAAAATAAATGACCAACTTTATCTCTGTGTATTATATAAAGAACAAACGTGTATAACATTTTCCTAAGTTTAGCGTCGATGGTTTTGTCGTAGTTCAAGCTGTTTGTAGTATCTTTTTCAATATACAATATGGTTATATTCTCTGTACCAACGAGAAGCGTTGATAAGATTTTATCAGTTTCAGAGTGCTAGAAGAACGTTCCCATACAGATGTCGTTACAAACAGGATAGAAAGTTCCTCAAAGCAATTGCTAAATTTGTGTACGGATTTGTTCTCTAATTCTTTAATTCTAGCTTATGAAATCTTTCTAAAATTTCGAATGAACTTATTTTCTTGAAGTCTTTCAGAATTGAAATTTGAAACTTTATTCTTGGGAAATGGCCATGACTTGAAGTGTATTTAACACTAAACATACCAAAAACGGGTCAAATGACCCAAAAGGTTAATGTAAAAAAAGCGATGGGAAATGAATTAAAAATTCTTATTCTTTGTGTTTGCAATACATAAAAATTGACAAAAAACGAATTTGTTTAATAATAATAAAGCTTATTTGTCTATTCCCTTCCAATTTTCATATTTCATACATTTATAATCAGAAAAATAAAGTCCGGTCATTTGACCCGCTATGGTAGAAATAGGTATATATTAAGTGTTGGTATGTTTAGTGTTAAATTAGCAAAATTTAGAATGGAAGGTCCTGGGAATTCGAAAGTTTTTCTTTCACGACTGTTGTTTATTTCTGTAGTTTGTGATAAGATCTGAAGAATACGAAGATCACACTTAGATTGTTAGCATTGGAAGTCTACATTTTTAAAAAAATTTTCTTTGGTCGTAACGTTGCAACTTAATTTTCATATAATCTCTTTTAAGCAAAAATACAGTTTTTATTTATTGCTTTCAAATTCTTTCTGGACTCAAATATTATTATTCATTACTCAAATACGACGCGTTAATATTCTATACATATTTCAAACATATCATTTTTGCATTGTATCCTTAACTTAATGTTCTTATTTATAAAAAAAATCTTTATCAAAACCAGTTATTTATACAATTAACAAAGTATCTCTTATCAATTGCAGTAAAATTAAAATTTCATAATTAATACCACTTTTTTGGCACCAAATGCTGCGAAAACACAATTGTAACATAAAAGGTTTCAACAACCAAAGTTAAACTAAGTAAGAATTGTAAAACAAAAGGGAAGCGTGAACCTTTTTAGAGGACTTTGAACACGAGAATCAAAAGAAAAATTTCATGGTTCCACTTATTAAAAAATTCTAAATTCATTCACAGTTTAAACCTAATGATTCCGCCTCAGATTAAGACTGCTTTGCTTTGTTAACAGTTAGAGCTAATCGAACATTAAAAGCTCTACAGTTGAATTAGAGATTGATTGATTGATTAACTAGAGAGATAGAGCCGGTCTCACCTAAGTCGTTTAATGGCTAACCGCGATTATCCCACGGTGCCAACCAATGGTGGGACGAAATTCACCGTTGAAACAGAGATTAATCGCCGTTAGTCGTTAAATGGCTTTGGTGAGACCGGCCATTAATCTCCATAGATAACATCAACTTGACGAATATCTCTAATCCGCTGTAATTAAATGCGCAATTATTCTCTGATTAGTTATAACCAGGTAACTCTGATTAGTTATAACCTTGGTAAGTCCAGGTCTTTGTTCTATTTTTTATAGAATGAAAATGGTTTGTATAAAGTGCTTTGAACTTTCGTTAATTTTGATTATTTCCAAATTTTGTTGAAAAGGGAAATATATTTGTGCAAATTTTTAAAATAACTAATTTGTTACCACACCTCAAAACATTTGAAACCCGTTCTTAACCTTGCATCAATCAACTGAAAATAATACAGAAAGTGTGGCATTAACAGTTGTTAATGAAATTTAACAATTGTAAGAAGATTTAATTTGTTGTTTTAGGGCCGGTCTCACGAAAGTCGCTTAACAGCTAACCGCAATTAATCTCCGTTTAAATGGAGAATTGCGTCCCACCATTGGATGGCGCCATGGGTTAATCGTGGTTAGCCGTTAAACGATTTCGGTAAGACCAGCCCTTAATCTCTGATTAAATGGTATTGCAGTTTGTTGATAGTCTGTGGCATCATATTCTTTCTGCACTCATCAGTTCTTCGAGTGTCATTCAAAGCTACGGGGTTCTCTTTGATACACGGGGTTTCTGATGGTCAAACTGACATCTAAGGTAATTACGCACTAATTCTTTTAAACAGTTGCTGAATTTTTACACTGTTTTCCCTAGTTTCTCATTACTGAAGCAATTTAAGATGATGTTAATTTTCAAAAATATCGAATTGCTTAAATTTGCTTGTATTATAAACATGGATGACAAAATTGAAATCTGTATCTTCAATGTTGTTAAATTTATGTATAATTTTATTTTTAGTGGCCTTTTTTTTAATTATGAGTACTATAAATGTCTTTCCCCCCCCCCTGTTTGTTTTACTTCAGATTCAATGAGATTATAATTCTAAAGTTATTCTACTTATTTTGAGTTGAAGAAATAAGCGTTAAATTTTGTAAAGAGCTTTTTTATAACATATAGAATAACATTGTGAATAAACAAAAAGTGGCTTCACAATGCTGTACACTGTTATAAAGCAAAAAACTGTCAAAATTATTAGTTTCACTGTATCAGTATCGTTTGTATAAAATATAAATTTAGAGATAGCTAAAAAGCCATTTACAGGTATAAGGCGCTGTAATAGATATCAAAGAGGATTTTAGAGCAAAAACATTAATGCTCGAGATTTTAAAATCGTTTTACAGATTAAAAAAAAAAAACTTGTTCCAATAGGCATTATCTTCTTAAACTGCTCTAAATTGGATATTAAAATACAAAACTATTCTAATATTTACTGTAATACTTCGAATAAGCTTGTTTTCTTTTAAAAGTGTACATGTCTCCTTAAAATTAAACGGCTGTTGGGTGCATAAAATTTCATCTCGACAGCATGTGCATGTTTTTTTTTATCGTATAAATAAACAATTCATACACCAGTGTCTATAAATGAAATATTCGTAATTGCTTTTTTCTTGCCTTTACAGTCTGTCACGCTCATTTGAAAAGGCTTTATTTTAATGAGCTTAATTTACAGAAAATACAATTGTCAGTATGTAAGTGTGTAATGTTGTCAATGTAGCATCAGGAACATCCATTTATTGCATTTTTATATTTCTTTTTAATTCAAGTAACATAATTTATTTTCTTAAAAAAAATTAAAGTGTAGATTTTTTTTTTTTTTATGCGGAATTGATTTCCTTGAATCCCTTTAAGAGATTAGAAATACTATATTCCTTTTATATACATTTTATATAATTATTTTACATTTGTTATTCTTCATATATTTATATATTCTTTATATAAACACTACCACTTTTCCCTAAGTATTAGTTTAGTTTTAAAATATTCTGCATGTGTTGGAAGCTTTTATAAGTATCACCAGCGGTGCGAAAATGATTCCAGTTGCATATTAATAGGCATTTCGTATTTATACGACGATGCTTTTTAGATTTATTACAAGGCTAAATCTTTGCATTTTAAAGATAAATATATATTAATAGGTTTTTAGCCTGAATTTATTAAGTATTTATATGGGTATAAATGTTTGTAAAACTTACTATGTGCATATTTGTGTTAGCGTAATCTGCATAAATTGTGTATTTTAACCATTTTGTTTTCAATGATCATTAATCTATAAAACAAACGATAGCCATTCAAAACTTAGAGCGATCTCCAGATTTTATCTTCAGTATGGAAAGAAAAATGAACACTGCAAAATATTTTAGCAAGAAAAGTTGATAACGCTTTGATCATTTTTTCACTAATCGGAAAGACACCTTCTGCTTAAGAGCACAGATGACATCATGACAGTGTTCTGCATCTTATTTATCCTCATAGAATTTGGTAATAATTGCACATTTTCAAAAAATTCCTTTATATACGTTACATTTTATTCGGCAATTTATCTTTTTACTTTAACTCCATTTCTTGCACGTTTGTAAAAAGGTATTTGTATAAATATTAATGATCATTGAATTTCCTTAATCAACTGATTGAATGCATTGAATCGTTATTTTGAAATAATATATTTTATTTATTAGTAATGATATTCGTTGGTAATGAACTATTTGATTATTGTATAATTTCTAGATCTGATTGGCCATCTGAAAATCTTCATCATTTACGTGTGGGCACAAATTGTTTTTAATAGAAAATTAAAATTTCTTTAACTTGCGAGTAAATTACTCATTGAAATAACCCAAAAAGTTTTTATACAGTTATAAATTAGGTGTTATTTGTGTGTCAATTTCATGTTTAGAGGAACTAACTCTAAAAAAAATTTATAATTGAAATATTGTAAGATTTATTTAGATGATTTTGAAAACATTTCTCATCCAAATGTACCCAATGGAGATTTATTAGTATATGTGTCTTCTACAAATGCACATATCTAACAAATTTCTTTTCGGTTGGATTACTTTCAGAAATGTTCTATATTTCGAAAGGTAAGTATTAGATATATTAATCACGATTTCTTCCTTAGCATTTGATGGTCTTTATAGACGTTTTAATAGAAATATCTTGACCGATGGAGGAAGGGTCGACCATTTTTGGAATAGAGTACTGAATTTACCTGTTTATCGACTTAACTTACGAAGTCGACGTAAATGTCCTGTCGACTGCAATAAAGTGCCACCCTTCAGCTAATATTTTTCTATTAACGATATCGTCACAATTCTCAGTTGACCAGTATAGCAGAGTATGAATCAAATCTATTATTGTAAGATACAGAAAAATCAATATAAAAATGTTCCCCTTGCTAGGATACTTATTTTATACTTTCAACCTCACAGATTGTGTAGTGGTTACCATGTTCTGGTTCCATTCCTTAGAAGGATTTGATGTACTTTTGGTGTATCCTCATAGGAAACAATGTCTACTCCCATAATAAAACGGTCAACAAAATCTGCAGCTTTGTAGAGGACAATGTTTAAAGTTTTATAATTTTCTAGTGCCCACTATTTTTTATCACTTTCTCACTGCACCTGTCAATGCAGACATATCCTAGTGCCAAACACGACTGGAACGATGTTACTCATTTAGCCCCACCCAGAGAACACGTAATGACTCCAGAGGACATCGGGACCACGAACCTATTTTATGTGCCATTAACGAACATGGAATATCTTTAGCTCAAACTCACAGCCCTGTGGATCGTTCTGAGATCGGCGCCTTTCCCGACTTAGCTCTGCTATCAATTTCAGTTATATGAAAACTGAGAGCGCATTGCTATAGCGAGTTTCCCTGTCGACTACTAGGGAAGAGAAATTATGAAAATGAACTGCGATGGAAGGCTGGGAACTTACAACGCTGTTAGGTTTTCTCCAGGATTTTTTCATAAAGTCAAAGTATGCTCTGCTATAATGGGAGAAAACCCCACTTCTTAGTTACTCCACTCTGTAAGGGCTTACTCTGGATGCTACGAGTCGGTTAGCACGTTCGTTTGCTCGCATAATGTCCGCAAGCTGATGTCAAAGTGCGAACCGAGTAGCAACGTTCAGAGTAAGCCCCTAAGTTTATTCATTCCTACAAACTGTTTAACATAAGACCGATGAATGGTAGAGCGCTGCTCGTCGGAACCAGAGTTCGCGGGTTCGAATCCCGCTGCTGGCATGGATGTTTGCAGCCGTTCGGAATCGGCTTTAAACTGTAGGTCCCGGTCTCATTAGCCCTCGTGTGCAAAACAGTAAACCGTAGCTCTCCAAACCAAACCAAACATAAGACCGATAGAGGGCGTTGTCATCTTTTTTGTTTTCGGCCGCTAGGTGGCTTTTAATATCGAAAAACTATAAAAGAAACTACGTCTAGAAGGGAGGGCGGGTTGGGAACTCTGTAGTTGACGCTACCATCTAGAAGTCATGTTACAAGGCACTTCAACTAAACGGATTTTCATAACACCACTAGGTGGCGCTGTAATAGAATTTCTTGGTGGCCGCTAGAGGGCTTTTGACATAAAAAAATCTATAAAAGTGACTACACCTGGAAGGGAGGGCGGGTTGGGAACTTTCTCGGTATCCAGTTGCTTGGACTCTTTGTATTTTGCATAGGTGGCGCTGTTTTGGGTTAGTCGGTGGCCACTAGAGGGCATAAAAAATCTATAAAAGTCACTACACCTAGAAGGGTGGGCGGGTTGGGAACTCTCTTGCTACACAGTTGCTTGGACTCAGGATATTTGTATACCTTCTCCCATTTAAAGACAACTCTTGTAGAGGGTGATGAACTGTATTGATAATTGGAATACTGACCGTTAATGGCTTATTAAGGAATGAACCATTTAACAGTTGAAAATATTATTTGTAATTATTCTTATTGTGACTTAAGTTGGCAATCTATGTAGACCATATTTGCACGACAGAAATCAGGAAAGAATACACGTACAATGAAATATGTCTTTAAATCTAAACGTTATTTAAAAACTGAAAATTTATTTTTAAAGTACTTATTTCCGAGAATAATAGATATATTTCCCACAGTTACGGAGATCGAACACAATCCTTGTTTTCTAGGTTTTAAATTAAAAATAAAATAGCATGGCACACAACGTTCATTTTACACACTACGATGGTCTTTCGCGAGTTCTAATCCCGTCGCTGGCGTGTAAACATTTCAGTCTTATAAAGACGAAGGTAGACTGTAGAGTTCAAAACCTGCCCAACGATTCATTGCGGAGCTCTACTAATTTGAAAAACCTCTGATTAACATTAACAAAATAAGGAACTAAATTTGAAATAGCAGAAAAGGATAGTTTGGAACGCTACAGTCTGTTTTACTACGTGAGACGTATTGCCCTTCGAGAAAGGGTAACAACTCGTTTGACATCACATACTTTGTTTAAAGAAGTTTATAAATTACCAAAATTCGGACGCATTTTCTTAACTGTGGCACATTTCTTAATCGTAGACAGATTTTAGAAACTTAAAATGAAGAGCATTTCTCCTTTTGCTATAGAAACTTTTCAGTTTTGGATATACCGAAGCTGCCAAAATATTTTCAAATATTCCGAAGTATATCTTAAGTTTAAAAAATGACTTTTGATAACAAGTGGGAGTAAAAACAATCAAGAATTTCATGAAGAAATCGAGTTTAAAATGTTTCATACTTACCTTTCGAAATACAGAAAAAGTATTCAACCGAAAAGAGATTTGTTAGATATGTGCATTTGGAGCAGACACATACACTAATAAATCTCCATTGGGTACATTTGGACAAGAAATGTAGTAAACATAAGCTCAACTATAACAAATTCAACAACAATTATGATTATAATAGATTTCTAACGATTATATCACTCATTAATAAAATGCATTCGATAGAAAAAGCTCACGTTTTAAATAATAGAAAATGGTTTCTAAAGATTTTCCCTGCGATTTAAAAAGATATCTTCATACCGGATCTATATAAAAGGAAAAAAAATTTCTAAACTTTTTAGTGTTAGTTCATGAAATTGACAAAACCTCAAATTTCTAAAGATATAAAATCTTTTCGGGTTGTCTCAACGAGTGAAATACAAACGAAAATTAATGAAATTTGTATTAAAATTACCACCATTTATTAAGGATATGGAAGCTTTCGGATAACCAATCAGTTCTAAAAATCATACAGTAGGCAATAAGTCACAGCCAAAGGTTATCCTTACTAATAAATAAAAATATATTATTTCAAAATTACGATACAAAGTATTCAATCATTTGATTAAGGAAATTGAATTATCATTAATATTTCTACAGATAACCTTTTACAAACACACATGTAATTAGCCAAGTAAAAAAGATAAATCGTCAAATGAAACTTAAATATATGAAGGAAATTTTTTAAAAATGTGAAATGCGTTATTTATAACCAAATTTTATGAGGATAAATAGAGAGCTTCATTCCCACTGTCATCTGAAAAGTGAACAAATGAATCAAAGCGTTAACTACTGCTGTTAACAACGGTCTGTTTTAACGCAGCCTAACTAAAAACATTTCTAAAAATTTTGAAATGGTAATATGTTGAAAAATCTCAATGACTTTCCATTTTGAATGGCTATTGGTTTATAGATTAATGGTCATTAAAAAATGGCTAAAATGTAACGAGACTCCTTTAGAACACACTTGTTATCACAAATATAAAAACAACTGTCTTGAACCTGTTTATATACATAAAAATTCTCTTGTTAAAAGCGTTTATACTCGTATAAATACTTAAAATATTCAGACTATATTAATATATACTTATCTATAGAACACATACGGTTAATCTTGCAATTAAACTAGAATGCAGACATGAAGTAATTTAATATACAATTATTCTCGTAAACTCGTTTGAATAACAGCAAAATGAACCTAAACACCGTTCAATTTTAAGGGGACATGACACTCGTTTAAAATAAAACCATTATTACAGTAAATATTGGAATTGTTTTATAATTTAGAATCTAATTTAATGCAGTTTAGGAGAATAAATTCTAAGGAAGTCATTTACTTTTTGGAAACTTGTAAAATGCTTTTGTAATCTCTGCCCTACAAGCCTACTCCAAATGTGTTACATAAATTGACATAAAATCCATATATATATATATATATATATATATATATATAAACATTTGTGTATAACAAAATAATGAGTCAACTTTTTACTTATTCCATTCACAGTTTTATCCTACACATGACAGAAAATTGGTACACATAATTTAACGCTTTCATGTTCTACACACAAAAAGATTTGGACACCGTTTGTATTGCATAGAATTTGAAGGAAAACAAAACACGGGGAAAATATCCCATTGACAGTTTCAGTTTGCTAAGAAATGCTATAATACATATCATATGCACAAGCAACTTTCAAATTAGTGAAAAATACAGACATAATTTTTTCATACATGCTTGTTAGTGTGAGAACATTATAACCCAATTGAAATAATTCAACATTCTGAAGTTAAAGCCCCCTTCAATTGGCTTCGTTGTATTAAATTGTAAAACAGTATAAGAATTATTTACCTTAAATGTCCGTCTGATAGTTAACACTTGAAAACGACATGTTTCTAAGTATGAGAACCCTGTAGCTACAGCGCTGGTGGCGTATCGACCTTCGAATAAATGATTGCGGCAGAAAAATCATGGCGCTATTGACTATTAAGAAACACTCACTTATTCAACCATTAAGGGTTGGTCTCACCAAAGTCGTTTAACGGCTAACCGCGATTAACCCATGGCGCGAGCCAATGATGAGACGCAATTTTTAAACAGAGATTAATCGTGGTTAGCCGTTAAACGACTTTGGTGAGACAGGCTCTAAAGAATTAAACGTCAAATTTAATTTTTTTTTCAACCGTTAATGCCACTAAATTTATATTTTTTCTGTACCATTTTCAGTTTACTTCTGAGTCGAGAACAAGTCGAGGGGCACACAAGTATAATCTCCTTTTCAACAAAATTTAGAGATAACCTATATCAATAAAAATGCAATCCTTTATAAAAACCATTTTTATCTTATAAACAATAGAACTAGGTCTTGATCTTAGAGAGATTAACTACTCATTTAATTATACCGAATTGGAAGTAATCGTAAAATCAATATTAAGGCCTCACGGAGTTCTGTTGCATAGCGTTTAATCTACGGTTATTTCTAACCATATGTCATGCAATGCATCCTTGATTTGTCCAAAGTACTTTTTTTATTCTAAGAAATGGCATCATTAGGATAAAAATAAATTTAGAATTTTTTTAGTAGAGCCATTCTCGAGTTAATAGTCCTCCAAAAAGGTATATATTTCCTTTTTGTGTTTCAAGTTCTTACATTCTTACATTTGCTAATGACAAGCAAAAAATGTAACAAATACAGGAAAGACTTTCACCAAAAATTAAAAATTAACTCTATTTTTCGCGCTCTTATTATAAATTGTGTCACGCATAAATTGCAGAATTTTCCGCTGTATGGAAAGTGTTTAAATAAATCTTTCAATAAAAACCTCCCAGATATACAACGATTTCTCCCATAATTCCCCGATTTCCGTTTGATTTGGGGCTCTGCGATTTGATGTTTTGCTGTGCGAGATCATTATCCGCTGCTTAAATGTCGATTCCGAACATCCAGGCCAGCAGAGGGATTCGACTCCACAAACTCCGGTATGGAATAGCAGAATCCTACCATTCGGCCATCATTAAGCATAGATTAATACGAAACTAGAGAATTCAACATATTCAAATACTTTAACGTAAATATGTATTCAGGTATTTAGAAAATGAATCCTGTTATATCTGACTGAAAATTTATTAAAACTGTTTATGTCCGATTCTTTTTTATAAACTAATATTTTAATGAAATGTGTGTATTGGTTACAGTGAAGAAATAGGTGCTGGTTCTATTGAAAAATGCAGTGTTCCAGACGAAGCACAACAAACAAATTGAATGAAGAAAAACAAGTTGCCAAACAAGAATTTAGTACGCTTACAGCGGCTTCCGAAGAAACGAAAGTAAGAAAGATGTAAGGTGAGGAAATTTTTTACATAACAAAGCATATGTGAAAAACAACGCGTTGAATGATTAAAAGTAATCATTCTGTACCTTGACTTTGAACAACACATCGGAAAGCAATCAAAATTACACACAGCCGGCGTGAATTAAATAAAATTGGGAAACGTAATTCAGTATCGCCATCTATTGAGCTCTGAGGGAATTACAAAATACATAGAAAGGTTGAACAGTTAAAAATTAAAGCACAGTGAATAATTAAACGACTCCAGGTACAATTTAATAATATATAATAACAAAAAGATATTTTTATTTGCTTTTATAAAATTTTAACATTTTTATTTTATTTTCAAAGTTTTTTATCGATTTTTTTTGTTTTTATATTTTTATGAGACAGGACAGGACAACACACAATTAAGATAAAATAACATTACGTGGAAACTCGAGCTCACAAGCTAAACGAGGAGGGCACTTTGCCGACTAGGCTAGTGACCTTCGAGAACTAAGCCTAGTCGGTTGGAGGAGAATTAAAATCAGTGTCAAGAAAAAAAAATTCAATGCGGGTCCAGAAAACGGTGTTTCACTCGCCCCTCCTCCGCTTGGATGGCGGTAGGGACGTATCGCAGTGGTAAATAAGTGCTATTGGCCTTTCGGCAGAGCTTGGGATAGAAGGATCGTAAGCAGGAATGTTGTGGAGCACAGGATTCGGAATAAAATCAATGCTGCGATGAAACCTAAAGGCTAGACATTTAAATTCAGGAAGAACAGGCTGAACTATAAGATCGTTATGAATCGCATCATTCCGCACGTACCAAGGAGCAGAAATACATAATTTTGGGGCATAATTTTGAACAACTTGAAGATTCTTAAGATGTTTAAGCGAGACAGTCTCCCAAATAGGGCATCCATTTGTCATGATGGGTCTGATATAGCTTTTATATAACAATAACTTCGGTTTAGTATGCAGGCGACTTCGATTGTTTAAATAGGGACGAAGAGTAGCAATTGCAGCCTTCAATTTTCGAACAAAGTTCTCAATATGAAGCCTCCAAGTTAATTTGGAATCCAGGATAACACCTAGGTACATTTAAGAATTTTCCCAGGTTATGTTTTCATTGAAAAGTTGAAGGTTATTATTATCAGCAAAATTAGTGATACTTCTATTGGTGAAGATAAGGGCATCACATTTTTCTGGATTTACCTTAATGAGCCATGAAGTGAGCCTAAGTTAGTAAATTTTGAGGTAATTTCAAATAGCAACAAAAGCACGACGTGTTTGTTTGAGTCGGGAAAGAATGGCAGTGTCATCTGCGTAGAGGCAAAGCTCAATACACGGATCAGTTGGCTTATCGTTAATATAACCCTCCGAGTGGAACACACCGATTAAGAAAAGTCTCCAAAATATACGCTATAGGTTTATTGTGCCAATGGACAAAGCGTTCAATGATTTTTTACTTTACCCTTTGTCTACTAGAATGGAATAAGGGCAACCCATCCTCGTTATTGTCCCTTTAATTCCGGTTATAAATAGATATATAAATAGATATTATAGATTGTTAATTTTTAATACACATAAAGCTCGTCAAGTCTCGAAGATCATTCCATAAGAAATAATGGATTCTAAAAGTACAAATAAAAATATTCTTTAAGAGAATTATTTAAATTTTTTTACGGAAGTTATCCAAGATATTTAAGTGGTGCTATTAGAGATACATCTGTTACCGCAAACGAAATACTTCGAAATAGAGATTTACAAAGCCATGAAAAGCTATCAGCGTCTTTGTGCTTCAGGGAGTAGGGGTGCATCCCTCAATAAATGTCAGTCAAAGAGGGATGCAATTTCTAAACAATCGACCTGACCCTCCAACCTCAAACACTGGCAGAAATGTACATTACGTCCATTTTCGGAACGTTTTTGGAGGTCGAAAATTGTACTTGACAACCGCTTTGAAGACATCATCGGTTTGGCGGAATTGTACGTTCGAACCGCTTAGAGGGATAAATATTGAACAGTTTCGGGCCAAGTAAACTACCTTGAGGAACCCCAGGAAGAATAGGTCGAAGCCTTGGGGCTTACTCTGGACGTTGCGAGTTGATTCGAAACTTCGTTGTGAAGTCATTTTGACGTCAGCTTGGGGACATTTTGTGAGCAAGCTATCAAGCTGACATCCATGTGACGTCACAACGAACGTTCGAACCGACTCGCAACGTCCAGAGTAAGCCGCTAGAAGATGTTGGTACTACTGCTAAAAGCCGATTCCGAACGGCTAAAGACATCCATGCAAACAGAAGTATTTGAAACTTATTACACTCGATCATGCGCACTTGCAGTATATAGATTACTAGCATACGCTGTTGAAGAAAGAGCTGTGGATGTGTTATTAGTAAACAAAGTATTGTTAGGTTACTACTAAATGTGGGACTACTGAAGAACTGGGTTCCCCTCCTATTTTTGACGATTTTTAATGACGCCAACCACCCCAACCCCTTCGCGTGGAGTTATCGGAAGGCTGACGTTTTGAGCGGGAACGGATTTTTGGATAAAATAAACGAATGAATAAACGAATTGAATAAAATAACACGTTATTTTATGGGGAAATAATATACTAATGGTGCAATTAATGGCAAAAAAGGGTAAAATTGCTTATATTTATATTATTATAAATTTTGTTTATTCACATTATTTTTCTGAATATTAACTGGTTGTTAATTTAAGACATTAAAAATTCATTATTTTTGTTTTTAGTTTTATTAAAATATTTCCTGATTTTAAACACTTAAAACAATTAAAACTTCATTTTAAAAGATAAACCAGAAATAAAAAAATACATAAAACATCCGCAGAGATTTATTTAAAATTTTGAAAGGTTAGTACTTTTTAATTTTTTAAATAAATTTTTGAGTTATTAAAAAAGTTTTTAACAAAGGGGGCTGCGTCCCTTTGACCCCCCCATACGTGTTATTACAAATAATATAAAAATGTAATAAATTTCATGAAAAATAAATTGAATACACACTAACAGCATCTGAAAAAATAATGTTTAAATCCGCACCCGTTCAAAAAAAGCACATCAGAACCTTCCTTCATTCCACACGAAAGAGTTTACAATTAAAATAACATGAAATTAAAAAACAGAAGCATTTACTTTCGCCGTTGTATGTATTTGCTTCATATTGTGCAGTATGTGGAGCATATAGGGTCTTTACGCAGGATAAGAGAGCTCGAAAAAGTCCTTCGGGATTGTCTTTGTACCTGCGGCGCCACATTAATTCATACGAGTTGAAAAGGTTGTTGGTTTGCCGATTGCCTTGCTTCCGGAACTCTTTTAATTACAGCCCATAGTCCCCTATGGCGTTTTTATGGGCACCTGTGTCTGGATCCTTGAATGCCACTGAATGATTTACACTCAGATGCACGAAACCGTGATCTGAGAGACAATCATATGATTTCCAGCAATCGGACAGGATCGTCGATCCGGGTAAGATATTCCTCTGAATTGCATTCAACAACATCTCCTTTGTGCTATCCTCCACTACCTCAAAAAACTAATTCGTGCCCCTCTCAACACCGCCAAAAATCCATCTACCATAAATACTGGAATATATATATAACGAACACATTTAATATTGGATAAATTCCATAGAGAGAACGCAGCAGCGTGCGTCAAGTTTACAATCTTGACATAGAACTGTGGCTTTTTGTGTTGCCACAACAGAGTAGTACAATCAAGTCAGTTAAATTATAACATCCCTCCCCCCTAAGTCAATATAAGTCTAATATAGTCCTCAAAATGTTTTGGACGTGTAATGGTACGGTGAGGCCGCACAGGAGTTTTGTCACCATTTTTCAGTCCGGAACTACTAGCTCTTGGGCTTACTGTATCAGGAGTGGGAGAGAGTTGACTCTTAGGACTGGCTTCATCAGGATTTGAAGAAGGCTGACTGTCCTCAGCTGGAACTCTGTCACGCATTTGATCAATGTGACGTCTAACAATATTCCCAGATGGAGTTTGTGTCCTATAAGAGACTGGACCCGTTGGTTCTAAAACTGTCGCTGGAATCCAAGGTACACCCTTGTTGAAGTTTTGTATATATACAGGATCTTTAGGGGTATACGATCTGTAGTTCCCTTTGGCTAGTTGGTTGCTCAGAAATGTCTCTTGCTTTTTTCGGAAGTCCTGCACAAAATCTGGATGTAGGCGGTCTAAATATGTCTTAAGCCTACGATGCATTAGCAATTCTGAAGGTGATAACCCTGTGGAGGATGTTGGCGTAATGTGCTGCCTAAGTAAAAAATTTGCCAAACGTTTTTTCCAACTTCCATGCACTATTCGTTTTAAAGAATCCTTGAATGTTTGCACCATCCTTTCAGCTTGTCCGTTACTGGACGGATGATAAGGTGTTATCACAACTTGTTTAATTGTATTACTTTTTAGAAATTGTTGAAATTCCGAAGATGTAAACTGGGGCCCGTTGTCAGAGACAATAGTATCCGGTATCCCATGAGTACTGAAAATTTCACGGAGAACATCAATGGTAGCTGAGGCTGTGGTATAAGGCATGCACTTCACTTCTAACCGTTTAGGGAATGAATCTATTACAATTAAAAAGTTCTGCCCTTGAAATGGTCCAGAAAAATCCAGATGTAATCGGGACCATGGAGAGCTTGTAAGTTCCCAAGGATGAATAGGAGCACGTGGTGGTTTATGTCTATTTTCTTGACAAGTGGTACATTTCTTAACCATTATTTCAATAGCTGCATCCATACGAGGCCACCACACATATGAGCGAGCAAGGGCTTTCATATGCTCAATGCCAGGATGAATTAAGTGTAGTTCTTTCAACACACGTTCTTGACCGGCAATTGGAATAACAACTCTGTTACCCCACAATAAACAGTTCTTGTGAACAGACAATTCATTTCGCTTAACATAAAACATTTGAAATTCTGGAGACACTTTTTCTTCGGGCCATCCCCTCAATACCCAGTTAAGAACACGAGACAAGATTTTGTCTCTGGAAGTCATTCTGGCAATTTCATGAACATATAAAGGAGGATCTAACTCTTCTAGAAAAAGCACCTCTGAGAGTGGAGGTATTTGAATATTTGGGGTTACTTGTGGAAGTCTGCTCAGAGCATCAGCATTTTGAATCTTCTTACCTGGTCGATGAATTAGTTTAAAATCATAAGAATTAAGTATCAAAGTCCACCTTAGCATGCGAGGAGATATGATATCAGGAGTAGCCTTAGAATTATTAAAAAGTCCCAGAAGTGGTTTGTGATCAGTGATAATTGTAAAACTACGACCATATAAAAAGTGATGAAATTTTTTTACAGCTGACACCACACTAAGAGCTTCTTTGTCTATTTGTGAGTAGTTTCTTTCAGTATCAGTTAAAGTTCTTGAGGCAAAAGCTATTGGAGCTTCTCTACCATCTGGAAGTTGATGGCTTAGAACAGATCCAACTCCATAAGGAGAAGCATCACACGTTAAGATTACTGGTAATTTTTCGTCGAATGGAATTAAGACGCTGCTCGATGATAGAAGATTCTTCACTGCATTAAATGAATCGCTATGTTGTTTCAACCATCACCACGGAACATTCTTTTTTAACAACTTATGTAACGATTCAGCAACAGTCGCCTTATTTGGCATAAAACTATGATAGAAATTTAAAAGTCCCAAAAAAGATTGTAATTGAACTTTATTTGTTGGATATGGAGCAGCTTGTATTGCTTCTACCTCAGATTTAGATGGGTGAATGCCATCTGCATTGATCCGATATCCTAGAAATTCTGTTTCAGTTACTTCGAATTGGCATTTTTCTTCTTTAACATGCAATCCAACTTCTAACAAACAAGTCAAAACTTGATTTAATCAATCAGCCAGTTCTTCCAAATTTCTCGCATGAATGAGGATATCATCAAAAAAAAAAAAAAAAAAGGAACAACTCCATCGAATTTTCCTAAAAGATCATCCATTAAATTTTGGAAAAGACCTGGGGCTACCTTAATGCCGTATTGTAAACGTTTTACTTTATACGCTCCTCTGTGAGTAATAATGGTTTGAGCTTCTGTAGATTTCTCATCCACTACAAGCTGCAGATAAGCTTGAGCTAAATCGATTTTAGCAAAATAAACACCGCCTGTCAAGCAAGACAATAAGTGATTTACAGATGGAATAGGATATGGGTGATCTTTCATTGCAGTATTTAAGGTTATTTTATAATCTCCACACAAACGAACTTCACCTGACGGTTTAATTACAGGAACAACTGGAGTAGTCCAAGCTGGATTTGATATTGGCTCAATTATATCTTCAGCTAACAATTTGTCTATTGCAGCATTAATTTTATTCCGCATTGCCAAAGGTACATTTCTTGCTTTACAGCGAATGGGATTTACCTTTGGATCAATTGGAAGAGATATTAATGGTCCTTTATACGTTCCTATTTTTTCACTGAACACATCTTCGAATTTGTGTACAATATCCTCTACAGTATTATGAGTAATAGAATTTAATCCAACTAAGCGAATGCCTAAAGGTTGAAACCAGCCATATCCTAAAATAGTAGTGCATTTTGTTTTTGCAATTAAAAGGTGTAACTGTGCTTTGTGATTTTTATGAATTACCTTAACTACGCACATACCTGCAACTGGAATTGGATTTTTCTGAAAATCTGACAATTTTACAGAACTTGAATGAATTACAGGTTTTCTAGTAGGAAATAATTTATTAAACACTTCATATGACATAACTGAATAAAAAGATCATGAATCTACTTCCATAACACAGTTTTTACCTTCTATTAGAACAGTTGCTTTTTCTTTATGAGGTATACTACCCATTTTACTTACAGAATTTACGATATAATCACATTTTTCATTTTGAAATTTATCAACCTTAACTTCATGCAATGTATTATATTTAACATTATTTGTAGCATTTTGTTTATCAACATTGTTCTTTGAACGGCAAACATTAGAAATGTGCCCTTTTTTTCTTACAATTATGACAAATAGAATTTCGAAATTTACAGTTTGAACGATCGTGTTGGCCTCCACAACCATGACAAATTCCGTTCTTGGTATTTGTTCAGAATTTTACCTGAGAACCTGGCGCTACTTTCGATTTCAAATTATTACCTTTGTGACGAATTAAATCGATGTAATCCGAATTATTTTTATAAGCAGAACGTGTAGAGTTTAACAAATGAATATTTTTTGCCTGATTCGCGGCAGTTTCAGCTGCCAAAGCTTTCGAAATGGCATCTTCTAACGTTAATTTCAATTCCGATAAGAGGCTTCTTTGAATCGATTCGTTTAGAATACCGCATACAAATTGGTCTCTTAAACGCTCATTTAAAGTTCCTTGGAAATTGCAATCTTCTGCTAAACGTCGGGGATCAGTAATATAATCCGTTAAACTTTCTCCATTACGCTGTATTCTTTTATGAAATTTAAATCTACAATAAATTTCTGAAGCTTTCGGAGAAAAATGTTGGGTTAAAATCGCTACGATATCTTTAAAAGGCTTTTCAGATGGTTTAATTGGATACAGAAGTGACTTTAGAATACTTAGTGTTTTAATACCACATACTGCTAGCAACGTAGCACGTTTTTTATTTTCATCTTCAATTCCATTAGCTTCAAGATAAAACGTCACTTGCTCAATATATAATTCCCATGAAGAATTTACATCGAATTCCGTATTTGTTCCGACGGTACCCATAATTACTCAAGGAACGATAAAAGTTCTCTTACCTGGATGTTCTTGAAAACGAAAGTGCATCCGAATGCTTTAAATCAAAACTGAAGTGATCACAGAGTTCATATTATCGTATCCTTCGAATCGAATCCCATCTTCGTCGCCAATATTGGATAGCGGGTGTGGGGGGATGGTGAATTAATAATTACTGGAATATATATATAACGAACACATTTAATATTGGATAAATTCCATCAAGTTTACAATATTGACATAGAACTGTGGCTTTTTGTGTTGCCACAACAGAGTAGTACAATCAAATTATAACACAACGTACCCTTCCTTACACTCCTTTTGAGAAAATGGGGATTAGCTCAGTTTTACTCTACACACCCACTGATATCCATCGGATCGATTTTTAAGTTCGACCAGATGCATATCATTCTTACACACTGGACATTCGTATTTATTACTAATAAGCCCCTCGTTCACACACCATTCAATGACAGCTTTCTTTCCAGAGAGCTTCAAGCTGTTAACCCTTAATTTAGCTAAATCTGGCCGCTACAACGGACATGTATATTTATAACTACTATATAACATAATTGTCAGTGTTCACCACAGCGGACATTAATTTTCTCAAAAATAGAGAATTATATATATTTTGTTTATTTTACAGAGATCTTAATGTGTATACAGACATAGGAAAATAACAGAAATTAATTAAAAAATATTTGAAAAACATCTTGTCAAATTAAGGGTTAAAAAAATCAGAGTTAATCTTACCAACAGTAGCCATCACTCAGAGGGATTGGAGCCACAAAAACAAAAGTGAAGTTCATCGAACAATATCCAAATGCAAAATGGCAGAAAACGAGTCTAACTGGTTTGAATGTTGTGTTAAAAGCGCCGTTGACCACAGAACTAGTAGAAATTAGGCACATTTCAAACGTACTGAAAGGGTTACATAAGGAGAGCAGGCTCTAAATGAACATAAGCGAAAAAATAACACGGCGAGATATAAAAGCAGTCTGGGTTACCATATTTAGCACTTTATCGCCCACTTGGCAGGGGGAACCCAATTCTTCAGTCAACCCAAATTTACTGCTAAAAGCAACCAACAGCAGTGTTGGAACTGCTGCTAAAAAAGCTGATTCCGAACGGGTACAGACGTCCATGCCAACAGAAGTATTTGAAACCAATTACACTCGAGCATGCGCACTTGCAGTACATTTGTTACTACCATACGCTCTTGAAGCAATAGCTGTAGACTCTATCCTGTGCTTTTTTTAATGATGATGTAGTCTAACCCATAACACTATGGATGTCTTATTAGTAAACAAAGTATTGTAAGGTTACAACTAAATGTTCCTGGGGAGTTTAAATATGCGAAATGTGTCATAATTTTGTGCTTCCACAGAAAAGCTTTCCTAAATTATTTTAATAGATATAATTATTTGAACTCATCATGGTTACTGAAGCTGGCAAAGAGTTATTAAGAAATACGATTAACACAGCGAAGTTCCACAATAGAGTAAATAATATATACTTTTGCCTTTTAATTTATATAAACAAGTTATTCTAATATATTATGATTGAATTGTATAATAATGAATGAATTTAATTGAAACTTTCTTTCATTTTTTTTAATTGTATAGATATTGGAAGAAAATGAAATGTGGAAACAATGGGAATTGGAGCGGGGTTTGACAATGATGGTCTCTGATGATGTCATATTAGGCAAATCTAAGAGGCACCACCAATGTTCAAAGCATCTCAAAAGAAGTAAATCAAAATGTAAAGAACGTGAACGTAGAGTGCGTGATGTTGTAAGTTCAGCCAGTTCATCTAAGGATACAATAGACAGGTATTTGGTTATATTATTTTTGAAAATTCCATTAGGAAGTTTTGTTTACCAAGATGTGCAATTTCTATATTCTCAGTATACTGAGTTCACGTATGATTCAATTTAGAGGAATTTTGCATCCCTTGTTCCTAATGTGTAAAACAAGGTGGGAGCAGCTGCTGAAGATGTTGAATTCTAGGGGGTACCTCAGTTGTAAAGAATAATAAAATAGTTACACAAGTTTTCATTCTTTAACAAAATATCCACAGTGTAATATTGTAGACATTTGTATTTACATATTTATGTATTCATGCACACAAAAACCTTTAAAAAAAGTGATGTTTTGTCGTGAATGAAAAATTATACAACCTATTAAAGTTTAAATTATTTATTTATTTATTTTTTTTTTGAGTTGGTGAGAGGAGGCAATTTTTATTTTGATGGCAAGCATATGGCCAGTATGTGAACGTACATTGTAGTGCATGATGAGTATCAGCACCAAAGTTGATTATGCATTTTTTATTTCATTAATGAATGTTGATTAAATCTTGTTTTATTAGTTAGTGAAATAATACAAAGTAATTTTTGTGGCAAATAAATATACTGTTATTCCTATATATTTTATTTGTTAGTCTACACTAACTGTTCCTGTAGGTATTGTGAGGATTCACTTTAATATAGTTAATAACTGCCTCTTTATACAACTTTTTATTGTATCTGTGTCTACATATACCATTAATGCTCGCTGCACCCAGAATCTTTCTTAAAAAATTTCTCTCGAAGATAGCTAGTGAACTTTCATGTGTTTTTGTCACTGCCCAGATTTTTTAAAAATTAAGTGAGCACAGGTCTAATAATGGTTTTATATAATATAATTGTTTGTTTTATTTTTTAAGAATTGTGATTGTAGAAATTTTTAATCCATTAAGATAATGATGCAGGAACAGTATGTCATTTTATCTGGGTATTCAGTTTGTTCTAACAGTTTGCATTTGAGCCAAGATATGTGAAATTATCAACAAGTTCAAATTTCTAAATCTGTATTCTATCCTTATAAAAAGTTACAAAGAAGTGTAATTTTAATTAGCTAAATATTCAAGTTGTTCTTAAAGCTCATGAAATTTATATTTTTTTGTCTGATTTTTGATTTAATTCTTTCGATTCATAGGTGGGATCATAATGGATTTAGAGAATTGTACCCAGATGAGAGTGATAGCACAATTTCATCTCCCAGAAGAAATAATGAAAAAAAGTAAGCTATATACATGTTTATTATTTTTTATTTGATATCTTTTCTGCATCTCATTTATTACCATAGTTATTTTTGTTGAGTCTAGATTAAAAATGAATTTATTTTCAAGGTGGGATCATAGTGGATTTCTAGAACTTTATCCTGAAGAAGCTCATAAAGACCGAAGTTCGTGTTCAAAATCTAGAGAACGTTCAAAAAGGTTATCTCCTTATTTATTTTCATTAGTAATTTTAGAATGGAATAATTTTATGAGTCTACCAAAGACAGATATCTTATATTATCAATTTTAAATATAATGAATGTATCCGTAAACTAAACAGTGTACAAATTGTACAAAATGATTTCTGGTTTTTAAATTTATGAACACACACACTATATATATATATATATATATATTTATTTATTTATTTTGGAATCTTAATGAAGAACTATTTAATAACACAGATGAGTATGTAATGAGGCAAAAAAAAAAAAAAAGTTTTCTGGCTGGAACCTTTGTACCAGGACAAGTCGATGTGTTATGTCAAAATAGTTTCAATTTCATCGGAATAATTCCCCAATGTTAAAAGTAAGGGTTTTGGGAAATGCCCTCCTGCTTGTGCAAATCTTCAGTGGAAGGGGAATTAATAGGTTTTTAGAGGATTATTAATGGGAAACTATTTAATAACATGGAAAGATGTGTGATGAGGCTTAATGTGATGTGTAATAAAAGGCTTAGTGATTGTGCGAATCAAAAGAGAATATTTGAAATTACAGAGCTAGTGAGCACAGGAATGACTTGAGACAATTGGTCTTCTTAGTTACTACAGTACCCTCAGGAGACATCTCAACATATGGGGATCAGTGTACTTAATATTAAACTTAATATAAACTCATTTAATTTAAAAAAAAAATTGTAGTATTGCAGACATGACACAGAAAAACCTTATTTTTTTCATGGTCACTGAATTCTCTAAATTTTACAGCTAAATTAAAATTTCTAAGATTTCAGGGTGTTAATCTAAAGAAAATGAAAAGCTTTTTAAGAAATTAAAATTATTTTATGGAAAATTACTTAAAAATAATCTGTGCGTTGCAGACAGGACAAAATTTTTCTTGTTTTTCTGTTTATAACTCTTTAGTTGGCAATATGCCTTTAATACATTATATTTTATTGATAAATAGCTTAAGTATTTATAAGTTGTGATTGCGAATTCATTTTTACACAATTTTAATCTTTGTTTTGTTTTGTTGTCTGAAACTTTTCAACTCAGTTTCCTTTAACTTTATGAAATTTAAATATTTTTTCTCATTCTGATAAAATCAATTTCATATTCTAAACTAACTTTAGTTATCTTTAATTTCATATATAATACCATACAATTTTTTTTTAAAGGACATCAGGTTACAAATACTGTAATATAACTTAGTTTTATATTTTATAGAAACAAAGAGTTATTTGGACAGATTTTACATTGACTAATCATTTTATTTTCAGCAAGATGAAGAAGAAAAAGCGAAAACATCATTCAAGCTCATTCCTATAGTAATTTATCTTTAGAAATTTAATTATTTTTTTATTCTTTTGTTGTTGCCAAATTTTTATTTCTCATCCTTTTAGTATGAATGGAAAAAACGTAAAAGGGACAACGTGTGACTTAATTTAATTTTGAATACCAGTGTCATCTTTGCATTTTGTAAAAGGGTTTTTTCAATTGTTTAACAATATGATCTCAAAAATTATTTTTTATTCTTTTGTTAGAACTTATTTTTATTTCTCATCCTTTTAGTATTCGTTGAAGGGTATGGAGGCTGGGATGCTCGCGGCGAAGTGTGATTATGGACAATACACAGGATTATCTGTTTAAAAGCTCTGAAATTATTATGAATTATTTATAAAAACTAATGAATTCCTTATTTTTATACTTATGTTGAAAAGTAAATTGATGTAATTTAGTGTAATTGTGTAATGTATGATTTATCTGTAAAAATGATGTCTGTAAATTATGAAAAAGAAAATGTCATTTGAATTGGAAAAGAAATATTTTTCATCCCTTTTTGCTACATTTGTGTCCTAATAAACTGTTACTACTTTTGTGATATTCTAACTTGTTCTCAGTCAGCTTACTTGTTTTCATAAGAAAAAAAAAAAATTTTAATCTTATCTATAGCATTAAAGAATTTGTTTTTATTTGATAGGAGTAAAAATGATATCTCTGTAATGAACAATAAGTTGTTTGCCATCTTGAACTCCTCAATTTCACAGCCAAATAGGTTAACTGCCTTTGGTACCAAATCTTACTACCAGCTAAGATTGGTTAACAATCTTGATTTAAAAAAATTAAAAATTCATATCAGTTGGGGTTTTCTTAAAATTATGATTAATGGTAAAAACAATCATCAAAAAAATATTCCTCTAAATTGAGTTCAGAAAATAGTACATAAATAAAAAAAGAAGGAAAATAAATGTTTTTAATTTAAAGTGTAATACATTTACTTTTCAATGTAGTCATTAAGCCATGGTAGCTCAGTTGGCAAAGGCATGAATTTCATAACCAGAAGTCGCAAGTTCAAGGTTCATTAAAGCCAAAAATCTGGTGTGCTCCTTAATAGCAACTGGAGCACATAAAATAGGTTTGTGGTTGCAATGTCCTCTAATTTCCCAAATGATAACTCTGGAGGTGGCAGGCTAAGTTTGAATGTCTGCTTCTTAATTACGAGGGCCCTAGAGAGTAATGTTGGCTGTACATATGGTACTTCCATAATAAAATGGCTTACAAATGTCTGCAGCTTGGTAGTAGTGAAGGCTATAAGAGCAACTGCCTCGTGCAGTAGAAATAATATTTAGTTGCTATCATTGTTGAAATATTTGACGTATCTTGAAAGAAGTTTGTTTATGCCTTCCTTGTAAACCTACTTCGACAGTAGGCAACCAGTGCTATACACCTGCTTGTCATGCAAGAAGTCGTCATCTCTTTGGAAATGTTCTCATACTTAGGGCCACTCAAAATAAAAGGAAGGGAATGAATGGAATCACCTTTAGGGCAGCTCCTGGGGGTTCTTCAAGAGCAGGGCTCTGCGACTAGAGGTATGTTGTACCCAAACCCATGAAAACACAATCCTAAGATTGCCTAAGAAAAAAAGCCACTGGCTGAGGCAAATTTCAGCAGACAACTGACAGGAATATCCTGTAGCTTCCCAAGGTTCAAGAAAATGGTAACCAAGGTTTGTTTAAGGTTAAGTGCCAAGAAAAACTTGCAGTTACACAAAATATGACAAGCAGTCTCCTCCTCAAGACAGCAACCATAATACAAGGGATCAGATCTGATCCCCATTACATTAAGATGCCCTCTGAGGATAGAAGCAGGAAATTCTGACAATGGCATTATTCTTCTGCATGACAATGCTCGTTTCCATGTAGCTTGAAAAACCAATGAAGTTCTAGTGGGATGTTTTTGACCACCCTGTAATACCCCTATCATAGTTACAAGTGAATATTATTTGTTCTCTAAGCTCAATGGCTTAATGGTAGGGTGCTGCTCTTTGGCACCAGAGTTCATTTGTTTGAATCCCACTGTTAGTATAGATGTTCATTACCATTCAGAATTGGTTTTAAGCAGTAGATCCTGGTCTCATTAGCCCATATGTAACATAAAAGTAGACCATAGTGCTCCAATCCAAACCAAATCTAACTCAAAGATTTCTTGCCAGAAGAATGTTTCCTAAGTGATGATGGCATAGAAGCAAGTGTACGAGGAAGACAGAAACAAACTGGTTTGAAGATAGACAAATATCTTAACAATGGTGGTGACTACGTGAAATAAATGTAATACTGTAGTTTAAATCAAGACATCATTTTCTTTAAATTTTTTTTAATTATATGTAATATAATACTTCTTTTTGGACTTCCCTTGAATTTACATGAACTTGTGAAGAAAGAAAAAAAAAATCATAAAACAATACCTCTTAAAAAATTACAGTTGCAAATTCAAAAGTTATAATTGATCCTTATTTAGTCTTTAAAACAAAAACAATGACTTATATATATTTTTTTCCATTCTCAGGACTAGCATTGCAAAGGAGGCATTTGCCAAGCACACATCAATTGTAGGGGTACCATGCATAAAATAATTGTAAAATGCACTTAAACAGGTTCTGATAGAAGATGATTTGTTTCTAATAAGAATAAAGAAAAGTTGAAAAATAATTTTCCGAAGTTTCATTAGCTAAAGAATAGAAATAAAAGGTAATAAAAAAGAATTATTTAGGAAATAAGATGTGAAAATTCACATTTATGTGTATCAGAATAATTTTCAGTAACTCCAAAGTCTAAAAAGAAGTTTTCAAGCAAATTCACCAACTAAAACTAGAGAAGTTACTATATATATATAATATATCCCACTTTATAAAGTAACTCCATTAAAATTAAAACATCAGATAGCTTGAACAATAAGATCAGCGACTTATTCACAAAAGCTACATTCAGGAACATAATGTTACAATGACCTTTTCTTTTTATACATACAGTGAACCCATTTTGTAGCGCAATATTTTAAAAGCAAGTACTTTTAAAATGAAACATTTTTTTTTTTTAAATATGGTAATTTCTTCCACAATTGAGATGACTGGTTTGAATTTTAATAAAACACTGCATTTAATTTTTAAATAAGTTAAAGATGAAATTTTGGGATTTTCACAGCCCAAAGGAAAAAAAAAATTTGGACATTTATTTTATTCGCACTGTACACTGCTTAATGGAAATTAAGACAGTTGTATTTTTGACACGGATCCAAATCAAAACTTTGAGATTGGACTGTTTAAAAAATTTTTGTTTTTGTTTAAATTTGGGGAAATCGAGACAAATCAAAGTTCTATAAATATGAAAAACTTAATTGTGAAACTATGGAAAGAAAAGAAAAACATAAGAGATATTGCAAAAATTGTGAAAAAGCATCATTCAACAATGTATTGCATAATTAATAACTGTAAAAGGTACGGATTTTTCACACACCAAATGGAAGTGTTCGACCCAAAAAGATTTCTTCGTCTCAGTTAAAGAGGTGGATACTGAGATTTGTTAAAGAGAATCCTAAAATTTCTGCACTAAAGATAGCAAGAGAGTTAAAGGAGACATCTGTTGTCAATGTGCATCCACAGACTGTAAGAAATGTTTTACATTTAAGGAATATAGAGCCTCTGCACCACAAAAGAAACCATACTTATCTGCCAGAAAAGTGAAAAAATATTTTGAGTATGTTAAATACTATATTGTTATGTCCCAAGATTTTTGGAAGTTGGTTATTTTTACTCATGAGTCAAAATGTAATTTGTTCAGATCCAATGGCCATCGTTTTGAAAGGAGAAAGAAAGGTACAGCACTTAAATCAACAAATATAAAAGTAACTGTTAAACATAGCAGTGGTAGTGTTATTGTATGGGGTGCAATGGCAGCTAAAGATGTTGGAAATTTAGTGTTTATTGACAATACAATGAACAAAATGGTATATTTAAATATTCTAAAACAAAATTTAACAAGCACAGCTGTAAAATTGAATTTAAATAGAAATTTCTCTTTTGTCCAAGACAATGATGCATAACACTTGGATTGTAAAGGAATGATTATTATATAATGTTACAAAAAGTACTGCCCCGTCTTCCACAAAGTCCAGATCTGAGCCCTATAGAACATTTATGGAAAAAAATATCAAGAGAAGAAAATAAAAAATAAAAATGAACTAAAAAGTTCTCTTCAGAATATATGGGACAGTGTAACAACAGACTTCACTGATAAGTTGGTCCTTTCGGTGAACAAAAGATTAGAAACTGTTATAACAGCCAAAGTTATATCGCACAAATTAAAATATTCTGTTTAAAATTTAAACGTTATTTTTCATTACCTTGAATAAATATCCAAGTTTTGTTTTTTTTTTCTATCAAAAGCGATATTATCATAATATTCTTTAAATTTTTAATTATGTTTATATGCTATTGAAATTAAAACAAGTTGTTTGATTTACTTTTGAAATTGTATTTTTTCGGAATTTTATTTTAGTTCAAAATCATGATGTAATGCAAAATTATTAAATGATAAAATCCTGTAACCTTACTGTATAGTTTTTTTTTTTTTTTTTTTTTTTTTTTTTTGTTCACTGTAAATATGAAGTTGTTAGTATTTGAGTGGAAATTCATTTTGAATATATAATACAAAGTAGAAACATATTCATATAATGCTGAAAACTTTTCTTACAAGAGCAGCTGATGAAGAAGTAGCTATAAATATATGCAATATTGAAAACAAATAGTTTTTGATTTAAAAAACCCAGTAATTTAAATAGATTTATATCAAGATGATATAAATCATATTGATACCAGCATCAATGTCCTGGTTTAGTTATAGCTCTCATGTCAGAAACAATTGGCTATTTCCAAAAGCCAATTGAGCATGTAGTATACCATGTCTTCAGTAATAGCAGGAAGGTTGTTTCAAATAAATGGCTCACATAAATTCAAAAAATGATATTTTCCTGATAAGGTTAATATGATATTCTTTATTACTGGGTTTTAGGTCATACTGAAATCTTGTCATATTTAAATTTCTAAAAAGCTTTTTTATAAACCAAAACAATTTTTTTTTCTGTTTTTGTCCAAAATAGTCTTTTTAATAATTGTAAATGTTAAAAAAAAATGTATTACATTCAATTTGAAGAGTTAAAAAATATCTATCACAATCCTACAGAACACTTATGAGAAGTAAATTCCAATTTGATCTGTGCTTGTGTTTTACTGTTGGCCTAACTTTAGGAGGGATAAGTACACAAGCTTACTAATAATATTTGCATATGGTTGGTTTTGAAAACATTCTGAAAGAAAAATTATATGACTATCTAATAAAATATTTGAGGTCAATTAAACCATTTATTTACAGCAGTAAATGTACAAAGATAAGTCTTCCAAATTTGAAATATCTGTACAATTATGTTTAGTATTAAGCCTGTTAAGGTAAAAGTCTGTTGTATTCCAGAAAAAGTGGTGATTTCTTTACAGTCTCCCATATTCTGGCAGAATAATGAAACCTGAAAATATAAACAATAGTAATGATTTATTTTTTCTTTAATATAGCTTAAGCATAACAACAGTATGTTATGAAATAAGTTAAATTTAGTGACCTGTAGTAATTTCACTACAACTAAAATAGGTTTGTGTGATTTCTACATGGGTAAAAGGTACACAGGTTTCTCTTTAACCATTTTTATGTAGTGATATAATAGTAAATGCAATATTTACCAGTTTTTTTCTGACAGTGCAGAATGTGTCAAAAGTGACCTTGGCATAGACAATACTTGTTGACTAAGGGACTCTGCAAGGTGGCGATATCCTGGATGACCTTTGTATTCTGGAAATTGGTTATTTGACTGATCTGGAAGGAGATAATCATTTATAAACCTCTGTAGCACATACATCAAAGATAATTTTTTTTTTCAGGAGGGGAAAGAGAATTTAAGAGGTAAATCCCCTGTTGGGGTTGACTTAAGAATCGGGTTCCCCATCCAACATGGCAATAATGGTTTAAGTATGGTCACCTAACATTTTCTTCTGATCTTACCGTGTCCAAACAATCTGTATTTATATTATAATTTATATGATATTTGCATCCAACTCTCCTTGTTTAACTCTTTTCTTATATATTAAAAGTCCGCAATGCTTAAAAAAATTAGATATAACAAATCATTAAAGGTTCACTATGGCTGATTTCCAATAATTTGGAGCTGTTGTGTTTGTAAACTGTTAAGGGATTAATTGCCCATAAATATAAATGTCTGGTTTTCAAGTCGTTTTCTTTAATTAAGTAAGAGTATATAATTCTATTACGATGGCACACTATGCATTAATTAAAGTCACCAGAAAAAGCATGAAATACAATGTTTGGATGGATTACCTTTGTGTTTTAGTAAATATTGCCAATATTTTCGCCAAATTTGCCAAGGGGAACCCAATTCTTAAGTAGACCCCCCCTGTTGTGTTATTAAAGAAACAAGATTAAAATGAATTAATTAATAACAAAAATTTATGCTGTTAGACTTTCATAAATCAACCTGAATTTATGTTGTTTTATAAAAATCTTAGTTCCCCCTTTTTTATTTAGAATTAAAGGTATTAAAATCTTCACATAAGACATACCTATATCTGGCAATTCTCTTTCAGGCAGTAGAAATAAATTAACTTTTTGTTGTGAGTCTTTTGAACTGGACAATGAAGTATTATACTTTACTGAACCTATAACAAACAATGCATATAAATAAGGAATCAAAGTTTTACATCACTTGTTTAAAATACATATAAAAGCATTACCTGTATACTTTAATTTGGACTTCTGTAAACAAGATTGAAGGACATCTTGCATTTTGGCCACAGAATCTGGATAAAAATCTTCCCTCTGGCATCGATTTTGTACAAAAACTGGAATAATTTTGATAGAAAATAGATCAAATCTCTTAATATATATTCAAAACTTTGACATGTAGAACAAAGGACAGAAAAAAAAGTTATAGACTAACATTTACTACAATTAGATAAGGTTATATTCAAAACTACAACATTCTTGTATTTTAGAAACCTTCTATGGAACCCTAGAAGGAAAAATTATTTCTTTAAATTTGATTTAACCAGTGATTGGGTGCAAACTTTCTGTCTGTATTGCACATTAGAAATTTAGATACTAAATTTACAATAATTATTGAATACTTATGTGGATTGTCAACCTCAAGGTTTTTATATCAATTATAGAAGACATCTAATTCCTGATGATAAATTAGAAAAGAATTTTGCTCATAGTTTAAAAAAGATAGTAATATAAGCTATGCCACAGTATTATACAGTAGAGCCTTGTTTATTCAAGCTTCAATTTTTTTCTGAATATCTAATACTTTATGTATATTAGTTATATAATGTACAAAATGTTATTAAATATGGATATCAATAGTTTGATAATTTTATATATATTAAAATATAGTTCTAAAATAAATTACAAAATGCAAAGGTAAATTTAAATGATTTGATTTCTTAAAAGAAGGAATTACTGTTACAAACTAATTTAAGCTAATATGCTAGATACATGTATATTTTAAATATATGTATATATTATAAGAACTAAAAACTGCCCTAAAATATTTTTAGAAATGAAATGATGTTATCTTGATAGATCTGTTGTTCCAAAATTGATGTGATGGGGCAGTCACTGATAGAAGTTCTGGACTATAGTGATGAAAGGTAATAGACTATTTTAAATAATAACGTACTTTCAACAAATTAATGTATATTAAATTTAAATAATAAAATATTTTGAGATTTTAGCTATATTTAAAATGCATCTTTCATTATTTAACTTTGTATAGTTAAAAAATTTCACTAAAATTCAGTTTTTATTAACTGAGATTTCCAATATCCAAGGTACTGGCATGCAAATTAGCTTGGATAATTGATGTTTTACTATAAATTAAATTGTCTTTTCTCTTAATGAATGTTTTACCATTACCACTGTTTACCAACAACTCTTCTATGCATCTAATCATTACAATCTTAAAGAATTATACCCTTGTGTTTTGGATGGCTCCAACTCAAAAGATTTTGTTAGTTTTCCATAACTTAATCAGACACAAACTTCACAATCATAGACTGTACTACTCTATTTTAATATTCTCTGCAGAAAGAATATCATCTGTTAAGCCTAAATACCCCCAAGCACCTTCATTAATAATAAATTCATCCTCTACACAAACTCCCTCGGTGTTCTAAGGCTTACTTCCAATAGTTTATGTATTATCTTTTGTTTGGTCACAAGTAGACATTAACAGAAATGAAATTGCTGACACAGCTTCAAAATCAACATTGGATTTTCTCAAATGTCAACTTATCCTTATATCAATGCTAAAAAGAAATCAGATGAAAATGGCAGGACTCATGAAAATAAGAGTTTAAGTATTGTTATTGTTTATAATGCCACATGTAAAAGTAAAGCATGTGAGCCAGAAGCTAATTGTGCACTTTACAGATGCACTTATTGTTTTGAAACACACTGCTAGGGTAAAATAACAACTTTCTGTTCAAAATGGGTACTCACAATTTAGAAGCAGAACACTTCTCAAGCTAGGCCTGCCACCTCAAATGATACTGTTATAGAACTTGGAGGACATTGTGATCATTAACATATTTTACATGCCCCAGTCGCCATCAATGAATAAGACAAATCTTTGGCTGTTACAAGTCTCAAACTTGCAACCATCCAGTTGCAAGATTGCTGCCTTTGTTGACTGACCTACTGCAGCTCAAACATCAAGTAAATAAGCCTGATGAAATCTTCTATCACAGTTTGGCCTTTGTCTTTTCTAGGCAGAGAGACATTATAAATATTAACCTTTGCATAGGTTGCATACATTTTACCCGCTAGCATCTTCTCTTAGGATAACTGCTACTGTTTGTAATACTTGCAATCTTATCTGTGAAACACATTCTTGAAGAATGCCCTGATTTTAGTTTCCATCATTATCAATTAGGGTTCATTTTACTGGGTTAGAGAATCTATTTGGTTTTATTCCTCATAATTCTCTCTCTGACTTTTTAAACTGTATTAGGGTTTATCAGGAACTTTTTATAGAATTACTGTGTTTTTAATTGCTATGCTTTTCAATATTTTCTGTATCTGAATGATTTCTAATTTTTTATAATATTCTCATCTTGCATTTAGCACAGTATGTCAGAATAAGGTAACACTATCCATCCAATCAATGCATAAAATTAAACGGCAATCTTAATGATTTACTGTAATATAACTAATAACAGTAATGCATTTATTGATATTTCACTTTATTCACTTAATTATTCTTGATTGGATTTATTTTTCTCAATGTAAAATGAAAAAATACATATAAGGCAGGATTTGCATTTACATGCTATAGCAGGTTTTTTATGCAAATTTTCAATAACAGGATGTAACTTTGGTAAAATTTTGGGTCCCATGGACCTGAAGAACCTACAATTTTGGAGGGATGCAACTTCAACTAATTTGGGATATTGCAGACCAAAAATATCTAAGAAAAAGAAGTTTTCTTTTCTTCTAAAACTTCCAGAAAGTCCTCCTCTTGTATGAAGAGTATCAAATATAGTCCTAGTTTTAGACTTACAGAAACGAAACTGAAAAATTTAATGGTGATTTCATTACAAGGGACAAATTTATAAAAGGCTAGTAAGTTTTCCAATGCAAACAGAAACTTTTGGAAAAAAAAGAGAAAGAGAAAATTCACGTGTAATTTGTATATACATAATTGTAAATAAAATAAATCTTTTCTTATTTGCAAATATGTGTTATATTTATTATATTTTTTATTCAAGTAATGTTTTCACTTCAAATTTACAGGATTCCCTCTCTTTTTTTTATAGTTTGGGGCAAACATTACACGGTAACTAAAGCAATGAGCAATATAAGGAAAATTCTTGGAATAATATGCATTGACAGACAGATGTTGCATTTCATGAATGATTAACAAAAAATATTTTTATCTCTGAATAAGTTAATATAAGTATACCAATATGAGGATAATATTCCAGTGTTTCTTCAGGAAGAGGATTTAGGTCATGAACATTTATAGGTGTTGTTGGCTTCAACATTTCAGCAGATAATAAAAACCTAGTAAAAAATGTAATGAACATAAAAATTTTAATCTTTATATAAGCATTCAAATGCAATAATCACATTTTGCACACACACACACACACACCAAAACAAAGAGTATTGAAATCTGCATATCCTTTAGTATTTTCTGATAAACAAGAAATATTTAATAATTTGGAAAAATGAGCTTGGTTTAAAACTGAATGAGTATAATATATCACTGATGATAATAGCATTACATGACTCCTATTTTATTTTGACACAAAATAAAATTAAAGAATATATGGAGAAATTAAAACAAGTTTCACTGAATTTCTTCCCTTTTTTTCAGAATTTAAACTTCAATAAAATCGAGTCATATTCATTAGGATACCACAAAAATATTTCTTAATGCATACATTTCATGATAAAAAACAAGATTAATGCAATATATTTTCCCTTTAATTGTCTAATGAAATTTCAAATATATTTCCAGTTAAGAACACAGAAATCACTATAAAGGTAAATACAAAAACAAAATCATGAAATCTCTAGGGGGGAAAAAAGAGGAATTTAAAATGCTATGAGAAACAAAGCTCAACCCTGATTTAGTGCCAATATTTGTCCCAATAACAATTTGGTACTATACAGATTAAGCAGGTGATGAAACATGTACCTACCTCTTTAAATTGTAGGAAGTAGAAAATACCACACATTGATAAGCAATACAATTTTATTTTTCACTTAATTACTTCATGAGAAGAAAAATAGTTTGAGATTTTTTTTTCTTCTGCAATAATTTTTACATCTATTTCTACAACTAAGAATTTGTTCAGTATTTTTTATCGGTCTGAATTTTTTCCCTCATGTTTAGTCATAGAAACCTTTGCTTCTGATTCATATGCCATGTCTTCAAATATTGTAATAAAACTGTCTAAATTAATATATTTGTTTGAAAGGGGTTTATTTTTTTTTCTTGGGAAACTTTTTGAAAGGAAATGCGCTAACTCTCAAACCATTAATAATAATAATAATTTTGAAACAAACAAAAGTGTGTTTATTAACTTAAGAAAAAAAATCTTATCTTCCCAAAGATATGCAATAGATGCCACAAATCATAACTCTTTTTAAATTATAATTTCCAATGAGGCACTTGCCAAACTGTAGATATTTGACTATTTTATTAAGGGAGCACCATATAGGTGGTCAACATTACTTTCTAGAACAGCACAAATGAACAAAGAGGATCCTCATAACTTAGAAGCAGGGATCTGGCAGAATACACCCAGACTTGACCTGCTATTTCTAAAGGTATCATTTGGAAGACATTGTGACCATAAGTTATTTTACATACCTCAGCTGCCATTAATGAACACAATAAATCTTTGACTGGCTCAAGCCTCAGACATACAACTCTCTGGTTGTGAAGTTCTTGGTTTTGTCAACTGAGTTACTATGCCTCTCTTTTCACTCTTTTTTTAAATATTTCATATGATGGATTGCTTTAAATTATTAATGAGAATTGCATTTATGTGTAAACATTACATTAGCAGAAACAAAAAGATTAAGATTTGGCCTAGAAGATTATGCATTTATATATGTATGAACATAAATAAGCCAATAAAGTAACACGATAGTCATTAAAATAATTATTTAAGAATTTTTATAAGTTTAAACCAGTAAGTTATTTAACTTAACCTATCTTTACAAAAATATTTTTCCCCCTTTCAATAGAACTGTTGAGCATTACTTTTCTATTTCTATGGGAAAATTTAAAATTAGGGACAGTTTGAATGAACTTGCATTTATGTGCATCACAGCAGATAGGTTCACATGGTACCCGAAATGAAGAAGGATTGTCATAGTGGAAGATAGTATACATAACAAGGCTATTTATGATGCACAAAAGAAAAATTAGTAATTTTTAATATGATTTTCCTATGGATGCCAGTAAAATTGAAATATGAAAGCTAGTCAGAGGTTTGAAAGAACTGATATTATTGACCAAAATAGGAGAGTAACACAATATATATTAAATATTATATGAAGTAAAATTATATCAAAATTGTATTAATAAAATTGTTTATGCATGTAATGATATGCTTTGTGTATTGTTATAGGAAAGTTAAAACATTCTATAGCAACTTACTAAATAACAAAAATTTAATAATTAACAAAATAAGGAAAATGTTTGATTTGCAGACATGCATTATCAAACCAAATCACAAAAATCTGCATATCAGTGAGAAAATTACATAATGCCTCTATTACTAGTTACACAAGTAGTACAGTGTTGGAAGAGACAGTGATCTTGTAATCAGAGAGTTGTGGGACTGAGACTATAGCTGGCCAAAGATTCAGCATGTTCAGTAATGGTGGTGGGGCACGTAAAATAGGTTCATGGTCACAATATCTTCCAAGTTCCCAAATAATACCTCTGAAAGTGGCAGGCCAAGCCTGAGAATCTTCTGTGTGGTATGTGCTTCTAAATTACAAGAACCCACTAATAGAAGTCTAACTTCTCAAGGCATCAACAAGCCTATTCCATGAGAAGTCACGACTTTCAATCACCAACCAACCAAAATTTTACAAATATAAATAAATATTGCTGAACATTATTAAAATAATATTATTCTTATGACATTGTTAGCAACATTAAGAAAAAACATTTAAAGTGGGTTTCATAAATGCTGGCCAATATATTCAATTTCATTTTACATTATGGAGGCTAATATCGGCAGATGTTCAACTGAACATTTTTTATCACTGAAATTATTATACTCTTGATATTGTTTAACATGAAAATATAAAACACTTTTGCTCTTAAAAATATAAATATCATTCTTAATTAAATTGTTTACAAATGTATGGAGTATTAACTTTAAAGCTAAAAAAATATAATACTCACCTCAGATAATTGAGATCTATAAACCAATCTTGTACAGAAATAATGGTATGACAAACAGCCATTAGAAATGCAGCTTGTTGCAGTGACTAAAATGAAAAAAGAAATTACCCAATAACACATTTATTACTCAGAATATTTTACTGCATTCATTAAATATTTTTAAACAGCTATTTCCTATTTTGTGAACCAGAAATCCATGAAAATACATTTCTGTGTTAACTTACTTGCATTAACAAAGCATTTTCAACTGAATGATAATCAGGACCACCAGGTGGTTTCTTTTCAAACTGAATCATATGATCCATGACTGATGCACTCATTACTGGCTACAATGAAGTAAAAGAATATCTTTAAACATGCATAATAGAAACAAAGGAAAATCTGTTTCAAAGTATAAGAAATGTGAAAAAATAAGAAGCTTTATTAAGTCTCCTTTGTTTATTAAAAATGCCTATTCCCATTAAAGAATTGCAGAATAAAATTAATATTTACGAAATAATTCACTTAATCATTCATATTTCAATACTTAAAAGGAAGATCCACAACTGTTAATAAGAAATTAAGCTTTTAACATATAACATTAAATTAAGTTACTTAGCAGTGAATATCAGTTTTTGAAGGAATAAAAAAGAATCAGAAACTACACTAAAAAAATTCAATTCCCAGCCTACATCAAATGAACTCCCCCTCTCCCCTCCCATAAATGAGATTCCCAAATAACATTCTTTTATATTTAATATTGCTGGTCAATATTCTCTGATATCCCTGAATATTATTTTTCAATATTTAGCAATGCTGTTCAATATTTCCCCTGGTTAGTTCACCATGAGATATTTCTGTCATGCAAACTAACTCATTCATTTCTTTTTGAAATTATGCTTATTTTATTTGCTTAGAAGTTTTACATCTAAAATTTGTGCCACCTGGCATTTTCCCTCAGGACAAAAATTTACAACAGTCCAGTTCTATTTTGCTTGTCTCAGAATCATAATAATAATTATATCTAATACTTGTTGTGGAGAAAAGGCAAAATGGATTCACTTCTATTCATGTTTAGCTAATATCACACTAATGTATCTAACTGAATGTGAGATATCGTTTAATGTCAGAAAATATTTGCGAATATCAATAAATATTGCTAAACATTATCAAAGTAATATTACTTTTATGACATTGGTAGCAACATCAAGAAAAAACGTTTGGTAGTGGGTCATAAGTACTGGCTAATATATTCAATTTCATTTTACATTATGTCGGCTAATATCGGCAGATGTCCAACATTCAGCAACATTCAAAATACAACAATTGGACAACATTTATATGACATTGACCAATATGTTTAAGCTATCTGGGTTATAAATATTTTCAAAAGTTATTAAAAATGCAATTATTATCATAATGACTTAATGTGCAGTAATGCTGCTTATTGTACATTAGAATACTAAAAAATACATCTTTATAAATAAACAAACAAAAACATACTTGCGTGTCAAGTAAAATTAATCTTTGGTTAGTAACATACATATCAATTCCTGCAGTACAATGTTCTCCAACTTCTTTTATGTCATTGACTTGTGGTTTGAAGAGTTGCCTAAGAAATAAAATATACTTGCAACAGATGTATTTTTGAGTGGATAACGGAATCTTCTATAGTTATAATACATACCATTTAGATGACTCGGCATGATTGCCACTGATTATGGACATAACAGTAGATTTTCCTACACCTTGTAAACCCAGGACACCAATAACATAAAACTCATTCACATCATGTAAATACTAAATGAACAAAAGAAAATATTTATTAGAGACAAATCATAAACTTGTAATACACTTTCTCTGTAACATACCTCATATTAAACATAAAACTGTGCTTAAACTCTTAATTTTCGAAGTCTTTGTTTTTTATTACTGTCCCAAATATGCTGTGATAGAATCTATTTTTCACATTTTCATTTAACAGTGAAAAAGCATTTTTATTAAAAAGATACACAAGAATATTTAATTATTTATATTAATTTTTGACTAAGAGAACTCATCATTTTTCACCCTTTTTTTTCCCTTCCAGAAAATGCCCTGATTTTTCAAAACATTTTCTAAAATCCTATAGATGTATTCAAAATATTATTTAAAGCAGTCTCTAGGAAGCCCAAAGCAATACTAATGAAAAAATAAAATTGAGATTCAATAAACATGCTTTGAGAATCTTCTGACAAATTAATAATGACCAAAAAAATTTCTGCATATTTCTCAATGCTTTTACCATTTGTTTGGCACAGCATGCCCTTTTTTGATTTTGTTTTGCTAAAACCTAAACTCACTCATTTAATAGATCCATAATTTAGATATTTTGAACAAATAAATTCCCCAAAATTGTCTTAGTTCTTCCATTTTATTACAAATTTGGCTTCTTAAAAACAGAACATTTTTTTCTATTTTAGAAATAATATTTTAAAAACTTATTTACCTCCAAGGCATTATCACACCACTGTAAAGAATCATCAACTAACTTAACAGGAATTGACATTTCTGGTGGAGATAACAATTTCTGGTCACTACCTGGAAAGTAATAGAACATGCAATTCATCTGATTACACAACTGGCTAAACAGGGTTGGCATGATTTAAATCATTTGATTTTTTCAAAAAAATCATTGATTTAAATCATTTTCTTTTTGACTTCTTTTAAAACCTATATTCCAAAGACAGGAGAATTGGGAATCAGTCAGCACAGTAATACCAATAAGTAAATAAGTGTAAATAGATAGCATGTGCTTTCCAAGAATTTAGGGGTTGGGATCAGAAAGTATGTAGTAGGGGTAGTACAAGGACTGATTATGACTGGTGGAATTAATTTTATGAAATGGGAGGTAAAGAGAGTATTACAGAACTTGAAATCCAGTTCATCTACCAAATAACAACAGCTGTGGCTTCATTTGCTGGAATGGAAAGACAGTTTTCTTCTTTTGGTATTGATTGTTCATTCTAGCCTTGATAACCAATTAGGAGTGGATAAAGCATCAAAGCTAGTGTTTTTATTGAAACAATTAAATCCATAATTCGGTGCTTAAAAAATATTGAAATAATTGTGATTTGTTTTTTTTAAATAAATAGTTTGCTTTAAAAGAATATTAAATTTGTTCTTTAAATTTACATCTTATTTAGTTTACACTATCCAATTTCAAAATAATGGAATGTATTTAGATTAAAATTTATATATTTAATTTTAGGTAATCAGTGTGTAGAATATACTAGATAGATAAGATGTTACTTCTTATAACAAACTATTCTATGTATATTGCAAACAACATAAAAACAACAATTAAAATTAGTATTCAGAAAAAAAAAATTTAAAAATCCAATTTAAATAAAAAAAAATCTGATTTAAATCAAATAAATCTGATTTTTTTTTTTCTTCCAACCCTGTGGCTAAAGCATTATATCTTTGAACACAAGAAATTTGATAAACACACTTAATTCACGAAAAAATTATTTAAAAAAACATGTCAATACACAGCATTAATAAAAAAACAGTAATTCCCCCTCGTTGATGTTACTTTCCTCACTTGTAATCCTTCTTTTATGCACATTGACAGAAATTTCAGGATTTAAGGACTAGGCTTAGAAAAATCTACTGACTAAACATCCTAAAAAAGACAATACAATATTTCAAGTAATGACAACTGATCTATCAGAATGTCCACAGAGAAATCAGTTAAAATTTTCTGTAATTTGCAGTTTCTTCCCTGATAAATTACCCACATTATTTAATACATAATTTCTTTCAATTCTTTTATAACACTAGTTTTAGATAGAAATTTATCTTTAAATATAGTTATAAATTATTTTAATATAAACAAATAAAATCACAATGCCTTTAAAAAATAGAAATATTCTTTTTTGTCCTTAGGGTACTCAAAATTACCTGCATGATCAATAGAAGATTAATCAATTTCGTTAAAATGATTATAAGAAAACTATGACAAATCTTGCAGTTTTGCTTGTACACATTTTATTTATATTTAAATAATGTAGCCTAATATATTAATTAAAATCTGTACATTATTGTTTTAAAGATTCAATTTGTTCCATGATAGCATTCATCTCCTTATTAGTTTCGTTGATTTTTGACATTTTTTTGTTCCAATTGCTTTTTAATCTATTTTGATTTTTTCTTTTCAGCTTCATTTTCTGAAGATCCTTTTTTTCCTCAATATTCTCATTTGACAGTGAATAAGCATTTTTAAAAGAATGGACAAAAAAATCTTCAATTGGATAGGGTTTTTTTTTTCTAGCAGACTTTATTATTCTTCAAACTCTCTTTTGAATAAAATTCTCTGATTTTTTAAAAAAATTTTCCTTATATTTCTAAAATTTTTAATTACTTGATGATTCCTGGTTGCTGGACACCCTGTCTAATTGTAATATCCTTCAGAATTATATATGACTGTTTTAATAAATTAGATAGTTTTGTTTATAAATAGTCATGTGAATCAAGTAAAACTGATACAACAGAAGTACATGAGCATTTGTAGTTATATGAATTTTCTAAGCTTATTGAATATATCTATAGAACATATTCAATAACTAGAAAATAAACAAAATATAATAGATCTATGGTACATTCAAATTAATATTTAAGAGATAGAATTTTATACAGAAAATATGAAATAGATGTATTTGCAAAAAATCACACTCAGAAATTATAATTGTAGCTTGTTTAAGTTATTTAATTACAGTTTTTCGTTGTGCTATAATGTTCACACTGAGACCACTAATGAACAAAAAAATCCTTATAAATTTTAAGCATAAACCATGTTTAAGTAAAGAATATAATATTACACATATTTGTAAATAAGAAAAAAAATGTTATTTGTAATTATGTATATACAAATTACATTAAGATTCTATTCCTTCTATTTTTCTGTAATTTTTTGTTTGCAAGGAAAAGAACCTCACTGGTCTTTTATAAATTTGGACCTTGTAATAAAATCCTCAATCAAATTTTCAGTTTCTTTTCTGTTGCCTATGCCTTGATTTTTTTTTCCACAATATCCAAAACTAGTCAAAGTTGTGTTCTTCCCAAACTGTAAAATTTTCAGTCTTTTTACTTAGGAGTTTTTCGAACCCAAAATTTTGGTTCAACTATTACAAACTTTTTGGGTCTGTAGGACCTAAAATTTTGCCAAAAGTTCATCCTGTTATTACAAATTATTACCTGTGTAAATGCTACACTGTGTAAATGCAAACACTGGTACTCAATACTTAAGTTTTCTATATTTACTTGTAATAAGTTAATAAATAAGGCCTTAAAAAATATGTCCTTGTAAACCATACACTGTTATTATTACTATTTTCTAGATCTGCTATTGGTAATAAATATATTGCTTTTAAAAAATTTATTTAAAAAATAGTTTTTACTTACTTTCTGTTTGAGATGATTATTGGTTGCTGGACACCCTGTCTAATTGTAATATCCTTCAGAATTATATATGACTGTTTTAATAAATTAGATAGTTTTGTTTATAAATAGTCATGTGAATCAAGTAAAACTGATACAACAGAAGTACATGAGCATTTGTAGTTATATGAATTTTCTAAGCTTATTGACCATACCTATAAAACATATTCAATAACTAGAAAATAAACAAAATATAATAGATCTATGGTACATTCAAATTAATATTTAAAAGATAGAATTTTATACAGAAAATATGAAATAGATGTATTTGCAAAAAATAACACTCAGAAATTACAATTGCAGCTTGTTTAAGCTATTTAAATACAGTTTTTTGGTGTGCTATAGTGTTCACACTGAAACCACTAATGAAAAAAAATTCCTTATAAATTTTAAGCAAAAACCATGTTTAAGTAAAGACTATAATAATATTACACATATTTGTAAATAAGAAAAATTTATGTTATTTGCAATTATGTATATACAAATTACATTAAGATTCTATTCCTTCTATTTTTCTCTAATTTTTTGTTTGCATGCAAAATAACCTCACTGGTCTCTTATAAATTTGGACCTTGTAATAAAATCCTCAATCAAATTTTCAGTTTCTTTTCTGTTTGCCTATGCCTTGATTTTTTTTTTTTTTTTTTCCCCACAATATCCAAAACTAGTCAAAGTTGTGTTCTTCCCAAACTGTAAAATTTTCAGTCTTTTTACTTAGGAGTTTTTCAAACCCAAAATTTTGGTTCAACTAATTACAAACTTTTTGGGTCTGTAGAACCTGAAATTTTGCCAAAAGTGCATACTGTTACTATAAATTTGCATTAAAACCTGTGTAAATGCTACACTGTGTAAATGCAAACACTAGTACTCAATACTTAAGTTTTCTGTATTTACTTGTAATAAGTTAATAAATTAGGCTTTAAAAAACATGTCCTTGTAACCCATACACTATTATTATTATTATTTTCTAGATCTGCTATTGGTTATAAATATATTGCTTTTAAAAAATTTATTTAAAAAATGGTTTTTACTTACTTTCTGTTTGAATGCTAGAAGGTTTCTGTTGAACATGGAACACCCGCTGAGCAACATTTTTCACCATATCAGAAAATGATTCACTTTCTTTGTTGGATAATGATGAATTCTGAGTGTTCGCAAAATTTTCATCTGGGTCAGTGGTACTGCTGCTAGCAGATTTTTGTGCAATTGTAGGGGATCTTAACAAGTCTGTTTGAATATTAGAACTAGTAGTAAGACTGTTTCCAGACTGGGTGTTTTTATTCTGAAAATTTCAAATAATCATGTACAAGAGAGATTACATTAAATAATTTTTATTGAAACAGTTAAACAAAATTGTTAAAAATATATTTTAATCAAGTTCTGTAATTGTTTTATTTAACCATCTGGCTGCTAATACCATGATTTCCACAGATACATGTATTCCAGCATTTAACAGTCAACAACACATTTTTAGACATCAGTCTCATAACCAGAGGGTTGTGAGTTTGAAACTCAAGCTGCCCAAAAATATGTCATACTTATTAATGATGGGTGGATCATGTAAAATAGGTTAGTGGTTGCAATGATCTCCCCTTTTTTCACAGATATTTGAAGAGATTGTCTGAAATATGGTTCATTATAATGCTAATATTATTAAAAATGTCAATAATTATGCTTGGACACTTTTATAATAACTTGCCCAGTAGTATTGGCTATAAAATTATAGGTATATTTTGTGCATGTGCAACAAGAGACTATTTCCTTTACATGCTCATATTTTGCTGTCTATTTTTTTTAACTTAATTTGCATTATAATATTCCTCTTGGAAAACTACAACTTAACTGTAAGTTTTGGAAGTTCAGATATCAACTTTAAGAATTATGTGGAAATATCTTGCAAAAAAATTTTCAAAATTTTAAAGAAACCTATACAGTCTTTAAAATATGAACTGTGTTTCCCAAAATTCATATAAACATTGCCAATAGTCAGATAGCAAAAGTTGTGTATAATTTCTAGCTTTTTCTGATACAGGATAATGAAAAACAAAATTTTTTTCTCTATTAAGTGGATGGTCTCCTAAATGTACAAGTCCCCAAAATTTCACTGGACATTTTTAGCTTAAGAATTTTTTTTATATGGCCAATTAAAACTAACTTGTCAGGTATTCGATTAGAAATTTAAATTAAAAGTTTACACTGTCCAGAATGATCATAATATTTCAACTCTTCAGTGTACATGCATAGATAAATGAAATAACTGACTACCATACGTTGTACCTATAAGCAGCATTGGCATGATTTAAATAAGTTGATTTAAAAAAAAATCATTGATTTAAATAATTTTTTTCACTTTTTTTAATAAAACCTATATTCCAAAGATAGGAAAATTGAGAATCAGTCAGCACAGAAATACCAATAAATAAATAAGTGTAAATAGATAGCATGTGCTTTCCAAGAATTTAGGAGTTGTTCATCAGAAAGCATGTAGTAGGGATAGGTACAATCAATGACTGATGGAATTCATTTTATTTAATGGGGGGTAAATAGAGTATTACAGAACTTGAAATCCAGTTTATCTACCAAATTACAACAGCCATGGCTTCATCTGCTGGAAAAGAAAGAGTTTTCTTTTTTTGGTATTGTTCATTCTAGCCTTTGTAACAAATTAGGAGTGGATAAAGCATCGAAACTAGTGTTTTTATTGAAACAGTTAAATCCATAATTCATTGCTTAAAAAACATTGAAATAATTGTGATTTTTATTTTTTTTAAATAAATAGTTTACATTAAATAAATATTTAATTTGTTCTTTAAATTTACATTTTATTTAGTTTCCACTATCTAATTGCAAAATAATGGAATGTATTTAGATTAAAATTTATATACTTAATTTTAGGTAAGCAGTGTGTAGATTAAACTAGATAGATAAGATGTTACTTCATATAAAAACTATTCTATGTATATTGCAAAAAATATAAAAACACAACAATAATTAAAGTTAGAATTCAGAAAACAAAAATTTTTAATCAATAAATTTTTTTTTTTTTTCCAACCTTGCCTATAAGTATTTCTAACCCAAATTTAAAGAAAAACACATAAATATGTAAAATGAATAAATTCTTTTTCATGATACAAAAACTGCAAAAATCTTGATTCCATAAGCATATAAAAATTAAGCAAAAACCATAAATTTTATGACTTGTCCATAAAAGTTGGCAGGTGTGTATTAGTGTACAAAATATCAATGACTTTACTAACAGCACTAAATTAAAGACAAACTAGTGAAAAGGTAATATAAGAAATTAAATTAAGATTCCTTAAAATGTGATTAAAAGTTTTAAAAAGCAGAACTTTTATAAAGCCTTATTTAATATGTTTCAAATATAATATTACTTTATCTGGTGGTTTTGCAAGTATAACCAGTGTTTTTCCTGTTCCTGCATCTGGCTCAGAGGATCCTTCCTAATTAAAGAGAGGAAAAACTTTAATCAATATATATTATAATTGAAATATTATAAATAGTAAAGTTAAATCTTTATTACTCAAAATTGTAAGAAAATGCAAAATAGGTCTAACAGCTCTCAAGATATAGACTACTTAAGCTTTTAAAAAATAATTCTACAAAATTTATTAACATATTAATGTACCATTTAAACATACATCAGAAAATAAAGTATTAATATTCATTTTGCAATTTGATGTTATATAAAATATTTTTTAATTACACATGAAGAATTTACAAACTACACAAATTCTATCAGAAATGTCTTTAAAATACAATGCCAATAATTTAAATTATTTTTCAATTACATTTCAAATTATTTTTGTAATAATTCGACAATTATCTTTTATGGTTACGGAAATGCAAATGGCCAGTGGTATTATAAAAGTGTAAGAAATATCTCCTTTTACATAAAGATTAAAAAATTATGTTAATGCTGAAAAATGATCTATGGCAGTGGTTTTTAAGCTTTTACAATTTCAAGTATTTTTTTTAAATTAATATTTTGCCACAGCACATTTTGTCTTAAATATGATTAATTGTAAAAGATAAAAATAAATAAAACTTATGTAACACCATTATTGAACTAATTTGTGTATTTATTGTTATTAATTTCTCCTCCAACATCTAAGGTGCTATCGGCTATTACAGGCCAAGGCTGTCTGAATCAGTCTCTACCATCTAGTTCTATTTAAAGCAATGCCTCATTAGTCTCCCTTATGGAAGTCTTTTAAGTTACTTTCAATAGAGTCAAGCCACCTTCCCCAGTTTCTAGTTCTCATAGATTTGGTACATGAGTTTTTTTACTGAATTGGTATTCTCAGCTCTAAATAAATGTCCGAGCCATCGAATCCTGTGATACTTTATGATCTTAACTGACAGCTGGAAATTTTTTAATCCATTTTGATGGTGAACTAGAATCAATATTTGTTGGGGTTTGAGACAAATATTATCAATATTTGTTACACTTCAACAGTTTTCCATTAGACAGGGTTCTTTTAAGAAAGCTCCAATCTTCTCCAATTCAACTTCCTCTACCTTTAGGCTGTATCACCTAATCAAGAGAAAAAAATACCCTTATGTCCAGCAATATAGATTTCCTCAAGAGAGAATTCAATGCCTTTCTAGTGGGTGCCCTTCTACTGCGATGCCGAGGGAAATGAGAAAGCATATTTTTTTGCCAAAAGGAAGATGCAATATTACACAAGAATCAATCAGAAATTTGCTGTTTCACTCCACAAAACTATTTTTAATAGTCTTTAGACACTCCTTTTGTACAGCAGCTGCTCACTTTTGAGTGATAAAACTTAGAATGTTTTCTGCACCAGTTCCTATTGTGCTTCTCAATCAGCTGTAATTGCTACTTTTAGACATTTGACTGGACACAATTGCCTCTACCCATCTTTAACATTTTAGTATTGTCAATTTAACTAAATGTTTCTTATGTTTACTTGGACAAGATATACAAATAGACAAATGTCCTACATTAAATTATTATAAGTGTATTGTTCAAAAGTACTGGAAAGCATGTAGCCTAATGACTTAATAGCCAACAGGCTGGCATTCCCAAAATAAGTTTTAAAAATACATAAATTAAATAAATAATTGATTTTTAAAAGAAATTACTCTTTCTGGTAATCATTTTAACCATATAAATATGTGTGTGTGTGTGTCTGTAACATATAAAAATAAATGCCCCTTCAGTTCTTCAAAATCCATCCAATTCACAGTCTATTTTTCTTAATCTTAACTTTCCTTCCTGCCCAAATTAAGTAAAAGACATGATTAATTGAGATTCATTTTGTTTCGCACTATTCAAAGCCAAAATCTGAATTAATAACTGCTAGTCTATCCCTTTTTTAGACTGGCTCTAAATTAGATGTCATGATATATATGTAAAAAAAATCTCAGATCAGAGTATATTTTAACAGGTTAATATTAGCCTTTCATTACCCATTAACTATCATCATTATATCTCACATTTTCCATTAATGACTTATTACACTTTCCATGCCAGCTTTTAAGCAATTTAAACTTTTTTTTTTTTTACTTTTTTGAATAAAAAAGGCTTTAAAATCTGCGAGCTTAAAAGATCTAATAAACTATTTTCACAAACCCTATCTCCTGGAAATATACAATTTCGTGTATTGGAAAAGATTGGTTTAGAATTTCTTCTCCATTACTTGAATTTTTGGCTTGACTAAAGAACTGGGTTCCCCAGCCAACTTGGCAATAATGGTTTAAGTAGGGTCGCCTAATTTTTTCTTATGATCTCACAGTGTCCACACAGTCTGTATCTAAATTATAATTTATGTGATATTTGCATCCAACTCTCCTTGTGTAGCTCTTTTCTTATATATTAAAAGTGTGCATTGCTTAAAGTAACTAGATATAATAAACCACTAATGGTTCACTATGGCTGATTTTTAATAATTTGGAGCTGTTGCGTTTGTAAATTGTTAAGGGATTAATTGCCCATAAATATAAATGTCTGGATTCCAAGTCGTTTTCTTTAATTAAGTAAAAGTAAATAATTCTATTACGATGGCGCACTGTGTATTCATTAAAGTCACCAGAAAAAGTAAGAAATACAATGTTTGGATGGATTACTTTTGTGTTTTAATAAATATCGCCAATATTTTAGCCAAATTTGCCAAGGGGAACCCAATTCTTAAGTAGTCCCGAATTTTCTGTAAGTCCTATTGCAATCATATATCAATTCTAAACTTTTTGTACTTATGCCATGTTGTTGATTTAAATAATCTCTAATCTTTAGTAAAACCACAGTTTATTGAATAGAAAGACTTAAAGCTTGAAAAGAATCCGTATTTACAATAAGTTATAAAAGAAATTTCAAGTTGATATCATAAAATAAATTTTTGCAGTAAGAACTGGTTCTGTAAGCAGAGTACTTCTATAATTTCCCAATAAACGTCAACCTGCCAATTAGATCTAAATTTAATTTATAATGTGTTATTTGTCACTCAAAGGATTAAACCATGTATAATTTCTATTGGATTCCTACTGGTAGGATGTGTAGCTTTTGAGTTTTGCTATGATTTCAACAACGTTAAAAATTGTGACATTTTTCTTCACAGAAACAATCAAAGAACTGATTCTGACTGCAAATGAATTAACTATCAAAACAAACTTTTGCCTTAGTAGGAGGAGCCATCAATCGCAATCCGAGGCAGAAGAAATTTGAGGAAAGTTTATCTTTCAGGAAATGTTCACGCTTTCAAGGATTAAGAACGTGTCAACCGACACTTATTATATGGATACTATTGCAGTAACCATTCAAAAACATCTACTTAATCAAACCGGTGATTTCTTACACAATTCTAAAACACGACTTAATGTAAACACAAATAAAGTGTGGTTGTCTGCCGTCTGCTACCGACTACTGCGCAAGAGCGTTGACTTTCGAAACCATGGAGTAAAGAAGTGGTTTATCTATGGTTGAAATAGTATTGTACCAATACTTGCGCTGTAGCTGCTGCTGAATCACTAGGCAGACAATCATCTGTACTGTTTTCTCAATACAGTCATGGCGTCTTCAGAACGGGAAGCAATACAAAAACAAATTCAACAAGATTGGGCTAATCGAGAGTATGTGGAAATAATAACTGCCAGTATAAAGAAAATAGCCGACTTCCTTAATTCTTTTGGTAAAAATGAAAAAATAATTTTTGTGTTTAATAAGAATGTGTTTGCTAATTTTGTATCATGTAAAGGGAGTCAGTAACTATTTTTTAATATAATATGGGTAATAGTCCTTGCATGTATTTAAAGACATATATAGATGTATTCATATTATCAATTAAGATTGTAAGCTCCGATCTGTTATCCATATTATATTATAGATTGTATACGAGGAGATATTATTAACTTCTTCCGAATTTATCACTGAATTTAATAGCAATATGTTATTTTAAAGGCCAAATAGCGATAAAAGTTATAAAATACACATCAACAATGCAAAATAAAGTGACAGCTATTATGAAGCTCAAAAACTTTCTCAGTAACTGTGAGGAAGAAGTTTTAAAATATCAGTCAACTAATTGAATTTTTTTTGTGTGTGTCTGCGCAAAGGGAGAAAAAAGAGATGTATTTATCTCTTTTTCACTGTTTCTTAATTACCTTAATATAACTTTACTTTTAAAAAGTTCATTAACCTGATAATCTTTTAATAACTAATATTTGTACAATTTCAATTATTTAATTTTTTCATAAATCTTTGTATCTTATTTTGTTAATTTTTATACAAGCACTAAGAAAATGTCAACTGTACTTGTTAAGCTGAGAACAGTATTTCAATGTAATGTTTCTAATTGAAACAAAAATTACTGCGATTAGCACTATGTCAAAAGTTTTTTGCTAATCAATGTATTAAGTTGAACCTAAATATTTTACTTATATAAAAGAAAATAAAATAAACAAATTGAGAGATTTTATTTCAATGTGATATTTTTTTGTATATGCATTATAGCCTAAAAGTTTTGCTAAATTTTTCATCCTTAAATAAATTAAGAAAAGTGTAACTTTTTTTTATGTAGAGTGCCCAAAGTGTATTGGTTTGGGGTGTCATAAAGGTCTAGAGATTCCATAAAGTGATCCTGGTCTCCCTGCTCAGACTAGACTAAACTTTGAATACTCAGCCATGTATCTCGTTAATTATAATTTTTATTTTCTTTAAATAGTTCTTTAAAATTTTTATAATATTTTTCAGTTTTTTTTTTATCTAATTCCATTATAACTATTTGTTAATATATCTGAAATTAGTATTTGATGTAGCCACCACATACTGTTGCTCTATGACATGGCATGGAGTCTTAACCGATTTTGAATGCCTTCTTGGTGCAGAGGATTCCATACTGTTTGTAGGTTTGTTCAAAGTTCATCTATTGTAGCCATAGAATGAGGATCACAAACAAGATGCCAACCAATAAAATTCGACATATGTTCAAATCATGGTATATCTTGAGAATTAGCAGGTCAGGAAATATGTGTTTGGCTAAAAAAAAAGTCTTAATCAATTCTTGCAAAATGTGGTTATGCATTGTCCTATTGAAAGACAGTTCCAGGAATACCTTGAAAAAAAAAAGGGGTGACTTCGATCTTTAACACTTTACCTATTGCTCTTCAGATTGCCCACAATTTACAACAGCTAAAAGTGTCCATGATATGCAATTGCACCTTAGACATAACTTTGGGTGTTTCTCCAATATATTGTTTACTAATGCTTTCCAGAAAGTTACACTTACTAGCAGAGTACCTAATACAAATGTGGCCATTAATGGGGTCATAAATTAAAATGCCAAAACAAAAAAAAAAAAAAAAAAAAAAAAAAACATCAATTGCTAATCTACATGACAGTCTCTATGTTCATGAGCTCATTGCAACTACAAATATTGATGATTGTATGTGAGGGAGAATCTGTATAAAGGAGTTGCATGCAGTCCATGATGTAGCAGACAGTGATACACCTCTAGCAATGGATCAGTGTGCTGTAACTCTCACGATGAAATTCTACTGTGTATCAGTATCATGGGAATCAGATATTTATTGTAATGTGTGGCATCCACTCCCGGATTTCTGAGTAGTCTAGTTCTTGTCCATCCATTGTTCCATGACCTTTGTAACCATAAACCCCCTTTGGGGGTTACTTGTGTTCTTGGCGATAGCCATCCGTTGCTTTTACAGTCACATCACTATGTTGCTGTTACATTACACACATGTTGCTATTGCACAATTGAAAAATTATGAAGGCGGATGATTCTTCTCTGTTCAAACTCTGTAATTTGTTAAATTTTGCCCTCTTTCTTCCTTAAGGCATAGTTACATCTCACTTAATTTTTACCACTAGCAGATAACTTATAGATTATTTTTAATGTCCTACTACAGCTCTCTTTTTACAGTTTAGTAGCAGTGCAAAAGATACTGCTCAGCCCATGCATGCTTGGTGACTCTGAAAGTCATTTACATAACATACTAGACCTAGCATTCACTGAAAATTTTATCATGATGTGGCCATTCCTTCTTGGTGTTACATTTTTTACAAACAGGAGTTTATATTATATGTAATTTTCAAAATTCAAGTGTGTTGCTTAAAAATATTAGAAAGGTTACTTAATAACTCACACATTTTAGGTTGCTAACATTATTCCATGAGAAGGAGCAAATAAATTAATGGTTATTTTGGGAATCAAATCAAACTCCTCTGGATGGGTCTTTAAAATGCTTCCTGCTTTACAATATAGATACCATACATAGGAAGTCAACTTGTTTTTTTTTTGTTGTGATGCTTGATCATTGAAATTAACTTCCTATGATTTAGGATTTGTGTTAATCAATGAAAGTGTCTGTTGCATTTAGAGAAAGTATACCTTATAATTCTTAAATCTTCATTGAAAACATATTTTTTGCATTTCAGATATGTCTTGCAGAGGTAGATTAGCTATCTTGAATGAAAAATTAACTTCCTTAGAAAGGAGAATAGAATATTTAGAAGCCAGAGTAAGTTTAACCACAACTTTTCCCAATATGTTGCATTTATTTTTCTCACATTAATTTTTGTATGAATTTTCATTTATTTATCCTGTAGAAATGATATTTCTGGTGTAAGGTATTTTTGTCCAAAGTTTGTTTAATTTAATCATAAAATAGAAAATAACAATTTTGGATTTGGCCCTTTGTTATGAATTTTTTTCTTAATGTACAAATTTAGTCATTTATCGACAAGAAATAGGTTTTGATATATTATGACCTTGATAATACTAAAATATAATAAATGTTTTTAAGGGGTTCTTATTTATAATGAAATGTAGTATTGTTACCATAATTTTGAATCAGCATGTAATAATCTGTAGCAGGGTTGGAAAAAAAATCATGATTTTTTTTATTTAAATTGGATTTCTGTGATTTTTTTCTGAATACTAATTTTAATTCTTGTTTTTATGTTTTTTGCAATATATATATATATATATAGAATAGTTTGTTTTAAGAAGTAACATCTTATCTACCTAGTATATTCATTCTACACACTGATTACCTAAAATTAAATATATAAATTTTAATCTAAATACATTCCATTATTTTGTAATTGGATAATGCAAACTAAATAAAATGTAAATTTAAAGAACAAATTAAATATTCTTTTAATGCAAGCTATTTATTTAAAAAAAAAAAATCATATTTCAATATTTTTTGAGCACCAAATTAGGGATTTAATTGTTTCAATAAAAACACTAGCTTTGATGTTTTAACCACTCCTAATGGGTTATGAAGGCTAGAATGAACAACACCAAAAGAAGAAAACTGTCTTTTCATTCCAGCAGATGAAACCACAGCTGTTGTTATTTGGTAGACAAACAGGATTTCAAGTTCTGTAATACTCTCTTTACCTCCCATTTCATAAAATGAATTCCACCAGTCATAATCAATCATTGTACTACTCCTACTACATACTTTCTGATCACAACCCCTAAATTCTTGGAAAGCACATGTTATCTATTTACACTTATTTACTTATTGGTATTACTGTGCTGACTGATTCCCAATTCTCCTGTCTTTGGAATATAGGTTTTAAAGAAGTGAAAAAAAAATTATTTAAATCAGCGATTTTTTTTTTCAAAAAAATCAATTGATTTAAATCACAATTTAAATCAACTGATTTAAATCATGTCAACTCTGATCTGTAGTAGGTGTTAACTTATCAAATAAAACACATTCAACATTCAGTATAAAGAAATATTTTTATTAATGTTGTAGGATATTGTATATTAATTAAATCATAAAAGGTTAACAATTGTATACATTTAGAATATATATTTTAAAATGAATTTTAAAAGCAATTCATATTTGACCTTGTATTATGAAATGAATTATTTTTAATTTTTTTCAATCTCTTTCAGGTTACAAAAGGAGAAACTTTAACATAAGCAGTTATCTGTCTACATAATTTTTATATGTTTCTAATGCTTAGGTTTTTTCTGTTTCTTTTTTCACATACTTTGTACATTTTGTATATTTTTTATTCAATCTGTGTAGAAATGCCTATTACTTGTTGTATTTAGAATTTTTATATATATGGTCATAAATATAAATATCAATTCAGCTAATGTAACAAGGGTATAACTGCACACATACAGGTTTATTTATGTAAGTGTTCAGTTATAGCCTAATGAAAAATGTCAAACCTGTTTTATCATAAATAAAAATACTTTATAATCATATTTGGCTTATTTTATATAGATTGATTCATCAGAAATGTTTCTAAATATTAATATAAAGTATTTAAAACTTAACATACACTGGTGTGCATAATTAGAGTTACAACCATGAGATATTTCAGCAAAAAAAAATGGGTTTAATGAATGGAAGTTTGGCATTGTAATTTTTGGCAAATACAATATACAAAATAACAAATTAATAGAAAAATGTTAGTTTCAGATAAGGTTAAAATCAAAACTATTATCATTGGCATTTAGCATGTAAAGTAAAAAAATAATTGGTTGCATTTAATTAATGGTTAGCATTTACTTTTCATTGATTGGATTGAAAAATATTTGATCCATTCTACCTGCTTGCCAACACTCAGCTTCTTGGCAATGTGATTTAGTGTTTCAGGTATATATATATATATATATATTATATATATATATATATATATATACGTGTGTGTGTGTGTATAAAATTGCAGCTGATTTTTGGAAATATATTATATTTAAAGAATTTTTTCAATTACATCACAGTCTCTTAAAAAGAATCATGGGTCAAACATTTTTATAATTTATTTTTAAACAGTATAAAAAATATAAGTTATGATAACAAATTCAATACTGGATATCCAGTATCCACAGAAAACACTATCATTGCTAATAATTAACATTTATTTAATCTTAATTTAATAGTTAAAATGATTTAAAGATGAAAAAAGTGTTAAGAAAATGCAATTTACATCTAGCAAATATATTTAAAAACTTCTGAACTGAACATGTTTGACTTTTAGAAAACGTTTTAAATTTATTAATAAAATTTCTAACGAAAAAGACATTGCAATACTGAAATCTACAGTTCTGAAATTACCCACACAGTTGTTATCATTAAATTTGTCCTCATGGAAGCACTTTCCTTTTTTTTTTTTCCCCTATCCAACATCTTTTCTTGCACATTATAGTACACATGTCTAAAACTTAAGATCCTTTAGAGGCTGGGGTAGTCAACACCATCTATCCACCCTTACTATCATGAATAAACTATACAAATATTGCAGACCATAAAAAGAAACATTGTAGTGTTTTTTCTTTTTTTTTTTTTTTGTATTTTATTAAAAGATAAACACCTGAATTTGTAAGTTTCCCAATGGTTAAATATGCCAAGCATAACTTGAAGAATCACATGCTATATTTTAAAGATATTTATAGTTAGCCGTCTTGCTTTCCCTAATGATCCAAGAGCACAATCTAGCGATGATTGTTACAGGAGTAAAACTTCTTATGAAGCATTTTTGCATACTCCAGCACTGCTTTAAGCTGACTCAAAACATCTGTAGAGCAGTGCCATTGAAATTATTTATACCCAAAGGCAACATACTACCTGTTCAGCTCAAATGATTCCTATGGGATGCAAGTTTGTGACATGTGTAGTCAAAGAATAGACCGTCTGGCAATAATATGTAAGCACTGGTTGTTTGATGTATGTGTATACAATAATTTTTTATTTGTATTGAACACAAACTTCCATCTAGATATATAAATGCCTGTCTGTTGATTCAGTGAGGTATCATGAGTGCATATGAATCAGGGATGTGTGACAAAATGTAGCAGACTCCTCAGTTATCTAATACACTCCTAATCTATAAATATTACCATGATTATTTGATTATTATGTGCAAAATACAAAAGTTTCTATGTTTTTGTGGATGAAGGAGGAACAAATGCACTCTACACAGTATTTCTCACCAACCTGTTCATTTTGGTACTTTGAAATTAGGGATTTCTGGGTGATCGCTAAAAAGAATATGGCATAATTTTGTTATATTGCAAACTTAAAAGAAACTTAAAATTTTTAAGCAATTTAAGGATACATAGTTTTTAGCACTTTAAGGTTATTTAAAGAAACTTAAGTTTTAACGATACGGGAAACATAATTTATAGGTATTTTGCTGTGTTATTTTGAATATTAGTTTAAACAAAATTGCAAAATTAAAGTTAATATTTTTATACATTTTATACACAATGAAACAAAACTTTTAGCAAAATTTAATAGTTTTCTTGTGGAGGGAGCCATTTCCACATTTTGTTGACGGTTCCCTATTGGGTTACAGGAATAAATTCTTAGCTGAAATATATTATGTCTACCATCCTGTTTACATGCCTGAGGTTTCAGGATAATTCCTTGTGTATTTTTCTAGATATTCAACAAAATGTCTAAAATCACAAATGGACAGTTATTATTGGTAATATAGTGTATATATCCTACTTTTACATTTTGAAATTAAGCCCCAATACTTAAGTCAATAAAGGCATCGATCTCATAACTGGAGGGTTGTGACGTTGATGAGTTGGACAAAGATCTACTGTCTTGAATAATGGTGCCTAGGGTACATAAAATAAGTTTGGGGTGGTTCCCAAATGAAACTGCTGGAGGTGGCAAACCAGGCCGGCCTATGGGTTGTCTATATAGTCTCTGCTTCTAAACTATGAATACTCACTTTGTGTTGTCCCAGGGAGTAATGTTGACTTTCTACACTGTGCACTCATAATAAAATGATCAAATTCTGCAGTGCTGCATGAGCAAATGCTTAACAGGCAAGTGCCCCATGTTATTCTTTAAAAAATTGAAATTGAACTGATAAGATCAGGTAAGGAGGGGAACAGGAAATTGTCCATGTCAACCAGAAATTCACTACAGACAATTAACTTTTCAAATACGAACATCCTTAAAAAAGAAAGAAAGAAAAAGAATCCTTTGAATAGGACCAAAAATTGGAAGGTCTTCACTTAATCAAAAACAAAAGCATGGAATTCATTCTTCTGTTTGTAAGTTTAGATTTTGGCATTGATTCATTCAAACCACATGAAAATGTTGGAAGCTAAAATTATCAAAGCAATTAAAACTAATATATTTAATCAAATGTTGTGTTTTGTAGAATACGAATGTTATTTGTCATTAAACCTTAAAACTATCTTGTCTCATTATTTTTTATTTTATAAAAAATGAACGATCTGCATTTCAAGCTGCTAATTTGAACTATATCAAGTTGTTTCACATAGTTTTAGTAATTTGGGTTTTTGTAAAAAGCAAATTTTAATGTAAAATATTTCATTATGCATTTGACCCACAGTTTTTTTATTTTATTATTGTTATTTTTTATTTATAATCAAATATAATCCATAGAATCGGTAATCAGTGTGAATTTCCTGAGTAAGCCAGACTGTCGATGTTTGAATGTATTTCTGTTTCAAATTAAACAAAATTTGATTCAACTGTTAAAGGAGGGTGATCAGGGCAAGTTACAATATGCATGAAAGCAGAAAATACATGATTTCAGTTATTTAACAAAGCATTTTAGAATTTCTTTTAGTGCTACATTAGTTCGTCTTTTATTATTTTTATTTTTTTATTTTAATCAGTAAAAAAAGGGATTCTCATGTTTTACATCTGTTTGGGCCAGTTAAAAAATCAAAACTAATGTCACAAAATTGAGAAACAATATTTTTAATAAATTAAAGTATAGAAACAGTACAAAAGTTAGACAACATACATTTCTTGGTATTCATTGGAAACAATACAGGAAATCACATCATCCTGAACATTTTGCTCAGTTTTAATCTTGAATTTAAAGGAAGGCTTTTCTGAGATAGAAATAAGTTATGTAGTTGATAAGGATCCTTGTTGAGATCATAAACTTCAGTGAAATTCTGAAATGACAAAATTGCATATGGATTTTCTGCTCTAGCAAAATTTTAATGCAAGATGAAAGCATTAGAACAAGAAAAAAGAAGGATATTACATTGTTAAATGGTTTAATAACAGACAAAATAAGAACTGCAAAATAAAAATAAATAGTTTCATAGTAATATTAAAAATTATATTTAAGTATAGCCATATGAAAAACTAGTATTAGTTTACAATAATGGGATATCCAGGAGGAAAGCATTTCCTGATAATCCCCTGAAATTTGCAATTTCTTCCCAAATAAATTTAAACAATTTAATACACAATTTCTTTCAGTTCTATTATAAAATTATTTTTGGATATAAATTTATATTTAAATAAAGTTAAAAATTTTTAAATAAGCAAATAAAAACAATTTATATTTTAGAAATATTCTTTTTGTCTTTGGGGTGTCCAGAATAATCTCTGTAATTAATAGAAAATTAATTTTGTTAAAATAATTATAAAAAAAAAACAAACTAGAAAACTCTTGCAGTATGGCCTTTTTGCATTTTATTGATATTTGAATAATACATCCTAATACATTAATTAAAAAACCGTTCATTATTTTATAAAAATTCAATTTATTCCATAATAGCATTTGTTTCCTTGTTAGCTTCTTTGATTTCTGATATTTTTTAATTCAATTGTTTTTCAATCAATTTTGATTTTTCTGCCCTTTTAAGCTTGAACTGCTGCCTTTTCTAAAGATTCCTGCCTTTTTTTTTTTCCTCTCCATATTTGCATTTAACAGTAAATGAGAATATTTTAAAACAAAATGCACAAGAGGTCTTTGGAGATTATTATTTTTTAAAATTTTGACCGGCTGATTTCCATATTTTTCTGCAGAAAATTTCCTAATATAAAAAAAATTACACTTATCATGATGAATCCTTGATAATTTCCAAGTTCTTTGGGTACTGAACACCCTTAATAAAATTAACAGGTTATTTGGCTTTAAATTTAAAAACATCTAAAATAGGCTGAAATAGAATTTTTAGTATTCACTTACTAGTTTTGACTATACACCACTGTATATAGTAGGTAGTCATACTTACTTCATATTTAAATAAACAAGCTACTGAATTTTCATGATGACTGAGCTCTCGAATGCATGTGTATGTATTGTTCCATGAATCTTCACAAATGCAATCAATTTCGCAAGTCTATAAAAAGAAATATATACATATATATAAGGCGTATTATTCTGTAAGATATTTTACAAGTAAGGCACTGATATCCAATATTCCTCATCCTTTAAATGACAAAAAATATTATTTTGTCAAAATCATTAACTTATGCAAGAATGTCAAATCTGTTGAAGAACTTGTTATAATTGTTTTTTCCAGTTATATACAATAACATTTATTAAGACTTTGAATGGCAAGCCTATCATAGAATTAAGTAATGCTACAGAAAAATCTCTATTTTGATTTTTCTGCAATCCTGATCAATTAGTTCTGAGAACTACAAATAACTAAGGGTAAAAGTTAGTGCTTAAAACTGATTATGAATGACTGCAAACTTGCAGGTTCAATAACTGGAAGTTAGCACCCTACTTGTTTGGTATATCTATGTACTGAAAATGTTACTTATCAACTATTTTTTACAATGTTTATTACATGTTGACTTTAATTACAAACGGCTTTTATTATATTTTTTTTTCTAGTTTATTTTAAGGTTTGGCAAGCTATAAATCAATCATTTTACAATTTTGAGCCCTTTAACAAAAATAAAACGACTCAATTATTTCTCTCAGTTTATATTTCAAACAATTGCATAACTTTTACTTTTATTAACCCGTTTAGGACCATGATCGCATATTTGTGATCATGAAATTCTCCCTTCAGGGCCCACAGTCTCATATAAGTGATCAAGCATTTCATGTTCTGTATCCCACATTATTGGAATCTGGAATCACTAAAGTTAAATTTTTAAATGGTACTAGATGGTTGTTGAAACTCATAGCATTTTTTACTTATGTTCCATAGTGTTGACCTGCAAAATACATTTTTGGTTCAAGGTTGTTCTTTTTTCTTTTAGTAGCTTGGATATGTAAGCCCATTCAAATCCTCTCAAGAGCTGTGATTTATTGCATGCTTGATATTTAAATTTTTAACAAAATGAGGAAAGGATAGAATATTTATTGGTGAGAGATAAAAATAAAATTGTTGTTTGCAGTTTGTACTTAGCTGGATAGTGTTTTGTACATTTTGGGGCAGTTTTAATTTAGCCATCATGGCAAAAAGAATAATCTTTGATAGTGAGAATTTTTAAATTGCTGAACAAATCAGATAGCAAAAAAGGGAAATATAATTTTAATAATACAAGTAATAGTAAATCACACAATTCAGATAACATTGAAATATTTGATTATGTAGATAACAATGAGAACATATAAAGTACAAATAACAGGTAAACAGATATGAAATAATAGACTTCCCTGCAGCTATTCATTTATTGATTTTGCTAAATTTATGAAATTTGCTTGGAGATAAATATTTAGTTTTACTAGCAATTTGTTAAAATTTTAAAACATTTATTCTATTTTTATTGACAGCAAATACAAATTTTATTTATAATGACATCATTTTCCATAAAACAAAACCATTTTGTGAAAAAAATCATAATTGTTTTTTTAAGTATCACAAAATTTATTATAGAAGATTCATATACTATCGATGATTTTAATCCGTATATTTCAACATATTAAATTGAAGTTATAATTTTTATGAATTTTTAAGTGAAATTAGGCTTAAAAGGGAAAATTACCCAGTCCCTATCCTTTCAGATTGTTGGGAAGCAATTCTTTCTCTTCCTCATGGTACTGAAAAAGTTAACACAATCACTATTGCTGATATGAATTCACAAGATTTGAAGTACTATTCCTGGTTACTACTAACATGATACTGCAATTTCTGTATTTGAATGCAACAACATTATCACAACTTATATTTTTAAAAACAAGAATAAGAGAGATAAATTTAACTTATTTAATTCCATTATTGTTTTATTTAGGTTGTACTCTGATATTTAATTGCTTTCATATTTGACCTTCTTACTATTAAATTTTTATCCCTACCTTAATGATTCAAATTTGTGGCAACCAGCTTAAGAATTTTTATTATTTTCACCAGTATGTATTGTTAGAAATGCAAAAAGCAATGCTATCTCAATTGGCAAAGGCAATGATCTCATTACCAAAGCATTGCGAAATCAAGGCTCAAGCCAGCCAAGGATCAGCCATATTCATTAATGGAAGCTGGGGGATATAAAACAGGCTTGTGGTTGCAATGTCTTCCAAGTTTCCATACAATACCTTGGCAGTTCAAGCCTAGGTGTCTTCTTGGACCCTGCTTCTAAATTACAAAGAACCACTTGAGCAAACTCATTCTTTCATCCTAGCAGTGTTCATCAAATGAAAGGTGTACCCCCTTTGCCTTAATTTGAGTATCCTTTGGCTCACATGCTTGGCTATCCAGTCAGTATTAACCACAATAAAATTTTAAAAAATTTGTTTGTTATGAACTCTTAATGCAAAATTTGATGTAACTCACATGAACTTCTTGAGGTCTGTACTGGGGGCAACCAGGAATTCGTCCAGAACTTGCTTCACCATAGTGTTCGATTATAAAACTGGACCTGTTTGTCAGTGCAGGAGCTTTAGATAACAAAAGAGATGCAAAAGATTCTCCATCCATCTGAGGAGGAATAGCTAAACCAGCTAGATCTAAAATGGTTGGAGCAATGTCGATATTCAAAACAGGATTCTAGAAAAAATTAGTTTACACAGTAATTTTTACATTGTAGAGATTTTTAAAATTGTAATTTATACTTGAATTCTGTTAAAAGATTATTGATATATGAAATTGATGGAAAATTGGTCAACAGTTAAACCAATTCACCAACATCCAAAATTCAGTGCAAAAAAGTTCTAAATGCAGGGTATCTGCCAAAATAAAATTTTTCAAATCCATGACTTTTCATGACTTTCCCTGATTTAGCAGATCATTTTCCATGACTTTAAAAAGCTTTTGTTAAAGTATATATAAATAAAACTTCTGATGTACATACAAATAAAATATATGCTTTTAAAGGAATTACAGGAATTTTATCATAAAAAAAAAATATAAACTTACTTTATAAGTGTTAATAAAATCACATACATAAAAATAAGTTTTTGTATCTACATACCTAAGTTTAATCATATAGCAATTTTTCAATCAAAATGTTTCCAATTTGAATTCAGGGTACTTTGGTATTATTCAGGTGACCATGAATAATAGACAAATATAACCCTATAATGTTTATATACAATATCCCTAGAGATAAACTTATATTTTGTGCAAAAATCTTAACTAATTTTTATCAAAAAATAATTATTATTATATTAATAAAATTTGAATCTACAATTTAAGAAAAAACTAGAATAATATACATTAACCCACCCATTAAGCTTTCTTGCTTTGAGTTTCCTTAGTGAACAATTTTTACTTGGCAATAGAGTCAATAGGATAATACATAAATACCAAACTTAGTAACTTCAGCCAAATGACAAGTAAAAATAGAATTAAACAATTCAATGCATTTTTTTTAATCGGTAGTTTAGCGGATCCATGACTTTCCATGACTTTTACTCATTTTACTTGAAAAATAAAGACTTTCCATGACAAAATTAATCCATTGTCTAAATCCATGATTTTCCATGACTTTCCCTGACTTTCCAGGTGCACAGAAACCATGTAAAAGAGTCTAATAGCAGTTCAGTGAACAGATAAATAAATGCCTTCCATAACAAGATGATTTAAAAACAACTTCACTTAGAGCTTGAACTTTTATGAAAGTTTTATTTTAAAATTACAATATAAATAAAATATACTCCTATTGCAGCATTAGGGAGTAAAAAATAATGACTATTATACATGACAATGTTAGTCACACAAAAGATGGCTATCAAGCAAAAGCTTAAGTTTAAAAAAAATAGCATGAAAGCTGTGATGCTTAGTTATCACAGATTTAAATAGTACAAATAGCTGTTAAATTTGTATATGTCATTTGGTTTACAGTCACAGTCAAATATATTTGTGATTAAAGTTAATACATTGGATGAATTGAAATGTATAACATCATTGACTTGCAATGATGTCATAAAAATGTATGAATGAGATAGTTAAATTTCAGTTTCCAAACAGGAACCATACAATTAAAAAATTTACTGTACTAAGAGAGTTTTTAATCTATTAAATCATTAAATATTTAGAAAAAAATTTAACAAACCTGAAACTTTTGTCCTGGTTTGATATTTGGCCCCCGAACTAAAAGAGGTACACGGATATCAAATTCGTATGGCTGTCTTTTATCCCAAGGTAAAGAAAATTGTCCTGATGAATAAATTTTAATAATTATTACTATTGTGACTCTTAATGATACACTAAACAAAATCTTAAATTTAATAAAGTTGTACTATGATACATAAATAATAATAGACTCTAGTTACACATTGTAATTAAAAATGTATTTGTACATATCCTTCAAATTTCCTTGGATAAGGTAAAAAACAAATTATAGTAAAACCCAGTTCATCGATATTTAACTTCTAAATATTCTAAAAAAACTGGATAAAAAAATACTTTTACTATTAGATAACACATTAAAGAAGAAACATTTACCCTCACATTGATATAATTTTCACCATCAAAATTTTATTACAATATTTTTAATGTTATTTTAGAATTTCGATTAATCAAATTAACAACCTATACAGTTTAACATATTTGTATCACAAAATTATCTTTATATATAATTTTTCTAAATAAAGCTTTTATAGTTGAAAGTAATAAGCTATATACAAATAATTAAGCTCATAAAATCTAACAGAGCATTAAAAGAGAGATTTTAAGAAAAAGGGCTCTGTTTTGTTGCACAAAATCATTTTGAAAACCATTTAAATATAATTATTAATAATCCACTTTAAAGATTATTTGTCTTGTATTTAATCCATCTGTACTTATCTTTCATAACAATGATTTCTAGGTTTTGAAATGATCACTTTAATGTTTAGACTACATTTCTAATATTTCTTCTGGTTGTTCAACAAATTATTAATAATAAAAGTAGTAATTATACTGCTAAAAAGTACATATTTTTGCTATAACATTCTCACACAGATGGAGAATTAAAGAAATTAAAAATCAGATCTATCCCTTAAAATAACCATGTCCAGATTTATTAATACCTAACATCATATTACTGACTGAATAAAGTTGTAAATGGGCTAAAATAAGAAGTAAAGTTTATATGACAAAATGAAATTAAAACTAAATAACTTATGTCATAAAGGGCATCAAATATAAGAGAGCCAATAAATATACAAAACAATTTTTTTAAAAAGAATAGAATTGAAAATTTAAAACTATCGCTCGTTTCAAAACCATATTTTCTCATAAAACAATTTATCTTAGATGAGGACTTAAAGTGATTTGATATATTTATCAAAATTTATAGCTTAACTTTGTAAAAGAAAATACAATAGGTGAATTTATACTTAGTTACATTGTTAATTTGCATGCTTTTAACATATTAGCTGATTAGTGACAGAAATATAGTCTTTTTTTTTAAGAGAGAATTAAAAGCTTTAATCCAAAGTACAGAGAATTTTCAATCCCATCCATAAAAATGTCAGAAAACTTAGCTAGATATGCTGAATGTAATTTCATTGTATCTTGAAATATATATTTGCAACCACACTGTGTATTTTATTTAATGTTCTAAATTGTTTCCAGGTTTAAATTTGCCTGGCAAATATGTATGTACAAAGATGAATTAAAAAAGTTAAAAATCAGAATTCTCTATTAAAATAACCATATCCAAATTTATTAATACCCATCAGCATATTAGTGACTGTATAAAGTTGTAAATGGCTTAAAATAAGAAGTAAAATGTTTAATACAAAATGAAATAAAAAGTGAGTAACTTGCTAAGTAAGTGATGCTCCAATATCTACCAGACAAATTTAAACTGAAGTAATTTTATAATTAACTAGGAAAATAATATATATATATATATATATTGATATTCAGAAAGGAATTATAACCTAATCAGAGTATCTATTTTTCTATTGCAAAATATACCTTTTATATATATATATATATATATATATATATATATATATATATATATATATATATATATATATATATATATATATATATATATATATATATTAATTACAAAATCCCACATCTTATACAACAACAAAATTTGAAAACAGCATTGCATAATCAGTAATCTTCCATTCTATAGTAGTAAATTAATTCTAGCTTTGGCTAGCTTTTTCAAAACTTTATCTGTATTTATAGTCATGTCTATATGAACTGAAAATAATGCTAAATTTGTCAACATCTTGGGACCAGTTCTTTTGCAAAGAAAATTTTTTACTCTTTTTATGTTAGAAAATTATCTTTCAACACTTTCAGTAGAAACTACTAACGTAGACAAATTTTAAGAAGTTTTAAAAATCTTACATAAACATCGAAAATATTACTGGGAGGATTCAAAGCTCTTGCAACTCCTCACTCTATAAATACATCCTTGGTTATCTACATGAAATTATGACTACAAGAAAGTAAACTTTCTTAGAATATTAAACAAAACAGTTAGTTGAATTAAGTAGAAAACATATCAGGTTCTTAAAAAAAAATTTAGCCTTATATAAAGATGATATTAAATAAAAGAACTTAGTAACTTTACCAAGGTGAAATCCATTGTCAGAAGTAAAAAAAACATGAGTTTTATCCAAAATATCTTTCTTTTTAAGAATCCCTAAAATCTTTTCAATACCATCATCCACAGAGAGAAGTGTTTGCCATCTACAATCAAAATAATTGGCAATCAAATAAAATACACATTTCTCTCAATCATTGAATATCATTTACATTAACACCAGAAATCAAAATGGGATAAAATAAAGTAAGTTAATTCAATATACTACCATTTCCTCAAAACAATTATATTTAAATAATTTAAAATATAATAATTATTGGAAATAATTTAAAAGAAGTATTTTAATTGATAATTGAAATATTAATAAAATAGAAACTGAAATAATAATTAAAAAGAAATTGGTCAGACAACAAGTAAACATTTGAATTTGATATGCATAAAAATTTATACATTTAAAAAATAAAAGATTAAATTCAATCTTTAGAGTTCATGCTTATGTATTAAAACAGGTTTTTTAGACAAATTTCTAATAATGGAGCACAATTTTTAAAAAATTGCAGGTGTAACAGACCCCAAAAAATTGGGATAGTAAGACAATCTCTTAAACTAAAAAACTTAAATGAATGAGGTGTTCAAAGTTTAAACATACTTAATGATTATTTTGATGGCAAAAGTATAAAATTTATACACAAAACTTAACTACTAACTTTTGAAATTTAAGAGTTTAGTGATGAATCTAAAACCTTGGACTTGGAATATTTTGTAACAATCCTTATTAAAGACTGCATTGAGGATTTCCCACAGTTTACAAAATTGATTAAAATTACTTTAGTAATTCCTTTAGTCTCTACAGCAGCATAAAAATTCTTATCATGTAATAAGAAAATCAAAACTAGACCTAGAAATAAACTTACAGAAAAGAAACTAAAAAAATTAATGTTGATTTCATTACAAAGTTAAATTTTAAAACAGGCCAGTGAGGTTCTTTCCAGTGCAAACAAAAATTTTAAAAGAAAGATTGATAAAACATAATGCATCTATTAAATTCTTTACTTATATAATACAATTTCTTGCTTAATTTTAAGAAACATTTTTTTTCTGTTGGACCCACATTTTTCTCACTAGTAAGTCCCTGAGATTCAAATTGGGGACAATTCAGCACAAACACTGCTCTTCATCTGATAGACTTAAATTTTTTAAAACTAAACAATGATTATTGTTTTCTAATAAAAAAAATGTTGTATAAGGATTTCATTGTGAAAAATTGAAAAGGGAAAACTTTTTAAAAAGCTGTCATATTATTAGAAATTTTACTAGAATATAAATATAAATAAAACAGGAAAGAGACAGCTTTTGTAGAAAAATAGGCTTTAGCCCTTAGTCTATTCTATAAATCACTTATATATGCATCTAATGCTTTATATGTTCATACATCTAACTGTAAAATATAACTAAATTTAACATGCTACTTTAAATTACTTTCTGCTTAAAATATAGTCACATGTGATACATACTGTATATTTCCAAATATAAGCCAAAGATACAATTTTCCTTCAAAAATTTACCCAAAGTTCAAAACTTGTATATAAGCTGAAATGAAAAAAACAATTTCTAGAACGTTCGAATATGTCCCCAAGAAACCAAAAATATTGCCAAGCAGGTAAAGCAAGAAAAATATATTCCAATCAAGTTGCTTTATATTAAAATGCTAACGAAAGTTTCTAAAACGTTTTTCATCACAGCATCCAATTTAAATGCCATGGAGGTAGAGAATCAGTTGCACCTCGAGATAAATACAAGGACATATCTGAGCATGTTTCAAAAATTGTTAGGAAAAACAACTTACATTTTAAATTTTAATTAACATTATGCATCTTAGTTAATTCCACAATTTACACTAACTTATCTAGATTACTGCAACAGAGCAAAATTTGATATTGTGATGCTAGACCATGTGACTAATGGTATTTTTACTTTGATGCTAATGACAAACTTTAATTTTGGCATGTTTAAGATAACTTTTTCTTAAATTTAAGCACTATAAGCTTAGAAAAAAAGAAAAATGATGCTATGTATCATTGGCAATTCATTGATTGCTTCCTTGTGACATAGAATTGTGTTTATTAGAAGATTAGTCAATCCACTACTGTTATACAACTGTTGTTTGGGAGCGATTATAACACAGTTAAGAGACATTTAAAATTTCTTATTCAATTTTTGTTTTCTCATTTCAAAATTTTCACAAGCTTTACTTACTTTCTGCAATTATGCATTTCTCTTTTCTCTTTTTATTGTTTTTTTACAGTTTAGTTAGTTTTTGTCAATTTGTCCTCTTATTTTCACCAATGGCAAAAAACATCTCCAAAAACCACATGCATTACATCTGTTTCATGGACTCATATATAAGTTGACCTTCTACCCCCCCCCCCTTTTAGGTCTTTAAAAGGCCCCAAAACTTTTTGGCTTATACACAGAAATATACAGTAAGTGTGTAAAGCATTAGATGTGTACATCATATGTGATGTACATACAGGACAGGCAAATGGTTAACAGAAAATTAAATTTTAATTCTAAGACTTAAAACTCATTGTGAAAAATGAGTAAATAAATTTAAAAGTTAGTTGTAATAGCTCAGTTGCCAAAGGCAGCAACTGGAGGACAGGCTTGTGCCCACCAAAGTTCCAATGTGTTCATTAATTGCAACTAGGGGCATATAAAACAGGTTTATGGTTGTAATGTCCTTCAAGTTTCCAAACTGTACCTCAGGGGATCTTTGGCCCGGTCCCTGCTTTTAAATGATGAGGATCCACTTTGTTTGTTTATGTTGTCTTACGAAGTAATTTTGTCTGCCTATATAATGCTCTTATAATACAATGGTCAACAAAATCCAAAGTATTGTTTGGGTGAATGTTTTACAGGCAAGTGCCCCTGCATTATTAAATAAAAAAATCATTTAAAAGCAGCAAACTTAGTATATTGAGACTATATGTTGTTAAATGTCAAACCTGCATAGATGAGATCACTCAATGTCACTGTTATTGGTAAAATTATTAATGTGCTGGTCTTCATTTGTGGTTCTGAATTGCAACAAATGTACACGTTTGCCTTTAAGTAAGGACTTTTATTATGTCATGCTTAATTTGTCAAAGGATGAAAGTCACTGTGATTGAAAAAATAACTCCTACACCCTTTCTGTTCAAACCTAAACAGACAGAGGATTGACAATAAGAAAATATAATATTTTAAAAACTTAAAAATATCTAAAAATTTAATAATAATAATAATAATAAACTTCTAAATGTACTGTGTTTAGTCTACAACACTACAGTAAATTTATTTCAACATAAAGATTAATATTGAACTAAAACCTAGAGTTACAAGATAGCTCATGCACAATTGTGGAATTTAAAAAATGGAACCTGGCTAACCTCTATTTTTTTGAAGTCCATAGAAATACATAAAACATAATTAAAAATTACTTTTATCTCCTATACAATGGAGTAACAAGACTGCAGTTAAAACAACTAACACAAATTTGGCCAACATCAAGTCTATCTGAGTCACAAAAACGTAGTTCATAATGTAATCATGCAAAAATAAACAATAAAATGATATTAGGGTCTTTGAGTACTAAACATAATTGATACTATTAAAAATATATATCATAGTATTTGCCATAATTTTTTGGTTACCACCTCATTACTCTTCCAAAATATTTTGTAGCAAAACAAAATTTAGAAACCTAAAAAATAAATTAAACAAAAAACATACATTACCTTTTACGATATACTTCATCAATTGCATCAATCACAGTTTTTCCCAAAGGTGAAGGAGGCTGGCGGAGAAGCCAGTGTTTCAGCTACAGATATAAGAAAATTAATTCTAAGTTAGGTTCTATATAATACACATATATGTAAAATCTTTGCATATATATACACACACAGATATATATATATATATGTAAAATCTTTACATATATATATACACACACAGATGATGCACACAATATTCAAGGTATGACAAATCACATTGAAGACACAGTAATGCTTATATTAATACACAGTAATGCTTATATTAATTTTTTTATGTTTTTGATTGGTATCATTTCTTAATATATATTTTTATGAACTAGTGTAAACAGTTAAGATAGTACTTAAATGTCTTTGGATATAAAAGAACTGAAATCATTTCAGAAATATAATTGATGCCAGTAGTTTTCCAACAATTGTTATGAAAAAACAACTACATTTTTGCAGCTTTAAAAACTGTTGTTGATTATGGTTACGATTTGAATGACTACTGCTGCAGGTGACAGATCTTTCTCAACTCAAAATGTCTTAACTAATTTTAGAGATTTTTAAAGAAGCCTTCAATTAAGTGGATTTAATTTACAAATTTTGTGCTTGACTATTATGTAATCAATGTTCAATAATATATAAGTAATATTATGGTGTTATTATATTTCATGGTAAGAAATAAAATAATACAATATTATCTGCCAATGAGAATTTTTTTCAGCTGCTTAGCTTTCTTGTGAAAATGCAAACATATTTTACTTTATGTTGTTACACTTATGTTTTAAATTATGTTGTATTTGCATATTAAATTTTCAAAATGTGTTTTGTGAACTTCCATTTAAATATACTACAAACCACCACTGATGAAAGGTGATATGAAAATGAATAATACTTACTTTACCACCATGGATATTAAAATTTGGGATTCGAGGAGCAGAAACATTGGCAAAGGCATTTTGATACTGAGGAGCAGCTGTAAAAGGAGAATGTGGAGCAGGGAAAGAGAGAAACATTAAAAAAGGTTCAGATCCATTTTGCCAATACAAAAATTTAGAAGCTTCTTTTACCTACAAAATGACTATATTAATGAAAAACTATATTTATAATTTATTACTACTTCAGAAAATGTATTATTTTTCTTTAATACAGAATTATTAACAATGAAGATGCAATAAGCTAATTGTAATATAAATGATAATTATAAAATGTAACACTGAGGACCTTCATATAAATTTTAAAAAACTATAAATATTTTTTTAAAACATGTCAAAATAAAAGATATAAACACTTACAATAACATCAGTCAAGTAGTCTTTATTATAATCATCACCATGATGCACCATTTTGCCATTTAGTGATAATGAATAGTTATAATAACAAGAATTTCCAACCTATATAAAATAATAGCATATATATAAAGCAAAAATGAAGTATAAAACATGAAAATACAGCATTAATTCACCCAAGTACACTTTATTTCTGAAATTTGTAATTTCATCTTCATAATTTAACTTTATTTTCATTAAAGATTTACCATAGATTGTGATTCTTACTTCTTATCCTATAATATCCAATAATAGAATGAAAAATAAGGGGTAGATTAAAAGTAGCTGCATAAAATTAAAGAATTTGGCAGAAAAATACGATAAATAAAAAAAGATAATTATAAAAAAGAAATTACTTAGAGTAAAAGTGAAAATTAAACTTAATCTTATAAATAAAAGTCACTTTATGTGTGTGGGTATGTATGTATTTATGTATTTATGCATGTTCCACATCTTCTCCTAAACTAACGGTCTGATTCTAAAATAAATTAGTATAAATGTTCTTTATATCACTGCAAAATATAAAGTCGACTCTAAAACAAATAGTAATCCATCCCTTCCCCCCTTCTTGAGCATTTTATGCTATTATTTCAAACACTATTTTCCCCGGTTAAGAGCAGGCAATTAAATCTATCAATTTATTACATAATAAATAGGTGAAAATAACATTTTTTCTAGCATTATGACACCATTCCTTTAACCATATCATTTAAACATTTCTTATTTTAAATTATTTAAATATTGTCTATGCAGCTTTCATCCATTTAACTCTAAATTTAGATATTATGTGATTGATTTTCTTTTATATTTGACTAAAATAATAGATTAGGTACATACATGCTAACTTTAAATTTAATCCTCGATTATTTTTTGTTAAAACAAAAATTTTATCACCAGTATTAACAACAAATTCTGTTTTCTAAGTCTAAATTCGAGGGAGCATAAATCACTGGCAAATCAATATCTAGCATTTAATTTCTATATTTTTGTAAATTAAAAAATTTATTCCTTAATATGTCTGTTAAAAAAAAAAAAAGTTTTGCCATTGATTCCTTAAATTTTGGACAGCATTCATAATAGCTGCCAAACAAACACTGTCAATAATAAAACCTCTGCTGTCCATCCTATCATGTGATGTGACAAGATATATTAAAGTTGGTAATTAACACACTACAGCAGTCAGTAAAGTGTATTTTTAGTTTTAATTCATATTTTACCATGTCTAAAAATATTTTATTGTTTATTTATGTATATCATTTGATATAAAGGGTCAAGTATAGTGTAAAAAATTTTTGGAGAATATTCATTGATACTGTGAAATTAACGTAATCGTTATACCTTTTCTGCCCATTCTATCAAAGGATATGATAATATAAGAGGAAAAAATTTTACTCATATTAGTCTGATATTGAAAATTAAGACTACCTCAGGATTCCTCATTGGCATAAAAAGAAAGAATTGTTCTCAACAGTTCAAATTAAATAAATTTTTAAACAAAATTCATGATATAGCAATGATTATTCATTGCAGCTATCTATTGTTGTATTGCATATTTTAACATATTACAAATGGTGTGTTTAAAGATAGTGTGATTAGTATTCTTAATCTTTTAAAAAAGCTTTGTGTTCTACAAAGTTAGTAGAAATACAAGGATACAAATGGACTCAAGATGTATATAGTATAGAAACACAAAGTAAAAGTTGTGTTGTGCCAAACTTTCTTGCCTATTCACGTTTGTAGCCAAAGAAAATTTGTGATAACGAAATGACATTTCTAGCAAAAACTAAATACAGTTGAGGGTCGATTATTAGATGCAATTGGATTGAATCTGATCTGGTTAACAAAAACCAGATAATTAGGAAACTTTAAAAAATATCTATTGGTAATCATCTTAGGTAAATTTCCTTTACACTTTTTCTGGGATGAATATTGGCAGTTGTAGCATTGTAGATTTTTAGCATATTACAAATGGCATGAGTAGAATTTGATTTTTTTAACCATGTTTATAATTTTTTTTTTTTCAAATCGGCAGAAAGGCAAGGATAGAAAAAGATATTGGGATGGATGAAAAGTCCGAAATACAAAGTTGGGCTGTGCGGGAAAAAGGTAGGAGGGAAGAAAAAAAAAATCCATGAAAAGATTTTATAAAATAGAATAGATAAAATAGTCATAATGTGAGAAAGTTCTACAGTCTAATTTCTTCATGTTTGCTTTGGGGTTCTGCTAATGTAGAATTTTATTAAAATATGAGTGCACAGTAAAAATTACTGATCATTTATATTATGCTTCGATTGATCATTTTTTCTTTTTGGTATGTAAACATAATCCAACTTCATTTGAGCAGAACAAAAATAGGAAATATTTTTTACCATTTGAGTGCTACCATTTGCTGCACAATGGCTAATGCGACCGGTACGTACTGTTTAAAACAGATTACAGATGGTTACGAACACCCATATCCGAAGTAGGACTTGGACCCACAAATTCTGCTTTCAAAAAGCAGTGCCATATACAACAATCAGTCATGGTTTAGTAAAATTTTAAAAAGCAATGAATAAATTATAAAAACTTTTGGAAAAGGAGAAAAAAGACACATGGTATTGTTAGCCTAATTTTTTTCTCATCACTTACTCAGTTAAAGTTTAATCTCCAGTTAAATGTGTTAACCGAAATCCCAGATAGCTTTGGAGAATTGGACAATCTGATTAATTAGTTTTTGGATTAATCTCATACTACTGTATATTAAGGGATATTAGCATTGCCAGTGAATGTGAGATAGAAGTACATGGCTGTTATTTTTATAATCATCAGCGTGCAAATATATTCTAGAGATTAAGTTTAAGGAACAAAGGAATTTGAAAAAAAAATTTCACCTACCACCTTATAGGTAGATTCATAAATTTGCGCCACACCAACTACTTAAATGGATATTTAGTAACCATAAGTTCTTAGTAGCTATTATAAAATTTTTACACAGTTATTCTGAAACCACTTTCACATCTTATTAACTCTGGTTTAATGAAGGTTTAATGGAAATTAAAGTATAAGAATTGAATATGCTTATATTCTGCATATAATAGAAATATATTTATTTGCTCATGACTTGAACTGATCTGTGTAGAATTTACATAAAAGTAATATACAAAATTCTTCATAGCGAAACACAGGCACATTTGCTAGTACTGTAATATAAGTTTTACTTCAGCAGAGATTTGGAGAAATGTATAATTATCTTTTTACAAAATTATCACATAGGAATTACTTTTTAATCATTACTAATGTTTGAAAATGTTTCATGGAAAATTACACTCAAAATATTAATTCTTCAATTAAGTAATATTTTACAGTTTCTTATGAATCATTAAGAAAAAGATAAGGAAACTTTTATATTTCAAACTGTTTTCTACATCTATACAAATTGCACAAAGAATTTGATTTTCCATATACATTTTACAATGAAATAATAACATTAACTTACTAAGGTAACCCATTGATCCCATCCTGGTGGAATGTGTTTAACACCACCTGTAGAGGACTTGCCATACTGAAAGTTACAGAAAAAAATAAAACTTAATAGGACTTTAAAAAAAACAAGTATTGTCTCAATATATATTATAATAGTATAATGACAAAAGATTAGGAACATTTAAGAAGATTCCTATATTTTGGCTTCAGAAAACACTAAATGTCAAATAACAATAGCCATTATATTGTTCTATATCTTAGATTAAATTTATTAATTAGAGAAGGATCAATTCAAATTTAAATAGTAAGAGGAGAATCATAGTTACTTAATATTGTTATTATTATTTTTAAATGAATTTTTAAACAAAATATTATTCTAGATTACTTTCATAAAATGACAAGTGAAGTGTTATTTAATAAAATTATAAAAATTTAATAAATTACCCAATGATATCACAATATATATATACACACATATATATATGTAACTCTATACCTTATAGAACTTTACAAATACCTTTAGAACAGATATAGCATTTACATTATAAACTATTTACCTGATTCAGATATTTACCAGCATGAAATGTTGTATAGCCAGCAGCTTTCAGATGTGAAACAAATGTGTTTGGTTCTTCTCTTTTTTGCCAAATATTAGAATTACAATTTCCATTGACCGAATTATTTCTAACTCCATGGTGATGTGCATATTTCCCAGTAAGGATACTAGCCCGACTTGGACAGCAAAGTGGAGTTGTAACAAACTGTATAAGGAGGAAAAAATGATAGTAGGTACTAAAATAAATTTAGATTTGAATAAAAAACTTGACTGTTTTAGGATTCATTTCATTCATTAGAAAACATATTTTATAAATACATTTCAATATTTATGTTAATATTTCATTTATTACTAATAAAATGTACATATGTAAAAATACAATAAGTACCAGTATATACATTACACACATTTTTTTTCTAAAAATTCTATTTTATTATATAGTATATTATTCTACTGTATTATTCATATTAAAAATATGGAAAATATCCATTATATAGCTGAATTTTCAGTTAATAAATATGATAATACATAAATGTAAAAGAACTTTACAATAAATATTTTAAAATATACTAATACCATATTAGAAAATTCTGCTCCATTTTCACCAATGAGAGACTGGACATTTTTTAAAGGTGTCTGGTTAAAAAAAATTACATACATATCAATCCTTATTTTAAAACAAATAAACAAAACTATATGCCTTTTTCCAAACTGATTTTGTTAAAATAATCAAGGAGAAAAGGGGCAGTATTTTATTTTGAGCTTAGTGCTCATAAAATTATCAGTTAAGGAAAATATATACCATAACTGAAATAACCTAAGTATCATTTTCTTACTTTTATTATTTTATCTTTGTAAGTTTTAAAAATGACTCTTATAATAGGTAAAGATTAATGTTAACTAAGTTTAAGTTTTCATTTTGATTTGAAACGCATTATTATTTTTGCAGATGTGTCTAACATTTGGGAAAGAAAAGTTACATTCTATAAGAATAAATATACGATCAAAATGTAAAAAAAATATTATAAATTATAAAAATAATTATTATACAAATATACTAAATTACTGGAACTAAATCAGAATAAAATTGTCAAGTACTAAATAAAAAAAAGCAGTTTATCTGCAAGCAAACTATAATCTTCACAACCAGGAAAAATATCCCTCCCCCTCAAAAAAAATTATATTGTTAGAAAAATATATAATGGAAAAATCAATTGATACTCTGAAGATTTATCTATAACCTATTCCATCAAGTAGACAAAAATAAAAATTTTACAAAGGAATTAATCTTCATATGGCTGAAAGATGGCCGATTGGTTAGGGTGCTGGCCTTCGGTACTGGAGTTTGTGGGTTCGAATCCCACAGTGGCATGGATATTCGTAGCCATTTGGAATCGGCTTTAAGCTGTAGGTCCCGGTCTCATTAGCCCTCGTTGTAAAAAGTAGACTGTAGCGCTCCAAAACCAAATCTTCATATGCATACAATGCCCAGTTATTATAGGATGTCCAGGGGGAAGCCATTTAGAAATTTCCTGACAACTCCTTGCAATTTGCAATTTCTTCCCTGATAAATTCACCCTATTTAATACAAAATTTCTTTCACTTCTTTTATAAATCTATTTTTATGTTTAAATTTATATTAAAATTTATAAATTTTACTATAAACAAATAAAATTCCAATACATTTAATGCTTATAAATTCTTTTCTGTCTGTGAGGTATTCAGAATAACCAGCATGATACACAGAAAATTAATCAATTTTGTTAAAATAATTTTTAAAATAACTGCTGCACAGCAATCAGTCAAAACAGAAGAAGGTTTCAAGAGGATACTAAAAAACTTGCTACACAAAGATAGTCAAAACAGGGGAACATAATCAAAGGTTTCAAAATAGTACTGTAAGACAAGGTACTCAAAAGTAGAAAAAAAAAATGAAATAATCTACAACGTGGTATTGACAGAATAATGGATTCAAAATAGATTTCCTACTGACCAGAGGAGTTTTAATGTGCTTTTAACTATAATCCAGAAAGTGATAGACATATCTGTTAGATATCTATATATCTACCCAAAAGTACTAGAAAATAAAGCTAATATCATGAATACAAGGTTAAAACATACACCCTCTCAAGAATTTTATGAAATACATAAAGGCTAAAAGTAGAGTCACTTAACTATTATGTGATTTTATACACTGTTTTGAAATTGATTGTAAAGTGATTCCAAGACAGCAGAACCAGGCCCAAACATCAATCACTTAAAACTTTAATGAAACTAGATGTACTTCTTTTCTTTATAGTTAGAAATAAACCCTTGATATTCTTTTTTGTCACATCTTAGTACATTTTATTTTACAGCACTCTTAAAAATATGTAATTTTGTGGTACAAAAAGCAGTTGGCTTAGATAAATTGATTCAACTAATAAAAAAGAACACGGGCATATAAACAGGGAAACAAAGGAATTTGAACCCTCCTTGAAATATTTTGAAATGCATGCATAACATTTTTTTACTTATTAAAATTTATGTGCAGTTCTAGTTCGCACTGCAAAGATAGTTTTCAATCATGAAAAAAGTAAAAACAGTTTTTTTTGCCTTATAACTAGTCATAGGAGGTTGACAAATTTAGCATTACTTTCAGCCTATAGGTATGATTATAAAGGCAGATGGAGTTTTAAATAAGTTAGCCTCAAAAGCAAGAATTAATCTGCTATTATAAAACAGTAATTTATTAATTACTGATTATGTCATTCTATTTTTTAATTAAATATGCTCCAGTATTTACCAGGCAAGTTTAAACTTCGTAAAAACTTAGTGCATATTAAAAGACACAATGTGGTTGGTTGCAAATATATTCTCTAAGATACAATCTAATTATGTAATGTATTCCTGATTTGTTTTAGGGCATATTTATGTACACATGCAAAACTATGGATGTATTTTGTAAGACTTATGTATGTACCTGTAAGTGTGTGTGTAGAATGCTTAAAAAAAAATGAAGTTAAAAGTTTATTGAACTTTGGACCCTCCCCCCAAAGAAATTCTGACTATGTCACTGAAAAAGAATACAAAAAATGTTCCTACGCAAATGCAAATACCATTTGCTTTGCTATGGACAAGAACAGTATTTTAACAAATATTTGATGTATATCCTTATTCTATTTGCCAAGCATAAATTTTAAGGAAAAAAAATTGATTTTTAACTGAACTAGCCTGTTTATGAGGCATGGTCTCAGATCTAAAATTGTGATATAATTAAAAGTTTTTACCAAACAGATGCTAGAGTTATTATTAGGGTGAAAAGAGTACAAGAGGAAGAGTTTGATATTCAAGCAATTTTTCAAAGCTTTATTCAGCTTTGAAAGAAAGACTACCTGATAGTAAAGTGAGTTTCACCAAATTTTGTATATTAACACAACAGTAATGTGTTCTAGAGTTCAGCAGCTTTTTTTTTTTTTTTTTTTTTTTTAAGGTACAGATAGCTACTATTAAAGAAGTTTGAATATGAAAGAAAAGTAGAAAAAAAAATACAAATTAATTCTCATTTGTCATTATGGAGGGGAGGGGGGGTTGAGGGTTTAGACCTTCCCTAAAATGTTTTCAATATATCATATGCATGAGACTTTTATAAACTTATTAAAATTTGTGTACATCTCTAATTTTCACTGCTAGTGTTGAAAGCTTATTTTCACCCATGAAATGAGCAAAAACATTTCTTTTTTATAGAAATGGTCACAAGAGATTGACAAATTAAGTATTACTTTCAGTGCTTATAGGCATGAATACAAGAAACAAAGATTTAGACAACTGGCTATAAAAGCTAGAATTAATTTTCTAGTATAAAACAGTAGTTTATAAATTACTGATTTTTTCATAGTGTTATGGAATTCTGATGTCATACAAAGTATATAGTTTTGTAAAAGAAAAATAAAAGAATGTTATAATTTCTTTCTCAATATTTTATTATATTTCTACTCATTCTAAAAAGTACTTTAATTTAAATTTCTGTGGTAAATACTGAGTGTAGATTCAATATGATCTAGTATTTACAAGCAAATGGAAACTTGGTGAATTAATAGTACAAAAATTAAGTGTCACAATGCTGTTGCATACATATTTCTTAAGATACACTGAAATTATGTACAGTGTTACTGATGTATTTTATGATGTATTTATGTATTCATGCAAAACTATGCATGTGTATAAAACTTGTGTGTGTATATATATATATATATATATATATATATATATATATATATATATATATATATATATATGCATGTATATTGCATGTGCATGTAGTATTTCTTTTTTTTTATGAGATTGAAAATTCACAGTACTTTAAACTTAAACTTTGAACCCTCCCTGAAAAAAATCAACTCTGGCTACATCCCTGATTAATATGATGAATGAAACTGTGTAAATGAAGTTTTCATCACCTTATATAAATGTCATGGCACCCAATTTGAGAACAGAATTTCTATAATGTACTCTTAAAATGTATGTAATAAAGCATATTGACATAATTCACCAAAATGCTACATTACATTTTGATTCTGCATAAGTCACTGATACTTGGCAGTATTGTAGTGGCATCATGTGTGGACCTAAGACAAAAAGTATGCTGACTTTATAATAAATGTCTTAATAAACAATATTTCATTATTTCAGTAATTACTTAAAAGTTTGAATTCAGTGATCTGTATCCAATTTTAATTTGAAGAGTCATTAAAAGATGACTTTATTAAATTAATATAAGTAAATAATAAGTATAATTTTTTAATTAATGTAATAAGTAAAACTTTTAAGAATGACAAAATTTTTCAGTTAGTTATTGAGAAACTATTTTTTTCTTTTATAAACAACTGGAACTCATTCTGAGAGTTTTAGGAAAGGAAAATTAAACAACATCATAAAATTTTGAAGGCCTCTAAACGCAAAACTATGATACAGAGGATATAAAAAACCTTTTTTTTTTTAATTCTTTCTTTTAAGAGAGAATATTAAGTTTCATCAAAATCTGGGACGGTCTTTATCTTATTGAAATCTCAATCTCAAGATTTGATTTCGCATAGGACGATCTCAAATTAGTAGGTAACAAACTTCCAATTATTTGCAGCAAATATCACGCCCATCGTATTAAAATTTGATTTTGTATGCTTAAAAATCTTACCAAACCACCAAGGACAGAATCTTGATCATCGGTTAAAAAAACGACAAAGTTTGGCCGCGCATATGACATTAGAAAACCGTTACAAAATAATATTATTTTAATAACATAAGGGGCCATAATTGTTATAAAACTCTTGTCTCTTTTTTATATATAATAATGAATTTACACCTTCAAACATTTATAATCATGTTTGGAATGGTAAAGGCGAGTTTTTTCCCCGATGTTAACTAGTAAACGGTAGAAAATCTAAGATTTATGTAACTTAAAGGACTGTTTATTGCTGAAGTTTACGTAAGTTCACTTGCTATTTCCGAAATGTGGAAAGAAATTTTGGCATGAAACATTCCATAGAGTAATCTGTTACTCTGTGGAAACGTTCCACTCTATTTAAGTGTTATTTAATCATGTGATTACTCTGTTTCGCCAAATGTTCTAACTGGTGCGCTTAAGGCAAATACATGCACAAATGGTGGAGAAGTAAATATTGAGATCAATATGTATTCGATAAGCTTATATTTATTTGTTTTCCTTCTATGTGATTGTTTGCAATTGAAAGAAATGACGTGTTAAGTCTCTTGTCCAACAAGCTATTAAAAATAATAAGTTTTATATAAGTACAGTAGAAGAGCCATTTGTTTCGCACGCGTTCCAGTGCACCCTCATCTGTTTTTTAAATCTGTAAAAATGTCTTACTGGCATTTTAAAGAGAAATAAAAGCTTTAAATTTTTCCTTTTATTATTGCGCCTCCTTTATTATTGCTCCTTTTATTATTGAGACAAGTCAGTCATATCCATTCGAAATTAATCGATTAATATTTGATATCTAGAACTGTAATCTTAATCTACAACCGGGTCCAAGTTCAAAGAGCAGACGAAAAAGTGAGTTTTAATTTTGGTAAAACACTAAATTTTTCGATAAGATTTAACACTAAAAAGAAATAAAATACCTTTCTACAAATAAAACTCATTTATTTCCTAAAATGATGTTTTACTGTTATTTATTTAATTAAACTTATCGTAGCTTCTTTCCCCTCCTCTTATTATAAAACAAATTGGAGAGATTTCATACTTTCATTTCCCAATTTTTATGTTGTAAATTGAATAAGTTGAAATTTAAAATATGAAGTAAAGGTGGTGTAACCGTATATAAGTAATTAAAAAGGACATCTTGAAAATTTATTCAAATACTAATTATATATCTATTATTATATCTCTACTCCTATCTGTGTAAAAGAAAATCTTCTATTTGGTTTATTAGGCTCTTACTGGATGTTTTCAGACTTCAAAATGCCTTTATATATATATATATATATATATATATATATATATATATATATATATATATATATATATATATATATATATATACACATCAAAGTTTGCTCAAATCCAATTTCTCAAAGAGGTTAAATACTATAGATTGATCATTTAACATAACATTAGATAGGGAGTTATGGGAGTTATAACTTAAATGTGGATAACTTTAAAAGGTGATTCCAGACATTATGACTTACATTGCTATAAAAAATGCATAACCTAATTATACACTTTTTGACATGTTAAAATTATAACCTTTTTATACTTGCTATGAGATATAATAAAAATGTATTGTAAAACAATGAGGCATTTTGCTCTTTTTCGTGTTTTTCATAATTGTACTTTTGAACTATGTATTATACTTTTCTTAGTCCATATTTATAATTTGTTGAAAGAGTATAACTTATAGCATTGTGAGATAGTATACTTCTGTTTAAAGCCAAACAATGGCTAAATGGTTAGAGCTCTGATCTTTAGTATTGGAGTTTGTAGGTTCAAATCCCACTGTAGCTTGGATGTTCATAGTTGTTCAGAATTAGCTTTAAGCAATAGATCCTGGTCTCAGTGTTTTATAAAAGTAGACCCTAGTGCTTCAAACCAATTTCTTCTATTTAGTAAATTAAAAAGATTCCTTTTTTTAGAACAAACTGTGTTCATAAAATAGTATTAAATTAAATTTATGATATATATTTTATTCTTACAACCAAAAAGTAGTATGCAAAAAAAGTTTGAAAATTGTTTGTAAAAGCTTTTTGTTAATATTTTTTAACACTGTAATGTAGAGAACTGCATATGACTAGAAGAATTGAGTGTTTATTAGCATATGTTTATGTCTGTTTCTGTATGATTGTAATTCTCAACCATAAATACTTTTACATTATTTTATTCTTAACTGCCAAAAGAATATTTAAATGTTTTCCAATTTTATATGTGATTTAAAATCAAATTTTGCAATTTATGTTTTGAATTCATACATTTATTTAATCTGTAAGAAAAACTAACAAGTTTTGTCTACCTTTTAATTAAAAGCCAGAGCTACTGTAAAGAACACTATGAAAATATATTTTCATCAGTATTTTAAAGAATGAAGCATATATATATAAACACTATTAACACCTTGAAAAGATTACTGCATTCTGCAGAATTAGTGATAAGAAAAAACAATAAATGTAATAACCGGTGTTCTCATTACAGTGTAAGAACACAAGAATTCGCATATTTTCTTCTTTCCTTGTATTAAAAGTTTATTACTGCAGGAAATTTACACACTTTATAAACAATCTTCATTATACTTAAAACTCTTATACTTAGAAAAATTCATTTTGCTTTTTATATTTTTGATAAATTACTTTCATACTTCACAAATTTCTTAATTTTTTTTCTTATTAAATTTCTCATTTTCTGCAAAATTCTTGCATTTAATTGTTTTTCTCTATTCTACCTTTATTGTTATTTCTTGTTTCATTTCCAACTGCTATTCATCTTATTACAAAGTGCTTCACACATAGCTGAAATAAGCAGGACATTACCTCCCAGATGTGGCAGGTGTTGAAATTTCTCCATAAACGTTAGCTTAGCCTATTCCGTGGAATGTGGCTATAACACACACACTATATTAACACATAGGAAAAATTTTCTCAGAAGAATTAAGTGTTCATTTCACTGCAGAATAACAATCACCTTGAGCCAGGATGTAGTTTTAAGACAGTCAAATTTGCTATTTTATTGCACAAAGAAAATCTTGTTAAATCATGGAGATTTTTTTTTTTTCTTTTTCAAATTCCTATTTATGTTTTTTCTTCATTTTTAGAAATCTCATATTGTTTTGGAAAAAGGGTGAGAAATTCTCACCCCCTTTTTTTTGTGGTGAGAACCCTGTATTAACAGTATATGCACATACTAATTTTCACTATGAGAATTTCTTTTTATTGGGGGGGGGGAAGCCACAAGACTTGACCTACTATAATAGTTTTAGTACTAACACACAATCACATTGTCACAATATTTTGTGTAATGAAATCGCCTTCCTGTTGCAGTTTAAAATGGATATATTTCTGTAGTTTTGTGGTGTTCAATAACCTATATCACTGAATTTTTTCACATATCAAATATTAAACATATCTGATTGCTTGAAAAGAGTATTTTATGAACAAGCTATGATCATAAACATGAAAATTGCTAAATGTCCAGTGATTAACAAAATAAGAATATGACAAATGTTTCTAACTTATGTTTTCTTTTAGATATATTTAACTTGGAAGAGATATTGTTTCCAAAAAAGTAAAATTTCAAACAGGAATATGTGAGCACTTTAATATGAGAGCATAGATTTTAATTCTCTATATGAGGTGTGACATAACTATGGCTCATAACAGAATTCTTGAAATTTATAATAGAAACAAATATCTGATTTATTATAGTAAATATATTATAATAAATATTTACATATATTTATAAAATTTTAACTGTTCTATTACTAATTTATGAATAATAATAACAATATATAGCTTTTAATTGTCTTCTAAATATGTATGTATGAAATCCCCTACTGGAATAAAATCCACTTTTAAAGTGACTCAATGAGTATTTTGGTTTGGCTAAACCTGCTGTAATTAACAGTAAATCATATCAACACATCTATACTGTTAACTGATATTTTATTAAGTTTCATAAAAGTAATTTCTTTTGTTATACTTGTATTCTCAAACTAACAGTTTTTAAGTTACTCATTCATTTAAAACTTCAAATAACCTGTATTCTATTTTATTTATTAAATTTTTATTCATCAAAAATTGAATATTTCCAATTTTGTTTTAAACAGAAAAAAAAATAATTTAAATGATAAGTAATCTGCTTTAAAAATTATGCTTTTTAATTTTAAGATTGAATATATTTGAAGCTTTTTCAGAGACCAATTAGAAACTAAGAAATACTTTAATTGTTAAGTTTTTATTATAATGTTTAAAGCATGTTGAAAACTAACTTTTATTTGTTAGCAATATACCATCAAATTAAATCTTTTTATTTAAATGATTTAATTTTTTAAAATTAAAATATATTGTAATTACCAAGGTATTGGTTTTGATCTATAATTTAGTGTTAGATGTAAAGATATCTAAAATTAAATTTAAAAGTAATTTTTATTTTAAAATGTTATATTTCATTTTATATAGTACAGTGAGAAATGTAACTTAATCAGTTTCTTCTTTCAGAATTTCCCTGATTTTAATATCCCTGCATTTTTCAAAAAAGATCATGGATAAGAAATTGTATGGTTTATCTTCTATAAATGAAGGATGGAAGGAACTAAATAACAGGTTTCCAAATGTAGAGGTAGTATATTTTAAAGTTCTGGTAGATATTAAATGTTCAATCTCATTCCTCCATCTTGCATCAGTTCATGCTAACTATAAGAGTTATTAGTTAGTTCAAGACTGATTCCTTAAAATTTGATATATATATTTAGAAGATAATTTGTAATTTCTGTTAGTTTCCTGTAAGGAATATTCCATTAATTTTGTAGGTAGTGGCCTGACTAAATTAATGAGTTTTAAAGTAATTTATATTTCAGTAATTTATCCTGATTGTCTATCATGTTTGGCATATTACACATAATCTGATGTTTCATTTCTTCTGCATTGATATTGTTGATACAGTTTCTAATTTGGGGTAATTGTAACAAACTTACTTTATTTATAAACTTTGTTTCACACAGTACTACAGCTCAGAAGATACTGAAATACTTTAATTCCAAACTAAAAATAAAACCATATACTCAGTGTCTAGCCCACAAATATCATCCTTAAAGATGTATTAAATAGGCAATAACTTCTATGTTATCAGTTGTATTAAGATCTGCTCTTTATTACTCCCTATTCTGCACTGTTGAATGATAACCAAATAGTAGAGTGCTTGTAAGGTACCAGTCTACAGGTTTGAATCCCACTGCTGACGTGGTTTATAACCATTCAGAATTGACCTTAAGCAATAGATTCCAATCTCATTACCCTTCATATAGTAAAAACGTAATCTGTAGTACTTTAAACCAAATTTTGATCTTTACTGGTTCTGACACAAGGAAAAGACAATTTATATGTTTTAAGCTGTGTAATGATAAATGGTAGGCTGCTCTTCAATAACATAGTCCATGGGTTTGAATCTTATTGCAGGAGTGGATGTTCGTTGCTATTCAGAATCAGATTTAAGCAATAGGTCCTGGTCTTGTTACCAGTTGTCCTCATACAATGAAACAGTAGACTGTAATATAAGTCTTGAGATAGATGTGTTCATTCTGGAAAATATTGGTTATACAGTCTTTTCGAGTTTGTATGGTATTTTAAAGAGTTTATTTCCATATAGGGTTTTGGTTTTGGAGCGCTACGGTCTACTTTTTGCAACTCCTTATAGGGGATAACATACCATTTGAATGTCAAAAACCAAAACACAGGCCATTTTCAGGAAGCTATACCATTTAAATTTGTAATTTATGACAGTTAAAAGCAATTAATTTTAAAAGTTATTAAAGTAATGTATGATGAAATTCTGAAGATTTGATATAATTTATATTATACTGGACCAATTGAAATAAAATATAATTTAACCAAACTATATAAATTAGTAGATGCTATTTTAGCTGTAGGTACTAAATTTTTTGCTACAGATGTGAATTTTGGGACTATTTATTGCTTATTACTATGAATATCATTATTTGTGTGGTGAAAATTGAAGTAAAACGTTTTTAGCATACAAGCATTAATCTCATACTAAATAGATATTACATACTTATACTGTATTGTGAGATTATATACTAAAGTGTCTCTTTTATATTAGTAATATAATGCTAGTACAGTTACATTAATCTAACTAATAAAGTTGTAGATAATATATATGTAGTTTATCTGAGGCTTTTATTTATAAACTGGACTACTAGACAATATAATTTGAGGATATCTGGATTGAAGCCTAACTAATTAATGAATTTAACTATTAAACAATTTGATATTTTTGGTATTTTTTTAAAAAAATACTATTGGGGGCCCTGCAGAAAAAAAGGATGTCATAAATTTTTTAACCAATATGCTTTAAAAACTTGAAATCCACACTTACAAAATGTTTTAATTTTAGGCTTTACAGAAATTATGTTCTCATAATGTAACAGTTTTTAAAGAAGCAGAAGCTGAATGTAAGAAAGCTGTTTTAGATTATATGAAGAAATTAAATCAACTTTCTTCGGAATTAGATGGGTAAAGATTTCTTTTTATAAAAGGGATTACTTATGTACTTTGCTTTCTTATTGATCTGTTTACTTACTATAAAAAATATTTTGTTCTCTTTCTCTACTCTTTAAAAATTTAGCTTGATCACACTGCCAGAAGTAGAATGAAGTGCTTATCCAAGCCTGAGTGATCTGAAAGGATAGACATGATATGAACTGGGCAATGTTTCCCATTCAGCCTAATTTCACTTAAAAATTCATTAAAAAAAGTATAATTTTAAATCAGTATGCTGAAATTTACAGATCCTGATAATCCTATTATCCCTGATAGTATACAAATCTTCTATATTAAAAATTTTATAATGTTAAAAAAAATTTTTTTAAGAAAATTGTTTTAAGGAAAATGAAGTTATTTTAATTGAAATTTATTTTTACTATCAGTAAAAATATGAATCTTTCAAAATTTTAACAAATAATTATTAAAACTAAATGTTATATATATAAATCTCAAGACATATTTCATGAATATAATGAATTAAATTATTCAAGGGATGTCAATTATTTCATATCCACTTGCCAATTATTTGCCACTCTGATCCACTGTTATTTGTTTTAGAAGAATTACTTTTTTCCATTCTGTTATCTGATTTGGTCATCAATTTATAAATCTTGCTCTCAAAGTATTTCATTCTTTTTTGCCAGAATGGCTAAAATATAACTGACCCAAAATATATAAAGCATTATTTAGTTAACTACAGACTACAAATTACATTTCTACTTCAACATCTTACCAATAAACATTCTATTCTTCACTCCTTTTGTTAAAATATAAACACTGAATGTGTAATTAATTACAGCCATTAAGAGAATTTTGCTTTTATATGTTCCAGTGACAAAAAATAAATAAATAAATAAATAAATAAATCCCAGAACCAAAAGCATATATTGAATGTCACCACTCTGTGGAATGTTTGTAGAAAATGTAATGAGTTTCATCTGCTATCTACCGCTGTTTAAAAATTTAAAAAAAAAATGCTCAACTCTGAGTCACATTGATGTGATCATGGGCCACGAGGCACAAAGTGCCTGAACACATACATGAGATTATAGGCTCTGAAGGGAGAATTTCGGGGTTGCATATATGTGATTATAGTCCTATGCAGGTTAATCTCATTTGTTTTTTTTTACGTAAGGAATCTGCTCTCACATGCATTTGCATATTCTTTCTGTACTTATGAGAAGTTTAGCCTCTCAGGCATTTGTACATTCTTCTTGTACCATTTAAAATATTAAGTCTCTAATGCATATTTTTTCTATATTCTTGAAAAATTCAGTCTCTCATTCACTTGCATATTCTATCTATACAATTGAATATTTCACTCTCTCATACCTTTGCATATTCTTTCTATACTCTTAAAAACTTCAATCTCTCATGCACTTGCATATTCTCTCCATACTCTTAAATAATTCAGTCTCTCATGCCTTGGCTTATTTTTTGTATGTTGGATCTAGTCTCTGCATTTATATCTTCTTTCTCTATTTTTGAAAAATTCACTGTCATCCTTACATAATAGATCCTTGTTTATTGAATTGCTCTTAAATTGAAAATGTTTTTACTTTCTACTCAGTTATCGCCCTGCAACAGATCAAGAAAAAGAGGTATTGGATGACTTGTTAAAGAAAGTGGCTGTCCGGAAAGAAGAACTTCGATGCATGCTGTCTTCTTTGCCAACCAAAAATGGGTATTAACATGAGTTTCTTACACCTCTAAGACTTTTGAAATAAGCTACCATATATTTCAATAAATAAGCCAAAGATTTCTTAAACTTTTCATAAAGCTAAGGGGGTGGGGGAGAATTAGATTATATTGAGATCTGCAGAACATATGAATTTTAAATTTTTCTTAGCAATATTTTTGTTGGTGGAGGCCAAAATAAGCAAAAATAAACACAATGTTTAAAAAATTTATGTATAATACTGCTAAAATAAATAAAATTTTGAATAAATTTTGAACTGAGAAAAAAAAAAACAAAAAATAAATTTATAATGAGTCTTACCTATGCTATAATCAAGATAAAATAAGAAAGAGAAGCCAAAATTTCAAAAACATCTCAAGAGAATCTATACTAAATCTGTAGCCAATCAGCTAATTTCATGAAAAATTACTTCTCTGTAAGCTGGAAACAAGTGATAGATTGCTAAAAATAGCACATATAAACTTTTATTTTTTAGTTTATATTTCTTAAATTTATGAAAAAGTGGTAGCTTCAGATAGATTTATAAGGTTTTAACTATTATTACTAGCATCTAATAAAGGAAAATTATCATTGCTGCATGGTCCTTTGCCAGGATTCTCTAACTGGGTTTCACAGAAGTAATCAATAAAAGTTGACTAAAATTATAAAATTAATAAAGAAAAAAGTGAGAAGATGCTTAAATGATAAAATTAAAATTAACCACTGTCAAAATGTGATAAGAAATGTCCTTTTATTTGTCTTGAGGTGCAACCAATCCTCTTTCCCTTCATTTCTCAAACTTTCACGGTGAAAAAGTTTGAGAATCATTGGTTTAGCTCTTTACAGTGATTTGACTGGAAAATATTTCATCCATTCTACTTGCTTGGCACCATATTTCAACATTTGGGAGACTTAAAAAAAAATTTTTTTTTTTTTTTTGCTTATATTGTAAAATTTTACAGGTTGTAAATTTTAGGTAAATATTTCAACAAAAAGAGTTCACTTGACTTATATATGGATGGGCTTATACTTAGAAATATATGGTAATTGGAGTCTGTGTTTTTAAAAGGAATGCGAATGTTCTTAGCATTGAGGACATGTGTTATGACCTTAATTAAAACTATTTTGATTAACTTATTGCCTTGTCATTACTTTTCAAATCCCATCCTCCTTGTCCTTTGTTTTAGTTATTATTTTGGTCTTTAGGAAAATTGGAGTTTATGAAAGGTAAAGCCATGGTAGCTCAGGTGGTAAAGGCATTGAGCTCATAATCAAAAAGTTGCAAGTGCTTGAGCCAACCAAAGATCTGTTGTGTTTCTCTTCATTAATCGTGACTGAGGAATGCAAAATAGGTTCTTGGTCACATTCTTTTCCAAGTTAGAATGCCGAGCCTGAGAGTCTTCTGCTTCTAAATTATGAGGACCCAATGGGGGGGGGGGGCAATGTTATTTGCATCTATCATATTCCTTAAGCTATATGTGCTACTAGGGTAGGGCTAGATATACAACAGCTTTGCAGCCAAGTTTGACATAAAGATTTATGTCTGTATTGCTTACTGCATCGAAAAAAATATGGAAGCAACTGTCATTAAGAATCTTATGACTTATTTAACTGCCTTAATTCTAAAACCAAAATATCACTAAAATAATATATATATTGATAATTTGTTCTTGGAAGGTAAGGTAACAGTGCAGAATTATATTTTTAAAGAATTAAAATATGTGTACTTACAATTTTTTGGTTAAATAAACTATATATTGATTAATAATATTAAATTTAATCTTGATTAATTAAATCACAAAAAATTGTTTTATTTTATCAGCCAGCTATTGTATGTCTGATTTCTCACTGTCAAATCATTTTAATTTTTTATTGAACCTAGTTTTGTTATTTTACACAGATGTTTCTAAATTTTCTTTGAGTTTGCTACTATACTTGTAGCACATGAAATTTCATTATGCAAATTTACTAACCTATTTAATTTGGCTTATGTTTTTTATTGTAATCATTTTTTAAAATGATATCTAGTTTTGTGTATTTTTTAAGACTTCTAAGTTATTAGCTACCTAATAGGGTACCTGCATATTTATTGTTAAAAATAAAAATTGTTGAATGCAAGTATTTTTCATAGCTGTAAAGTGTGTCTTGTTTAATTTAATGTGTTATAATTTACTTTTCTGTTATACAAGGGCAAATGAAACCAGAACCTATGAATATTTTAGTAAGAATTATTTAATTGTATTCAGTACTCCTTGACTGTTGAGGTAGCACTAATATTTTGATCAGTGTCATACAAATGTTACCTAATATTTTGAATGTCATTTAATGTTGGACATCAAAGTTTGGACATCTGCTGAAATTGACTGACATAATATAAAATTAAAATTTGAAATTGTTAAAAGAAAAGTTTTTAAAGAAATGTTTGTATTGCTTATAAGAGTTGTATTGTTCTAAAAAATTAAATTTAATAAATTTGCTAGTTTTTATGAAATTCACTTTTTTTAATTTTTTTTCATAAATCTGTTAACAATGTCTTACAATATCATAAAAATTATATTATTTTTATAATATACAGCAATGTCTATCAGTATTTATAAAAATAAATATTTCACTTCAAGTTTATATCTTGCTACATTCTTCACAATACACAATGCTACATTATCCGAAAATGAAAAGAAGTGAATGAATTCTGCTCTTTTTTCACTCCCTACAAAACAACTCAATGAGTATTATGAATAATTGTTATAATTCTTCAGTAAGCAAAGTAAAACTGGATTGCTGTTATTTATTTATTTATTTTTTAAATGCTTGGTAATATAAATTTTAAATCTAAAGTTTCTAAACAAATAGAAAAAAAGCCTTGATTCAAGGAGTGAATGAATTAGCTCACATTGCAAGATTACCACATGATAAACATTGCTAAATTTAATTATCAAAAAATGATATTTAGAAATATCAGGATAAATATTGACAAATATTGCTGAATATTAAAGGTAAAATTATATTCAGGGATATCTTTTGAGGGGAGGGGTTTAATAATATTTATGTGCTATCTGGGTATTTAGTTTATAATGACAGCCTCGTAAAATTTTCATCATTACATTTTTAGTGTCATTATCTGCCAAATGATTCCTTCATTGGTTGATTCATCAATTATATGTCTAGATCAAGATGAAATTCTTATGATACGAAAGGAATCTTGATTATATGCTTATTTACTAACTTTCATAACATTTTTAAATAAAAATTATTTCTGGAGAGTTTTGAAGGGAAATGAATAAATTTAAGCATGATATCAATGTCTTATTTTAGTAATTTCACATTAATTAGTTTAAGCATTTGATTTATGATTTTATATTTTTTTTTCTCTTTTATAAATTAGATTCTACTTAAGAATTGTTCTGGGAAATGTCAGTGTTACCCTTTTAAATCAAGATGAAAAGTAAGCCAATTTTTAATCTATAATTTAAGATTACTTGTGATAAAAACAAATATCTGCTATGTAGTTTTTGTTTGAAAAAGCCGAGAATTATTCTACCAATTTTGATACTGCACTAAAGCACTGTAATTCACTCTGAAGCAAAGTGAAGTTTCAGAAACTCTAGAAAAAGACATGTTTCATCTGCAACAAGGGATTCATGTAATAAAAATGTTTGATCAATATTTCTTTCCTTAAAAAAAAAAAAAAAATTGTGGTTTTTAAGTACAAGTATTAGAATTATGCAAAATATTTTTAAAAAGTTTTAGTTTCTTGGAGAATATAGATAACAGTTTTTAGAGAATATTCAT
>CM063504.1:181906319-181996271 GCA_032207245.1 Pardosa pseudoannulata | reverse complement strand
TTTTCTTTCATTTTTGACTATAGTTTGAAGTTTTCCATTTAAACTAGTCTAGGAAAAAATTTTATGTAGTGGAACCCATTTAAGAAGTTTTCTCACGTAAGATGTTCTATTTTTGTGGTCCTAATTTTTACCATATATTACCATAATTTACCATACATTACCATATATCACCATAATTGTAAAACTTCCTGTTTTAGAAATATCACTTCTAAGTATTTTCTTGCTTAGGAAGTTTGTTCAACTCTAAATCTTCCTTTTTACTTTATATTGAAGCTTAAGTTTTGAGCTAGTGGAAACATGATTACCCATCCTCATAAAATGGAGATTTAAAATAAATAAATAAATAAATAAAATGGGAGATACACACCTGAGGACTCTATCCATGGAACTGGGCAATAAAAAAGCAGTTCTCATACTACATCACTGGTTGCATTCCCAGGCTCTCAAGCTGGTTGTCTGAGATCCTTCTACAGGCAATAAAACTTGTAGGAGAAAAGTCAAAACTAACCCTTCCACTGTACCACCAGAATATTTTTGGTCATTATAAATTCTTCAGAATGTTTCCAAAGTGAATTTACTGATTTTATTTTTTTACTAAGTTTCTTCTTTGAGTTTTCTACAGACTTGTTTAAATTAAATAATATTTTAAATTATGTCTACATAATGATTAGAACTCAACGCATTATTTATTTTTCATTAACAGAAAATTTTAAACAGCTGATGAATGAAGATCTTACATCAACAAGAGAAGAAATTGATAATTGTATCAATAGAACAAAAAACAATAAAGCCTCAGGAACTGATAACATCAATGCTGAGTTTATAAAATATATAGGAAACATTATTTAAAGCAATTTCTGAATTAATAAAGTATGGATAACAGAAATAATGCTAGATGACTGGAATAAGGAATCAGTTGTCCTATTTACAAAAATAAATAAATAAATAAATAAATAAATAAATAAAAGCGATAAGTTTGATTGTAAAAACTACTGAGGGATAACCTTATTAAATACAACATACAAAATATTTTCAAGTTTGTTAGCAGACAAAATAAAGAAATATACTGAAAAATTTTTGGGAGAATATCAATGTGGATTTAGACAAAGCAGAGGAACTGTAGATCAGCTTTTTGTTGTTAGAAAGATTATGGAAAAGTTTTATGAATATGATATTGATTTATATATGCTTTTTATAAATTTCAAACAAGCATTTGATAGCATTAATAGAAAATAATTGTATAAAGCAATTCACAGATTTGGTATACCAGCAAAACTAATAAAACTGTGGCCAGTATAAAAATAAGCAGAAAAACTGGAGATGCAGTTTAACAAAAGTGTTAAGCAAAGTGATTCATTATCATCTGTACTGTTCAATGTTGCCTGTCATTATGCAATTTATATCAATTAATCAATAAGGAATTATACTTACAAAGTCATAATTATTATGTATTTTATTTTATTAAATATTATGTTTTACAAAGTCAACACAAATCTTTGGTTATTCTGATGATATACTAATTATTGCAAGAACAAAAATTAGACCAACACAAACTGTTAAAAAAGTTACAGAATGTGTGGGTGAAATAGGTCTACAGATTAATTAAATCAAAACAAAATTTATGATTATGTCAACCTCTAAAGAAAGAAGACAGATACAAAACCTAAAATTAGATAAAATTAAGGGTACCAACTCCTATACTTATCTTTGTAATGAAATAATAAATGTGAAATCCATGAGAGTATAAACAAACAGGTACAAATTGGAAATAAAGCAGTTTTGGCAAATAATAGATTACTAAAAAGTAAATGAATATCTAGAAACTGTAAAATGCAGATATACATAATCCCAATAAGGCCAATTATAACATATGGATCTGAAACCTGGATGTTATCTAACAAAGATGAAAATATACTAAGAAGCTTTGAATATAGAATAAGAATCTTCAGAGCCATATATGAAAATAACTCACTGAAAAGAAGATACAGCCATGAAATAGACTGATTAAGGGGAAAAACATTATAAGATATTGTTGTAATATAAATCAAAGTGTAATTATAACTGTTTTGCCACTTATTTGTATTATCATTTTTGGCAACAGCCTTTGTGTTGTTACTTTTAGCTATGTGATCTATGTGGTATGCTTGTGTATTTTATCTAAGTTGTAATTGGTGCTTCTATTATATTTAATTCTTTTCATTGACTTATTATATAAATTATAAGAGATATGTTAAGGACAACCTAAACTGAGATGGATAGACCAAGTTGAAGAAGACCTAAACAAAATTAAAATAAAAAATTAGAAAAGGAAATCAGGCGAGACAGCAATGAGGCATTAAAATATGTCCAGAAAGTGAAGACCCACCAGAGGCTTTAGAGTTATTAAAGAAAAAGAATAGAAAATTTTAAAAGGAAAGCATTTCCAAGATTAAAAGACAGTGTGACTTCCCTGTAATAATGCTTAGTAGCATTGCTGTTGACTGGGAGATTATATTCAAAGATTCAATATAATCTTTAAAGACAAAAGCAAATGGAAAAAAGGGAAAATATAAAGACCTTTAAAGTAAACTTATTATATAGTTAAAGCAAGTGGGATAAAATAACGTCCATATATTTATGTATGGGTAAATATGCATATATATGTATATACACATACATGTATGACTGGATTCATCTCTGGCAAATGTTAACTTTTAGCTACCAGTGGGTTTAACAGTTGTACCGTAAATATTTAGAAACCCAAAACTTGCATAGGGTTTAAGAGTTGTACCATAGATATTTTCCCCTTTTGCAGAGATGGGGTGGGATCATTACTCACTTGTCATTTGTCCAGTCCTTCCCTATTGTTGAAGCTTTGCTAAGTGCATCAGTACCAAGAAGGAAGAATGTAATTTTGTTTGGCAACATGGGGAATTACTGGAGCTATTTTGGCCATATCCAGCAGTTGTTTAAAAACTATTCATTATTTCTTGTAAACCAAACCCATTTGGAAGCAAATCAAAGTTTCTTTCCTTCATCATTTATCTTTTTATTTAATCTAATTATGGCTCCAAGATTTAATGATCTTTCTCTAAATGGGATTGAAAAATTAATGAATGATTTTGATGCAGAAAATAACGCTGATAGGGATTCCGATTGTGAAAATGATATCGTGGTAGCACCTGATGAATCTTTTGTTGAGAGTAGTGTTAAAATTGTAAATGATAAAACAGCAACTAATGCAAACATCTTTGAATGAAAAGATATTGAAGAATCTGATTTTATAAATATTATGTCTTTCACCAGAAATACTGGAATAAAAGCAATGCTGAATGGGCAAGTGCCATATGATTTTTCTAAAATTTTATTTACTATCAAAATTATGGAACTCATATGTATAGAAACAGATATGCTGAACAAGTGTTTGAAATAAGACCAGATGATTCTGGTAAAAGGAAACATTCACCTGAATGAGTGAGACTCACTCCCATTAAACTGAAGAAATTTCTTGGCATAATTTTACTGATGGATCATATTGGAAAAGATCGATTTCAAGACTATTCGGCAAAAAATGAACTTTTGGAGACTCCAATATTTGGAAAAATTATGCCTAGAGATAGGTTTTTTCTATTCTAAAATTTCTGCATTTTAAGAATAATAACTAATCTGCATTTTATGAATAAACCAAAGAAAGATTCTCCTGATTATGACAGACTTTGGAAAATTAGGAATCTATTCAAAAAACTGAATGTTATATTTAAAAATGCTTATAAACCCACAAAAGTTTTAGCTCTTGATGAAATCATGATAAAATTTAAAAGACAAGTAGCATTTTGACAGTACATTGAAAAGAAAAGGAAACAATGGGGCATCAAATAGTATAAAATTGCCAATAAAATAGGATCTACATATGACATGAGAGTATATTTAGGTAATGATAAGAAACTTTCAAATAATAATATTTCTGCTTCATAGAATGTTGTCAATTTTATGACAGAATGTGTGAAAGGAAAGGGCCATAAACTCTTTATGGACAATTATTTCTGTTCTCTAGAATTGTTCAGTGACCTTTTGCAGCGAAAGCAGATTAATTTCTGTGGAACTGTTTCGATGCAATTTTGCTAAAGATATTTTGGAAACAAAATTTAAAAAAGGTGAAATCAAAGTAAAATATTCCCAAGGTCTGACTGCATTATGCTGGAAAGATAAATGTGATGTATATACGTTGAGTAATATGCATCATCCAGCAAAACAAGTTATTGTCAACGATGCCAGTAAGCCTCAAATAATTGTGGATTATAATGAAAGTATGGATTGTATTGACTTAAGTGACCACATATCAAACAGTTATTCTTTTCAAAGGAGAACTGTTAAGTAGAAAAAAAACTTTTTTTTATCTTTTTGATACTGCAGTACCAAACCACTATTTATAATCAAAATCTGGCAAAAATCAAAGAGAATTTCATTTGTCTTTAATAAATAGCTTTATAAAAGAAGATAAAATTTCTCAAAATTCTTATTTTTCTGATAAAATATCTTTAGAGAGTTACTGGCCAATGGATGAAAAAAAATGATGTGTTGTTTGTCACAAAAATGGGTTTCAGAAAGGTTCATCTGTTGTATGTAAAAAACGTGATATAGCTCTCTGCTTTGACAAAAATTGCTTTGCCAAGTATCACATATTACAATGTTTTAAACAAAGATGCAAGATTAAAATAAAAATTAGTTTCTGCTCTTGTCAAAAGATCCAGGATTTTCTCAAAGCATCCTCAGATCCTGCAAAATCCAACAACAAATAGAGCTCTTTTCAGAGCTAAATAGTAGAATAGTGTCCCACCAAGAACTCAGCTAATGAAATTTCCCCCTTCCTCCTAAAGAGTAAGTTTTGATGTTTGTTTCAAGCTTTCGGTGATTTCAAGAACAGGGATTTTGTTACAAGATTTTACATAAAGACCAAAAAACTGCAGTTTAGATAAAACAATTTAGTATTATTTTTCCATTTCTGTATAAAACTACATAATTTTTGTTTACTTTACAAAAAAAATTTCAAGATAATTTAAAAAACTATAAATATGAATGTCTATATTCAAATGTTTAATGACATTTTATTTTTTACTTCTAAACTTAATTTTATAACTTTTTCCATTTAATAGTAAGTATTTGAAATCTCTCAATTAATTAAATTTTAAAATATTAACTGAACAAAACCTACTTTTTACATCCTAAATATTATTATACAAGATCAACACATTGATTTAAATTTCTAAAAAGAGAATTTGACATTTATTTTTGTTTGCCTCATTAATTTTTTTTTACATTGTTGCATATTGAATTCTTAATATTTATTAAAGAAGTGTACTTCTGATTTATTATTAGCACCTGTACCTAAAGAAATATTTAGAAATTGTATTTTAGTTTCACATCTACTGCAATAAAAAACATAGTATATACAAAAAAGAGGATGGGAGGAGGATATATTGCAGGAACGGTCTTGAGAATGAAAATCTAAACCAAATAACAGTAGATTAGAGCGAGAATTCTCCATAGTTGAGCATGCCAAAACAAAGAAATAAATTATTTATGTAATGTGGAAGTATGAGGTAGCCATAGTAAGTCTCCCGATTTTCCATAGTCTTTAAATTTACTATTAAATTTCTGTTAATTCTAAATTCAAAATAATATTAAATTCTTAAAATTATATTAGTGTATATATTAGTGTTAAACAATAGAAATCACATAAGTACTCATAAAGGGAAACAAAGGAGTATACCCCTACATTCTGGAAATTTCTTTAATTGTTGAAAAATATTTGTCTACAATTTATACACACATGTATGTATGCATTGTATGTTAAACAGTATTTTCCACCCATCTCTATTTCCCACTCAGAAATAATTCTTAAATACTTTAAATTCTAAAGGGGTAATAATAATAATTTTAAACCCATTTTGTTATAATTGATAATGCTTTATGAAATGCAATGTTTATGTATCTTTCAAAAAGTTATCAAATGGTATAAAATAAGTTGTTTGCATAAGCTAAAGTGTTGATAATACCAAAAAAATGTCAGTTAACAACTTTCAGACTGGTTTTAGAATAACCCTGCATTGTAACATCCTCCACTCCCAGAAGGTTATAATGGGACAAAACATTTTTCCCTCTGGGAAAGTGAGAAGTAGGAGGATAAATTTTCGAAAATGTTGCTCATTTGTAGTCCAAATGCAAGCCAGCAGTCAACCAAAGCTAAAACGTTAATAGTTCCAGTTATTTCATTTTTAAATCCATTTATTTCCCTTTTTGGACATGGCACACATCTGGTGCTTAAATAAGCTTAAGGACAACATTCTAACTTGGAGTCAACCAGCTCCCTTGCATAATGACTTCTGCCTCGAAGTTGGTGTGAAGCTTATTCACCCAAAATCATTCTAAGCCATAAAATAGGACATTGCATTATTTGCCAAATTTTCTCGAAATTCCAATTCCATGCTTTAAAACATAGAAATAGCATGACACAAATCCATGCTGACATATATATTATGTATTTTTCCTGATTTCCTGTTTAAGAAGTTTTAACTACTTGGTCAACTGGAAAACTTCTTAAGCAAGTTCCACTGTACTTTTGTTTTTTCATTTTATTTTAAAATGTTAGGATTTAGTGAAGTGGTTTCCAGTGTGTTATCAGTAAGAAAGAGAAGATAGAGCTGAAGCTGCAAACTTGAATAAGAGATGAGAGTCCAGAAATAAAAGAGCTATATCTTCTATTAATTTTTTTACATTCTATATTGATAGACTGATAATAGAGAAAAAGCAAATGAACTAAGTAGAGACAATCTTGCTGACTGTGATTTAAGAAAAGGCATTTTAATTTACTCTAAAAGAAAATTTATATCCTCACCTATAGCTTTCAAATTGAAAGCAATTTATTTTTGTAAAATAATCAATCATTGTTTAAGTATATAACTGTTTTACTGATATATTGGTATTTTATTTAGGTACAAATATAAAGATGAATATGAAAGATTCAAGTTAATTGTGACGATAATTGTCCTTGTTTTATCTTTTATTAACATTATAACCTCTTACAAGTATGTATTTTTCTTTTATTTTTTTCTTAATTGTTTCCTAAATAATAGTTTTTCTAAAAGTATTTAGTGTCATGTGTTGATCCTTGACACAGGTTTTAATATCTCATAATTGAGATTTCTTTATCAAGCATTCTTTATTTATTTATAAGCAAAAGACTTATTGATTCTATTTAAAATAACTGATTAAATGGTTTGAAGAGCCATGATAGCTTAGTTGACATAGGCATTACATAACCCAAAGGTTGCAAGTTCAAACGCTATAAATCCACCATGTTCATTACTGGTTGCTGGGGTATGTAATATAGGTTTGTGGTTGCAATATCCTCCAAGCTCCAGAACAGTACCTCTGGAAGTGGCAAGTTAAGTCAAGAGGGGTCTTCTGCTTGGTCCCTGCTATTAAATTACAAGAACCTACTTTACTTGTATATGTTGTCCGTGGGAGTAATGTTGGCTGCCTCTATGGTGCTTCTATAGTAAAACAGCCAATAATTTTCTGTGGTTTTATAATGGTGAATGCTATGAAAGCAAGTGACTTGACATTAAAAATAATTATAATAAAAATTTAAATGATTTAAATTCTTTTTTCATATTGTGAGATTTAGACCTATGACCAATTTTTCAGTAAGTGCGGTGCATAACGCCTCCTTTCTACTTACTGAATGTGAATCTATGGCCTCTCGACCATGTGTTCCTCTGATATGCAAGCCACCTAGTTACTGAACTCATAAAGTTTCCAAATTTGGCATTTTTAGAGATGATCAAGCACCATAGAATCTGTTATAGGTATTTTTGGCAGCACATAAAGATAAAGAGCCAAAGAAACAACAGTTGGAGATGCAGATTTTCTTGTGTATTGTCATAAGGAAAGGGCGAAGAAGTTTTTTCAGCCCTGTGAAAGTTAAAAAAAAGTGGAAAAACAGGCCTAAAGAGACTGGGATTAATAAACACATCTCCCAGTATTTACGAGGGAGTTTGGGAGGAACAGAAATTTTCTTTCCAGTTACTGAATGTATCGAACATTTATTATTATTATTTTTTTTTTTTTTTTTTTTAGACCGCTTGACTGTTAACCTTATTTTGAGGGTTCAGCTCTGAGGTTCGTTTAGTATTGCCAGTGCTTTCATTCTTTTAATATTTTTTTGTAAATAAATCGTGTTATTTTGTCATCACTGCAGTCAGATCTGACTGATTTGTCCATTCAAACACCATGAAAAGAACCCATCATGCATGCTCCAGTTATGTTGGTGGGCAAACTACAGCATTTTTTTATAACATAGTATATATATATATATATATATATATATATATATATATATATATATATATATATATATATATATATATATATATATATATATAGTTGTAAAATGAGATTAGCATGTTCTAAAAGTAAAATTGCTTTTCTTGGGCTTTTAATTCTGCTTCACTTGAGATTGGTGAAATTGTTTGATACTTAACTATATATTTTTAATTTTGATTTGATTCTTTGATATATCAACATAGCTAACATCTCTAACTATTTATATTGAAATTATATATAATTCATTCAATGCATTGCTCAAGTAGTAATTTATTTTCTTCCTTAGATCTCTGGATGCAATTCTGCACTTTCTTCTTGTATGGTACTACTGTACTTTGACCATAAGGGAAAGTATCCTGGTTGTGAATGGTTCCAGGTAAATACAGGGTGATACAGAAAAGAGAACTTTTTAACAATCCAATAAAACCAAGAGTGATGGATGTAAAACATTTTATTCATCATAATTGAAACCTTAAAATTTGACATTTAAGAAACATTAATCTAATTTATCATTTTTAAAAATTGCACCCTTTAGATGCTGTCCTCTTGTATGAATGCATTTTTTAAATCTGCTGTTAAGATTCCTTATTGACTACTGCAATATCTCATTGGATACTGTGAATTTTATCCTGAATTCTCTGTTTTAACTCATCCCGAGTTCTTGGTTGAATCCTGTACACTTTACTCTTGAGTTAGCCATAAAAGAAAAATCACAGATAGATAAATCTGGCAATCTAGTGGGCCATGAAAAGTTGCCGAATCTTGAGATCAGATGGCTATTGAACAATTCTCTCACAGCTTCCATTGATTGTCATGCAATATGGGATGTTGCTCCATCCTGTTGAAACCAGGTTTCTTCAATGTGTGGAAAATTGTTCAATTCAGATTTAACAAAAGACTGTAACATTTCTACATAATGATCCACATTAACAGTTACTGTAATCTCTTGCTCATTTTCTAATAAAAAGGGTACACCATACCTTATTAGCATGTAAATAGCACTCATGAACTTCATTAGGATTTGTGTCTGTCCAATAATGGTAGTTCTGCTTATTCACATAACTTGTGAGATGAAAATGGGCCTCATCTGACATTCACAACTTTCATAGAAATTCATTGTTATTCTTTATAATTGTTCTTATTTGTTGATAGAATTCTAATCGCAACTGGTAATTATTTTCCTATAGTTATAGAACTATATGTAGCTTGTATGGAGGAAATTTAAAATCTAAATGAAAAATTTTATGGGCAGTCTCAGGGGGCATTTCAAACTTAGCTGTTTGTTTACAAATTGAATGCTGTGGGCTGTGTAGGACAGAATTGCATGTAACTTCAAAGTTCTGTGGAGTACGAGAACTACTTGGTCATCTTGCTGGTTTCTTATTTGAGGTAGATCAGTTTCTTCAAAGTTATTAATACAACTTTTTACTGCATGTTTTAATGGGACAGTACTATGGCATCCTAAGTTGTAAAAACTTTGAAACTCCCTCTATGCAGCTTCCAAACTATCACTGTTTTTACAAAACATTTTTATGGCAAACACATGCTGTTGTCTGTTCTACTGACCCATGGTTACTAAAATTGCAAAGTGTTTACTTCTCAAGGTCACTATCCCTCAGTGCTGGTACCTGCTCATGGCTGCCACTATGCATTTCAAAATATTTTTTGTGTTAATCTGTGCCTTAACTTTTAATTAATATTTTACTTGACAGTTCAGTTCATCCCATTGAAAAATCTAGATTTTAACTCTTTATTCTAACCTTATTTGAAGAAATAATCCTCAAAGATAACTTAGAAAGCACAAATTCTTATTCCAAAATTCAATAAACAATTCCAAACTTCCAAAATTCAATAAACTGTAATATAGTCTGTGACAACTGCAATACAATCACAACTATTATATCTGAGACATTATTGTTACAATCTGGTTCGCAATTTCAGTGACATCTTCCTTTTTGTTTTTATAAGCCGTTCAGGACAGCAAGAGGGAGAAAAATGTTTTCTCCTGTCCTGGGCAATTTGAAAGGATGTATACATACTGGCAATTTACTCTGTTAAGTCTAATTTCATTTCAAAATCCGTAAAAAATCATAACATCAATTCCCTATACGGAAATTAATAGATTATAATCACTGAAATAGCACAATCTTCTATAATAAAAATTTTGTGACATTAAAAACAAAAAAAAACAATTATGAATTTTTAAGAAAATAGTTTAGTTTTAAGAAAAATGATGTAATTTTAAATATAATTTATACTTAATGTGAGTAAAAAAAATTACCTTTTCACAAATTTGAACAAATTACTTGTAAAACTAAATGATTTATATTCCAGGCAAATTTCATGAAGTAAATAAATAACTATCGGAATGTTAATTATTATTTTATATCTATTTGTCATTTGCACTTTAATTATTTTCATTATTATCCATATAATCAAATATTTCAATATTATTTAAATAGTCTAATTTACTGTTATGTGTATTAGAAAAATTATTTTTCTCCATTTCACTGTCTGATTTGTTCATAAATTTTAAAGTCCCACTCTCAGAGTATTTCATTCTTTTCCTTGAAGACTGAAATAAAACTGACCCAAAATATGCAAAATCTATCTAGCAACTGCAAACAATTCCTACCACTGACTAATAAATACTGTATTCTTTCCTTATTTAGTTCCAATATAACCACAAACACCAAGTGTACATTAAATCATAATCCTTGTAATGATTTGAACATGTTCTACTGTTTACATATTCCAACTTTAAAAAAAAAAAAAAATTAAAAAATTAAAAAAAAAAAAAAAAAAAACTGAAAGCATTCTTTGACAGTTAATAATCTGTGAAGTATTATTTGAAATGTAACAGACTTCAACTGCCATCTAGTGCTATTCAAAAATTGAATAAAATGTTCTGATTTCAAGTCACACTGATGTGATCAGGTTCATGGGACACAAACTGCCTGCTTACATTAGACCGCAGGCCCTGAAAGGATAATTTCAAGATCTCATATATGTATGCATGGTCCTGAATGGGTTAAATCATTTCATAAAGATATGTTTAAGATGATGATATGCAGGCAGACTCATGTCGAATCTTTAGTTAATTGGTATTTTATGGTACTTTGGTTACTACTTCTAGATCAAAACATTTTCTTAAATAAATCATTTTTATAATTAATGAAAATATATGTCATTAATAAAAGTGTTTCATTACTAACAGTCCCTTATTGAATAACAGAGTTTGTTAGGATTGTAGATGTAGTGAGAAACTATAATTTGAAAATGCAAGTAGATTCATAGACAGTTTTTGGTGGAATTTTTTGTTGCCATTGTGTCTTATTTTACCATTTTTTGAATTAACTTTTTGTTAAAATATAGTAATATAATGAGTTTAAATTTTCCCATGCTGATATTTCTTGATTAATGTATGAATGATTTATTTCCATTGCATTTATTATTTTAACCTTAATATTTTCAATTTCAGAATCAAAGGATGGTGGCGGGCTCATCATTTTATCACAACAGTTTTGGCTGGAGTGTTAATTTTGTGGTAAGGGTCTGAATTTTAAAAATGTGGTGTATCTGAAAAGATATTAACTGACTGTAATTTTACATCCTTTTTCTTTAGGCATGATGGGGAGTCCTATCAGATATTCAGAAAACAATTCATGTGGTATTCTTGTTATTCAAGTGAGTTGTTATTTTTGAATAGTTTTTAGTTTTAAAATTCTTCTTTTCATATGGTTTATTCAAGCATTTAACTCTTTCTTGGAAGTTAACTACTTGTATTAGGAAACACTTGTATCGCATGTCATAACTTTGGTATGTTTGTGCCTATACGGTCAGCTTCTTATGTGATGCACCAAAGAAAAAATTACATTGTTCAAAGTAGATCATTGTTATGTTTCATAACTATGTCCTGTATTTAAAAAGATAAGAGTATTTACAAGGTACTTCTGTAAACGGTATGATGAGAAACTTTGTGCTTGGCCTTGTTTATGAATTTTTCACACACATGAGGATATGTTGTAAATATTATGACACCATCACTTGCCCAGATATTCAAATAACCCTTCTCATGTTAACTATAACTATATGTATTGTATGTTGTTAAATTTATAGTCTATAAGAATATTAGAATATTAACTCTTACGATGTAAAGAAAATTAAACTATTATATAAAAGCGAAGGTGATTTATATTTTTTTTTAAGTCAAACATAAAAAAGCAAGATAAATACATAAAGCCAGAAAAAAACCTGGGCAGGCTGGATTTGTGCCAATCCTGGTTTGTGTATATACATACATATACCAAATTATAAACAATCCTTTTTATTTACTCCATGTTTTTGCTCAGTAAAAAAAGTAGTGCATAATGCAAACTTAGATGTATTATGTAAATTGCATTAAATCCCAATGAAGTAGTGACATATGACCCTACTTGAATGTTTTCTATCTTAACTTTGTATTAATGAAGGCATTTTAATTTAAATTAAACTTGCATCATGAGAAAATATTAAAGCATGAGTGTTTCATTGTGATTTATTTATTTCATTAGGTTTCCTCCAATTTTTACAGTATAATTACCAACAAGGTTGTTTGTATCGGTTAAGAGCTTTGGGGGAAAGGCACAATATGGATATAACTATTGGTGAGTTCTTTTATTTTGGCTTCAATTTGTGCTTTAAATTGATTTTATGCTTCCTGTTAATATTGCTTTGTGATTTGCTTTTTGAAATTTCTTCCAGTCATTCTGCTGTGGGATGCAAAGTAAGCATCTCCCAATTAGTGTTTTATTTATCTGCATGTCATCTATCTATTTATGATAAAAAACTTTTAAATGTAGCATAGTGAAATTCAATTAAAATTATAAACATTATTTTTTTTAAATCAAATACCGACGTTACAGCCCATATGGGGTCATGATCTACAGTGCCAGTCATTGTTTTCATGACCAAGGACCCTTGGTTGTGAAGCGTATGTCTCAGTTAGGTGGTCAACCTTATTTGGAACCCTCAGTGTTTAGCTCCCAAGCATGCTTGGTGCTCAGTTTCTCTACCCACTGAAGGGATGAAAGGCTGAGTCAACTTTGCCAAGCCTGAGGATCGAACCTTGGACCTGTACCTTAAGAGCACAAAGTGCTACCTCAACACCACTCGGCTTCAAAATCAAATACTATTTAAAACTAAAATTTGTACTGCTTGATTTTTAAAAGTATTGTTTCTTGTAATCTAAATTTAAATATTAAGTAGTAATTGATAAGTTTTTTTTAAACAATGTAACTTTCAACTGCAAAATATGCTTGAAAAAAAAAGAAAAAATCAATAGCGTTTAAGTTAAATATACTATTGAAAACATTGATATTTGTATATCCAATTACTTCAGCCATCTAGTGATTATTAGTATAATTTCTGTATTAAAATCAGGATAATTTTTTTTTAATAATGTTTTTCAATAAAATTAACCTACTTTAGAATCTGAACTAGAGTACTTAAATAATATATTATTATATTTTTTCTATAAAGTAAGTTTTCCTTTAGAGTAAATAAACAGTATGTTTTTCTATAAAATTTTCTTATATAGAAACTTTACAATCTGAACCAGAGTGTTTAAGTAATACATTTTAGCTGAATGCTGGCCGATTGGTTAGGGTGCTGATCATTGGTACCAGAGTTCATGGGTTCGAATCCCACTATGGCATGGTATTCGTAGCCATTTGGAATCGGCTTTAAGCGGTAGGTCCTGCTCTCATTAGCCCTCGTGTGCTAAACAGTAGACAGTAGCGCTCCAAACCAAACCAAGTAATGCAGTTTTTTTCTTTAGAGTGAATATACTTTTTTTTTTATTTAGAATATTTTTTCTATAGTGATAGTTTCTAAATTAATGTAATCAATAAAATTCATCAATTTAATTAAGACAGAACCATAACAAATTTGGACTTTAAACATCATCAAAATAATTAATAAAATTGCAAATACTTTTTCAAAATGAGATCAACAAACTAAATTGATGAAAATTTACTCAATGATTTGCTATATTTTTTGGTAGAATGTAGATAATATTTAATGAATAATACATTGATTAGTGAGTTATAAAAATTTCACAAACATATATATCTCCCACTGTGTATTTAACACCGTGACTTAAAATTAGAAGAGGTGCATCTTGAATTGTTGAGTTAAAATTGATGTTTTACTAGATTGTACTAACGTGTTATTTATTTTTCTCCAGATGGTTTTCATTCTTGGATGTGGAGAGGCCTTAAATTTTTGCTGCCATTTTTAATCATTGGCTATGTAAGTATCTAAAAAGGTAGATCATTTTTGGGTTTTAGCCTCTAGATTTCATATAAAACAACTAGGTATGTATTTGCTACATTTTTACCTCATGGATTCAATTGTTTTTGTAGTGTTGGCAACTGTACAATGCGCACACATTGCTTCAACTCACTTTAACAGACCCAAACATTGAATGGCAAGTATGTAACATTTGATGAAATTCTTACTCAACCTTTTGATATTTATTTCTTTATTTTGTTGTCTTTGTTTGGTTAATCTAATGCTAGTTTTTAATCTCTTGAAGGTGCCCATTGCAGGCTTGCTCTTCTTGACTCTATTTACGGGCAATTCTTTGACCACAGCCATAAGTGTGCATCAAAAGTTGAAAGACTTGATTATGAGAAAGTTACAATAGTTTCCACATATTGTTATAAAAGTCCTTAATTTTATAAAGGCAGTATTATTTTTGTATTTTTATATATTTACATTCATATATTATTAAGTGCCAAATTATATATTTGATAAAATAACTTTAATGAATTGTTACATGCTTATCAAGTTTATTTTAAAAATTGTAAAACTTGTAATTGCTATTTTGATATTGCAATTTTAAGTAATATAATTATAACATAAGTAAAGAATTTCATGGTGGTTTCCTAGTAAAAATATTAAAACTTTAATACAGTGAAACCTTTCTGAGCGGCCACCTGTCCGTACCTAGAATATTTGGCTGCTGAGAGGGGTTGACCGCTCTAAAGGGTTTTATTTACTATTATAAGTTATTTTCTATAATGCATAATATAAACAAGTTTGACATATATTCCTTATGTAAATGAAATTTAAAACTTATCTAAAGAGAAAATAGTAGTTTATTTCATGCTTCTTTTCATTTTCTCTTTAAAAAAGGTTACAATTTGTTTCTGTTTGTTCTGTAGTCTTCGTACTACCTCAAAATCAAATTCATTTCTTTAATGACTTTGTTGATTTCCTTTCTTCTGCAGTTAAATAATTCAGCTAACTTTCTTGGCAATTTACCATTCTCATATTCGTGCAGAACTTCAATACTCTGCTCGAGGTTTAGAAAAACGCATTTCGACATCATTGCAACTCAGATCACTGACCAACTAATGAAATGAAACTGGTGTGAATGGTATTTTTGCTGACAGAGGTGCAATTCTTCCTTATTTTTACCAATTGGAATTCCAAACAAAGGCCCTAGGATACCTTCAATGCTTGATTGTCCAGTTCCTCCCTCAGTTTCTATGGATGGTGCAATAGGGATTCCCTATCTGAAGGGTGTGGGGAGAATACAAGAGATAACAGATTTAATCTTTCCTAGAAAAGTGGGGGGACCCCGGGAATGGACTTCTCAAGTTATTCCTTTGTCTTATATCTGACCATAAACTTGACTTCGAGTTTTTTCACTCAGAATTAAAGCATGGAGTGAATAGAATTTCCTGAAAAATGAAAGGGGTAATCCCACTTGGTGGCTGTTTAAAGGGGGTCAGGTGCCCGCTGATACAGGTTATTTCACCATTAGGTCTATGAGTCGGAGAATCCAGGCAAGGAAAAATTGGCCGTTTAGACAGGTGGCCGCTATACAGGGGTGACCGCTCGGAGAAGTTTCCCTGTATTTCAAACTGATTGTTAGAAAAAAATTTATAAACACATATTTTGAATTTCTATACTTTATATTAATACACTCACTTTACTTAAGATTTTATCATGCTTAAAAAATTTGACTAGGTCACAAATAAAATCAGTTGTAATTAAAAAGTTCTGTAGATGAGTTATTTAAAATTTAATCAAAAATATTCATCATTTAATACATCCTATTAAATTTTGAAAAGTATTTATGCACAAGGTTTCCAAGGGGAAACTATTTAAAAAAATATATGTAGTTCACAATTTCTTGCTCAATAAATTTACACAATTTCTTTCTATTCTTTAATAAAACTAGTTTTAGACATAAATTTATACATTCTAATATAAACAAATAAAATCCATATGCATTTAAAACAGAAATATTCCTTTCTGCCTCTAGGGTGTTCAGATTAGCCTGTGAGTATTGCAGGACACCCTTAAAGTTTCAGTAAATCAGTAAAAAATAGTAAGAAAATAAGCTAGTGTTTACAATTTTTTTAATGAAAGTATTAGCTAAATTTTTATTAAGTCTCTCATTTGAAATTTGAATCAGGCTTACTCAAAAGGCATTTTAAATTGACAGGCAGCCAATTAAATAAAAGATTGAAGAAATTTACCATTTGTTTATATTAACGCATACTATTTTGATGCTAAATTGAAAAGATCAACTACAATTAAGCTTAATATATTTCAAACTGAAAATAACTCAAAGGAAAATATTTCAAAATTTGGGTGTTTTGAACATATCCATTTAACAGAAAACTTAGTCAAAAATAAGTTTTTGCTGGATGATGGGCAAATGGTTAGAGTGCTGATCTTCAGCCAGGTACCGAAGTTTGTGGGTTTGAATTGCACTGCAGCATGGATGTTTGTAACCATTTGGAACTGGTTTTAAGCAAAAAGTAGACTGCAGCTCTCCAAACCATTTCTAAATATAAGTTTTTGGGATTTAATGGGATAGTTTGTATTATTTTATTGCTCATACATATTTTAATCAATCTATAGTAGATTAACAAATTATTTTATTCCTTCCCATGTTAGAATCAATTTAATATTGAATGTCAATTTTAATTTAATTTTAAAATGTGTCATTTCAAGTACAAGTTTTGAAGTATTAATTTTTTATCTCCGTCCCAGTGATGAAAAAAATATATAAATAACTGCAATTTGCAGTTAAATGATTATTTTTATACATTTTTATAATAATATTTATGTATTTTATAAAACTTTTGAAATTTATTGTTTTGTACTCATCTAATGAATATATTATGTACAAAAGTTAATAAAATGTTGAAAGTTAACTGTTTATTTTTTTACTTATTTGATACACATAGTTTTATATCTATTTTATTCATACAAAACTGTGTTAAATCTTACATACTTCAAAACACTGTTTAATATATAGTTAATGTAAAACATTTCAGTTTTTATTTTAATATTCTCAGGAATATCTATAGCAGCTTTTCTTCAACTATTAAGCATATGTACACAGCTCTTATTCCAGAATGTGGATAATAAGCTAGATGTTTAAAATTTTATGAAATTTGGACTCAATTTGAGGTTTTAATTACAAACCTGTGAATTTTAATAAGAGTAGTGATTCCTAATTGCTTCATTTTCCGTTATAAATTATATTTTTTACTTAAGTTATGCAATTTTTTGTTTCCTTTTTTTAATTTGTTTTAAAAATTGTATTTACTAAATAAATAAATAAATATATATATATATATATATATATATATATATATTGAGATACTCTGTCATTTACGGTTTTATTTAAAACACTTTACATGTTCAATTATTCTAATTTGGTATTTAATTAAATAGTTAAAAAAATTAACCTTAATAATAAATTATAATTAGTAAAAATATGCTTTCATTTCTATTCTGATTAATAATACCATGAATTACATTTATATCAACTTATTTTACAACTAACACGATGGGATCTTGGGCCTGTTAATTGTCCAAAATTTCAACTGTTATCAAAACAGGATGAAAGCACATCCATTTAAATTGATATATCTATAGCCTTATGAGCATTTTCTTGTTTCATTTGATTAATTTATTTAGCTTTAATTAATTTCTAGAAAGTTTAGAATAACCTTTTAGATGCAGGGAAAAGATTGCATTTTTTAAAGACATAAATAAATGGTGTCCTCTTAATATATTAAATTACAAAATTGAATTTTTGTTTTCTAGATAATGAACACACACAGTTGTATTATTTTACACAGAACTATTATTTATAACAATGCAGTGATGAATGAATAAGAATATATATTGATATTTTGTGAAAAATATATCACAATGTTAAAATTTAGTTATCACTTAGCCCTATTTCTAACATTTAAAAGTATAATTACAGAAAAAAAATCTCATGTTATGTGAAAATATTCTAATTCTACTTTTTTCTTAAAAAAAATAAATAAATAAATAAATAAAATCTCTAGTAAACTTAACTGAATGACCTACTCAATTGTCAGGAGTTTTTCTCTTGGAAGCATTATTTATATGAAATATAAAGAGAAAACTTGTCTCCTGTAAGTTATCCTTTAACTCTTGCAAGAAGTGGTTTTAGGCTTAGTTTTAAGGTTTTAGAGTTAAAAAAATACATCTGTCAATTTTGTTTTACTTCATGAGAAATTCACATTATCTAATATATATAGATCAGGGCTGTTCTGAACTATTAACTGCCTGTTGCAAGATAGTATTCAACTGTCTCCTAGCAATACAAATTCCCAGTAAATTCAAAATTTAAGCCAACACATAGAAACCCACTCTTATAGGACTGTTCCATATTATTTACTAGGTCAGACACTGCAGTGCTTTTTTTCCCCTCTTTTTCTAGAAATCTCTCCTTTTTTCCTTATTTCACAGTATTCCTCCTTCTATTCCTTTTTTTCTCAACATTCAGAGAGTTATGTAACAGCAGAATGGATCACACACATTGTCTTTCCTGCGTTTTGATAGCATTTTTGTTTTTCTAATATCTTCTTTCGGTGGGTTATTCACCACCCTTCCCCAAACAAAAAGTCTTAGGCTATTTATTGGCAGTACAGGTGTTAGAAAATTATCAGCAAATAGCAATCAGTTAAGTGTCAAAATGAAAAGGTCACCTGAACTTTGTCTAATCTAGTTTTGAGCAATCTGCTTAGCTTGTTTCTGAACCCAAGGGAAAAGAAATGTTACTTTGGGACTGCACACTTGAAAATTTACTGCCAGATCAAATATTGAGTCCAGGGATGATTCTGATCCTAAACTTTTTGTGGGTTCAAAATTGTTACAAACACATTTTTTTCGAAAATTTTAAAGAATAATAAAATTAAGGAAAGAGCCTTTTTTCTCATATATATATATATATATATATATATATATATATATATATATATATATATATATATATGTATATATATATATATATTGACGATAATCTGAAAGTTTTCTTCCTTTTCTATGCCCATCATTTTTTCTCTTTGCCACATCCCTTTTTTTTCTTTTTTTTTTTTGACAAAGAGAAGGAAGAATAGTTTTCAGTTGACTCTTGCAACACGTGCTTCAATGTCAAAATGCTGTGCGATGCTCAATAAATAAAACATCTAGAACTTGTTATAATAGTACAGCTAAGCCGTAATTGTGTGTTTATGGTGGGGAAACTGTTGGAAGTTGCAGCCAAATTGGCACCTTCCATAACTTCCAATAAATCTTGGCAATTTTTTTTTTTTTTAAGTTAACCAAGGCAGGAAGTTTTACTGCCATCTTGAGCATCACTCGTTAAAGAAGCTGACTCTCATTGTATGTTTGGTGTGACATCTGCACATCAAACGCAATTGTGACTTCAACTCTCACTCGGCAGCTACGAACTGTGTAATTTTGTGATTGGCTGAGTGGGGGAGGAAGCTGCATGATTATGTTAAATTGTATGCGATGTCTGTTGCTGGATATATAAGAGGACCTGTGGATTGTTTTTTGTACTTGTGCATTTTTCCTGGCACGTAGGCAGATAATGTATATGTTACTTTAAGATTTAAAAATAAATTTACTTTTTTTGTTTATTAAAATAGCCTGTTGTTTTCATACGCAATATACAGAACTGCAGTTATTTTTTATCTACAGTTGTAACTTTATAGTACTCATGAGAATTACCACCAGAACCCCTACTCTGCTCAGTACCAGTATTGAGTTCTTCGTCTCAATACTGGTAACAAACTGGAAAATGCACATTTTTTTTAATGGACCATCATAGTTAATACAGCGATCATAACATGGGGCTCTCATATGGTAGAAATATGTTTTAACAACTTGCATTATTTTTTCTTTATAAATACCCCCCAAATGCACATGAATGTAGAGGATAGGGTCTTTCAATTGCTAATAATCTTATCTAAATAAAGAAACAGTACAATTTGGTATCCATATTATGCATAACTTAAATTTTCCATCTTATGACATATCTGCTTTGCTTTTTTTTTTATTGTTCAGAACTACTTTTAAGTAAAAACTCCTTAAAAATTGATTTCAGATATTGCAAATCAATTTCTTTTGAAAAAAGCAATATATAGTAATAGGTGAAAAGTTTTCATTAAAAACTAATACAAGTTTAGGATAACATTTATTCCCAATCAGGAAAGGGCACAGAGAAAAACAACTAGTTTCCTCTCTAAATACTTTCAACAAAATTATCTTTTTCTTATATATTAAAAAAAAAAGAGCTTCAGTCAGTATTTTCACTACAGTCATAAAATGCAAAATACTTGTTTATCATCTTTCATTAAAAACTATTACGACATGAAATTTGCCCACTTTAAACCAGCTTCATAATGCACAAAATTCTTGCATTTTGAAAAATTTGAATACGTTTTATATTTTGAATCAAACAGTTTCATCATATGCAAAATTTTAACCTTTTTTTTCCTTTTTGTAAAATCTTTTCATTCTACATAAAATTTTCAAATTTAATTCTTTAGGCATCTATTTTTGTTTCCCTTCCGGCTGCTATTCCTCTTATTATAATAGGAATACACAAAAGTATTTCCCACATAACAATGCCCTGTTTATTTCAGCTAACACCCCTAAATTGGGGAGGGTAGCTGACATTACTCTGAAAATTGGACTTTTCCCCTTTCTGTGAAATCTGACAGAACAATAACACACACTGCATTTACCAAAATGTACAGAAATTTGTTCTCAAAAGAAACAAGTGTTAGACATCCTACTGTAGAATAACAACCACCACAGTTAGGATGCAATTTTATGACAATCAAACTCACTATTTTCTACATGAAAAAACATTGTAGAATATTTGAATTGAATATTTTTTTCCAGTATCTACACATCGTGTTTTAAATTTTTAGAATTTCACTTTGTTTAAGGGAAAGGGTGAAATTTTTTTTTTTTTTTTTACTATAACGAGAATCTTGTTCAGTAAGCATATTTTTATGTTAATTATTCTATCGGCCGCCTGGATGCACACATGCTTGCAATGTACACTTTCTAACCACAGCCTTGATATAGGTATCTACTAATTACTACCAAACCTACTACTAAAGTTTAATGCATTTAGGATTTTATAAAAATACATTTAGAAGCATGCAAACAATTATATCAAAATATTTATTTTAGAAATTTACACAACATATGCACAAAAATATTGCCATAGAAATTTATCTTAAATATTTACATGTAGGTGAAAAATTAACTTATATAAATTGATGTATATAAAGTTCTGAAATTCTAAATGATATTGTTCACTTAAGTTTAGGAGATGTTATTATAAAATTCTAAAATCCTAACAATCACTTTGGAATATGAAACTTCTTGCTGGAATCTTTTGCATGATCAATGAGCAATTGGCATGGAGTGAATTGGGTTCCATACAAGGCCTGGAACTGCTCCATCCATTTCAGGATTTTATCGGCACCATACGAATCTGTGTATCGGAAGGGACCACCCAGGTATGGGGGAAAACCAAGTCCAAACACTGCTCCAATGTCCCCTTCCAACTAAAAAGGAAAATGACAAAGTTTAAAATATTGTAACACATACAATTCATAATTCCAGCTTTTTCAATATAAGAGAAAAGATGGCCTAAAATTAACAGGCATTTTCTCATATGTACAGAGAAAAAATATTGTTAACATTTTGATGAATATCAGCATTTGAGGTCTTCTATTTTATATGTCTATCATATGCAAATGCAAAACATGAAAGAAATATGTCATACCGGCCAACTTTTAAGAATTCAGTAAAACTTTACTGTTTGTTAGTGGTTGACGTTCAGTGGCACAAGTAATTATAATTAATAAGTTATTAAACTGTATTTCCTATCCTAGGAAAATTGTAATTAATAAAATTTTTATGCATATCATTATACACAAGGAAATATTAGTTAATTTTTTGTTCAATTAAATTTGTTTTTAAAAAAACACAATTAACTTAGTTGAAACTGAATATATATCAGATATGGGCAAAGGGAAATCATTATACTGATTATTAATACTTATTTTGATCATATTTATTGTAATTTTAATAAATATAATTACTTTATTTTCATTTATGAGATACTTTATCTTTTAAAATCCATTATAATTAGCTAGTGGGATATATATGCAATCAAAATACAATATCCAGGCAATGCTGCATTTGGCGGTTGCTAGAGCAGTGCCAAATGTATACTTAAGCCACAGGATTTTTATACATCTTTTTATAAATAATGTTAATTAATCCATAAAATTAAACCCCAAACTTTAAATTTTACATATAATCCATAACAGTTGTCAGGTATATGATATAAAGATTTTAAGCTAAAATGGCATCCAATTTTGGATAATATCAATTGATTTGAAAAGTAATGTACTGTGCCAATCTAATCACAGGGCTAGTCTATATCCCCCTCTTTCTGAGGTAGCCATTTGTCTTGCATAACAATCACTTTAACAAATGAGTTAAAATATTAGCAAAATCTTTCAGGAGTATTTTGTTTCAATGAATAAAGATTAACTTTACATCCCCACCTCAACTCTCCACCAACAACCTCACAAAAATGAAACCTATTTTGCCTCTGTATGGGAAAAAAAAAGTAATTTCATAGAATTCATTAACAATCTTGTAAAAGTAAAGAGTTTTGTTTTGCTCTAGACCAGGGGTAGGCAGATTGAGGATCTTCAAACTATATCTTTATGCACTGTATAAAAGACAATACAGTAAAACATCAAGAATCCAGCAGCACTGGCAATCTGGTACTAATGGCATTTTCTTAATTTATTTACTTTTTTAAAAATTCTGCAGATGTGTTTCTTGCACTAATGACTTTTTTTATGCTTTATTGGATTTAAGCTCTAATTAAAATATCTTGCTTTTACAGTCTGAAATACTGATGAGATTAATTTTTCAAACACAACATCCAACTATATAAATAACAAATAAATTAAAAACAGCTTTGCCCAGGATCAGAAATTTGGAAGGTCTTCGATGAGTCAAATACAAATACACGGAATTTGTTTAACTGCTGTTTGTAAGTTAGGTTTTAGTATGGATTTCAGCACTGGATCATCCATCTAACATATAAAAGTAGAAAGCTAAAATTATCAAAGCAAATAAAACTGACAGATATGTTTAATCAAAATAGGTTTTTTTTTGTTTTTTTTTTCCTATTTTTTCCCAAAATGTTAAAATTATCTGCCCTTTTATTAAAGCTATCATAATTTGCATTATTACTTCTTATTTGATTTAAAAAAAAAAAAACTAATGATGTGTATTGCTGCTTTATAACTATTCATTTGAAATATATCAAGTTTAATAATTTTAATAACAAGTAGTTTTAATAATTTGTTTGGATTTTTGTAAGAGAATACAGAATACATATTCTTTTAAAGCTACTACACATTTTAAACTGTTTCAAGAAATATTTCGTTCAATGCTGCAATTGATCGCCAATTTCAAATTTATTTATTTTAGTACCTATAATTTTTAAAATTGACAGCACAAATTTCCCACTGATGCTGGATTATTGATACTTAACTGTATATATAAAATGGTGTTCTCATTTTCATTATCTTATTGTTTTTTTAACAATTTAGATCTTTTCTCTTGAAAGTCTGCCAATCTCTGTTCTATACAAAAGTGAAAATAAAATCCAGATTTGGCTTGAACAATTTCCAATCTCTGAAATTAATAAGAGGAGGATAGATTTTTATACTCACAGGATTAGCTAAAATACCCTCTTGTAAGCAAAGTATCGCCTCATTAACAAATCTTGTGACCAATCTCATTTGCTGCTCTTCTTTGGTACATCTACAAAACACAGATGGATATTCTTAAAGGTTGAAAAAATTTTAATAACTTCTTTAAAAGTATTAAATCTTAACAACAACATTTTTTCACAAAGATACAGCATTGGATAAAAGAATACAAATACATTCACTAAGGAAATACTTTTAAAGAAAAGGATAACTGAGCTTTTCATTCAGGTTTCACATATAATCCATATAACAGGTATTTTTTAAATTTAAGAATAAGATACAACTTTGGTAAATTTACACCACTGATCAAATTACAAGCAACAAAAAAATAATTTTTTGAATGCATTAAATTGAAAAGTAATATCTGTAACACAGATTTCTATCTACATGCTTTTGATACAGTATGGACCTCATTATAAATACAATACCCATTATTAAATTTTAAAAAACTTTTTCTATTATTATTACTTTTTTTCCTTCATTTTGTTACTAAAAGACACATCTTCATTTTGCATATGTGTAATAACAATCCCACTTTCAGTGATTCTACTTTATAAAATATGCGGATGAGTGCAATTATTTTTTCAAACATTTATTCCACTTAAAATAATTTTATTTTATTTTTTACATATCATTTCCTGTTTAAAATTAAGACTGTTTTTTAGTTTTGGGATTTATGCAAACTTTCAAATATAAACATAGAATTAAATCTTTTATGATTCAACAAAAGAGTGACTAATTTTTAATCATTGCTATTTTGCCCAACTGTTGGGGAGCTAATTTATCAAGCTAATTTTCGAGTTAATTACTCTAATTTATGGATGTTAACAAGACCCATATTTTTTTCATTAGCAGGTCTCTGGGACTCAGGTTGGGGATAGTTTAGTATGAAAAGTGTCATTTATTATTTTAAGGATGAAGTGGATAAAGATTTCACTTTAAATTTAAAACTATTTTATGCACCATTTAAAATATATTAAAATTTAATTTACAAAGATAGTTTGTTTAAACATTTATGTTGTTGTTACTCATACCCCTGGTGAAAGAAAACCTACACCAGGGCCAACAGATTGTGTTCCAATATGTGACTTCTCTATTGCTAAGGGTAATATACAGCTTCACTTGTGCAACGAAACATGAGAGCTGAAGAAGGGATGTGCCTTTCATTTGATGAGCACTGCTTAAGTGAAAGAAAGGGCAGAAATTGCTAAAGTGGGTTCTTGTAATTTAGAAAAAGGAACCACATAAAAAAAAAACACCAGGCTGCCTCTAGCAGAATCATTTTGGAACTTGTAGGATATTGCAAAAACTAATTTTATATGCCCCAGCCATTAATGAATACATAGATCTTGGGCCAGCTAAAGCCTCGATCCTGCTACCCTACAATTACGAGATTGCTGCCTTTATCAACTGTGCTACTGTGGGTCACATATATTTGTTATTATAGCTAAGCAGAAATTTTTTTTAAAAATCTTTCTTTCATTTTACCAAAGTGTCATTAAGAAATTATTTATAAAACAATATTAACCTTCTAGCATGCACATCTGCAGAAAATATAAGGCAACTTCAGTTTTTAATGCACTCTTTTCATACACTGCAGCTGCAAGTTTCTTAGATCCACTCATTGCCCAGAAATCCCAGGCAATTAAAAATAATAGGGGCTAATTTTCTTATGTGACTGGCAGAACGATTTTGCCATGTTACATATATATATATTTAGAAAGAGAATAGTGTTTCTAATATGCATTAAGAATTTCATCGAATAAAACAAATAATACATACTCCTTCGTAGGGGTAATACTGTATTTCTTCATTATATTTTCAGCTTCAGAATTTACTTCTCTATCTTTAACTCCTGGAGTGTAAACAAAGCATCCTTTACCCGATTTGCGGCCTATGAAAAAGAAAGTGAGAAAATAAAATATATTTTCTTTCTTAAAAGAAAAATTGTACAAAAATGATTCACTTTATTTTTAATGGCAAACAATGAAGATGAACCACATGAAGATGTACATAAGCAAAATTTCAAGGTTGTCTAATCTATATTTTTAACATTTGGGTTTTTGCAAATAAAGACAAATTTAAGCACATAATAACCCTTTGAATGCAATGGAAAACACTATAGAAATAACAAAGTCAAACATTAATTGTACAGTAAATGCCACTTAATGTGATCAAAGTTTATTACTCAATTAATATTATCAATAACCTCTGGTTCTGAAAAGATGTATTTGAATTAACACAAAAATGACTGTTTAGTGTTATGAAGTTTTAGGTCAATTAATTTATTTTCAATATGAGATTTCCAGAGAAGTTTGTGGAGCATTTCATTATATGAGATAGGGAAACATCATAAACAATGAGGACATTCTTCTCAATGTTCTTGGGGAAGAAAATTAGCGCTACACTTAGAACGACTGTTCGAGATTTCAAGTATAGACATTGACCAAAACCTAGAAACTTCAGCTGCATTAATAGATTACGACATTTATGAATTTACATTGAACATAAACACATCAACATCTATTTCTCATGAAGATAAACCAAAAAATGTTATTGAGGACAAGAAGACAAGAACAAATGCTGATATGAGGAATATGTTTCGAATTTTGCAAGTGAAAAAAAAATGAAAGATGAGGCTGATGGGTTTGGTTTCATAAACATGATGAATATAAATGCTTTGTTAATGATTTATTCCATAATAAGACCAGCAATAAAAAATTTGTGATTTCTTCATTCCTTGACAGATATGTACTATTATTATGTTCTCTATCAATTTCAATTTTTTTTTCATGCAGGTAATTCTATTAAGCAAATGTTTTCTCCTTATCATTACCATAAGCTGCCCATTTCTAATTTTCTAAATTTTTCATTTATTATAATCAACCAGCTACAGAGGTAACAAGAAAAAACTGTAGTTTATCACAGCAACAACATTTTGGAGCACATACATAAAAATATAATTTTAAAATGAGAAAAATATGGGAAAATGCAACCCTTATTTAATCTATGAAACATATATCATATATAATCTTTAGTATTTCACAAATGCTTTGAAAGTATAAATTATGTAGTTCATTGAAATAACATTTTTTTAGTGTGTGTGTGTGTGTGTGTGTGTGTGTGTGTGTATATATATATATATATATATATATATATATATATATATATATATATATATATATATATATATAATATAGCTAAAAAACAGGAAAAAAGGATAATACTGTTTATCCAACATATAAAACAAACACATTAATCTGTTGCATTTACAAATGCTGTTGTTTAAGATTTAGCATTTTTCAAAAATCAGTTAACTCATTTTCAAAATATTTTAAACTTTACTGCATTTTATAATTAATAACTGTTCTAATGATTCATGTCTTTAGACAGAGATTGCCTGAAATCAGTTCTGATTTTTATTTTTTTTTAATATTTTTTTAACTCACTCACATTTTGCACTCATGTATGGGATAGTAATTATTGCCAACATCACTTGTGACAATTGCTTTATTTTAGCTCACCCGATTCATTTCCAATCTGGCTTACCGCTTATCACTGTATATCAGTTCTTGTTTTATTTGTTATTTGCAATGAAATTTGTGTTTTATTTCCTCTTATTACAGGATTACAGAATTATTGATGGGAAAAAGAACAAAGGAATAATGGAATTTGTAGGGAAATTTTAAGGAATTTAGAATATATCTTTCTAATGTTTCGTGTCATTAGATATTTTAAAATATCAGTTCTGATTTATTTATTTATTTAATTTTTACTCATATTCTGCATTCTTAAGAGGGATTGTAAATATTGCCAACATCACTTGAGACAATTGCATTAATATATAGATTATATTGCTACAATATATAGATTCATTTTCGATCTAGCTTACTGCTCACCACTGTGTATCAAGTCTAGTTTTACTTCTTAATGTGATTTAGAATTTGTGTTTTGCTTCCTCTTGGTGGAATACAGAATTATTTATAGGGAAAAGAACAAAGCAAGAATGGAATTTATATGGAAATTTTAGGAATTTTAACATATATTGCTGAAAATTGGTAGAATAAGTTATCCGAACAAAAATTCAGAAACACACCAAAAAAATAAAATTTTTGAGTAAATCAGAAGCACTGGCACCTGTGCAGTTATAGTTATCAAAATCAGGCTGGTTCAAAGTGATCATATTAAGCAGTATCTTCTGTATAAAACATACAAAAATAACAAAATTGGTTGCCATATATAAAATGCTCAGAGAAAGAAAAGAAAATTGTTTAGATTTTAGCATTTTTACCTAAAAATCCAGAAGCTACCATTTCTTTCAAAATATTGAGATTCACACCATGGCTGAATCGCTCCCCAAATACCCCAGAAAGGTATTCCGATATGTGAACAGCCACATCCAAACCAACTTCATCTGCCAGTGTAGCTGCTCCCACTGGGAATCCAAAGTCCTTGCTGATCTTGTCTAAATCTTTGGGACTGACACCTTCCTGGAAATGCCAACTTATGATTATTCTCTAACCTACACCAGAACTTATTTCCTTTAATTCCAATGATCTTATTTACCTGCATCATGGAAATCACTTCAAACAGCATGGGTGCCAAGATCCTAGTAGTATAAAAACCAGGACCATCTTTCACTACAATTACAACTTTGCCCTGCTTTAGTCCAACATTGACAGCAGTAGCAGCTGTGTCATGGGAAGTTTTATCAGTTGTAATAATTTCTAAAAGCATCATTTTGTCGACAGGAGAAAAATAGTGCATACCAATCACCTGTGAATAAAATAATTAAAATCTTTAAAAATTATTTATTTGATTTTTAGGAATGAATCAAATTGGAAAGAATCACATTTAATATTAAGAGAGAAAAATTCTCCTTAAATCTGTTAAATTATGAGAAAAAATAGAATTAAGGCATATTTTGCTAAGTGCTTTTATATCATATATTTGGTCAGATAGACTGTTGTAGTTTTGTAAGAGATAACTAAAATAATAATTCAAATAAATTCCTAAACTAATGTTTAAAGGAAAAAACATCTACTTAAAGTGATTTAATGCTGGTTTTAACTCATGGCAGCACTTCACCACCAATTAACAAGATATTTCTGATTGAATCATAATTGTGTTAGAAGTAAAATATTAAATGTAATGTCAAAGTGTGTATCAGAACATGACAGAATCAGATATAACAGAATCAGTAAGTATTAATAATCTTTGAAGTTTATAAATTAAATTTAACTGCATTTACTGTATAACTAATCGTTATACAGGCATCATTTCATGCCTTTAATCATATAACTGTTATGTATGTTGGTTTTGTCACAATGGTTGATGCATGCTGATTTCAACATGCAACCTACTCTATGAAAGAATAAAAGTTGTTTTTAACTGTGAGAATATACTGATTGCCAGCAAAATAATGTATAGAATAAGGAAAGTAAAATGCAATTAGCTATTATTAATCTATTTAACTGAGTATATTATTTTCATTGCAATTCCTAAAAGCATTGAATTTAAAAATATTTTCAATAATTGAGGTACCTTATCTGGTCTTTTACTTGCTTCAGCTATCTTGTGGATAGGTAGTGCAGATGTATTGGAAGCAACAACACAATGTTCTGGAATATGTTCTTCCAATTCTTTTATCACTTTATGTTTGATTTTTATATCTTCAAATACTGCTTCAATCACAATATCAGCATTTCGAAAATTTTCATATCCCACTGTACAATCCAATTTAGACATGAAGATGTTTCTATCATGACTGCAAACAAATAAAGACATGAATGATGGACACACAAACTAAGCTACTGCCAGAGAAAACACCCTCCTTAACTATGTATCAATAATTTAATGAGAGATTTTGTGTTAGATTGTCTCCAACTCTAATGTTTCTGTTAGTTTAATGCAATTTAACTGTTCCTCACGAAGAAGAGCTTTTGATGCCAAAAACTAGTTTTTGACATGACATGTGTTTAAAACTATCTAAAACCTAAAATCTATGATATTTTAAATATTCAATACATAATATTTAAGTAACTAAGTAATAGTATTCTATGCTAATAAAAGTAATCAACAATTACATTTAATTATATCAGTAAGTATTAATTTCATTTACACATAAAATACAATAAAAAATATATATCATGGTACAATTCAAAGTAATTAAAATTATTTCAATTTTGTAAACAGGAACTTCTACCTATATATAACAAGAATAAGCAAACTATTGTGTTTGTATATAATACCATAATCAGGGTAGAGAAATAACTGTTTAGTAGCATATTAAATTTTTTGATTTGACTTTAAAATCAAGGTAAAATTTTATCTTTCTATGATAATCATTTATTACAAATAAATGTTTATTAATCAACATAATTGTTACTAAATGTATAACCTTTTAGTAGTCAGGATTAAAACTCCCATAATATATTCAATAGCACATTAACAAATTTGAATATTTACCAATACAAAACTGAATTTGAAGTTTAAAATGTTCGAAAAAATCTTGTTGAATAGAAGCTGAATTTGGTGGAAAAGGAAAAATAATAGCCATAATGAATGAAATTTTTTTGTTATAAATATGACATTTCTATGTTTTTTAACTACTAGACCAATTAAAAAAATTATACATGAACATGAAAATTTTAAATTTTAAATTGAGCATGTTTCTACACTATATAGTGATAAAAAAAATTTTTATAGTAAATAGTTGATAAATTGAAGTTAATTAGTAATAAAATAATTTAATACTTGCACTGCAAATTATTCTTAATAATACATTGCTCTGGAAAAAAATGTTCGAATAGTTATGTAATCAACAAAAATTAATATATAGCAGTGAATGGCTTGCTGTTATCTAATTTTCCTTCAATAACAGATAACATTAATTTTTCAAATTTTTGACAAGCACCTTTTGAACTTAACAGATAAAACCAGGGCTTCAAATTGAAGCTGAACCAAAAACTGAAAAAAAAAAAAACATTGCTTTTAGTGGAACAAAAACTGAAACGAAAAAAAAAAAGGAGGTCTATTTTGGTTCAATATATCTTCAATCATTTTGTTACTGTAACTAACTTATCAATATTTTCTAACTTAACATCAACCATATAATTATCACCATTACATGTAAACCGATTTTTTGTTTTGATGTTAATTAGTATTTTTCTCTTTCAGTTTCGCATGAAACTACTTGTAGAAGGCAGATTTAATTCAGTTGAAGCTCAGTTGTGAAATGCAATTTTAATAATGGATAACAATGCCATGGTCGCCATTCTCTGCCAAAACCTGTGAACACAGGTGTTGTCTTTGCTCATATTGTACATGCTGGTTAATTTTATCAATTCCCATAGTGTACCAATTTAAAAAAGAATAAAATCTTCAAAATTTTGATTGAATTATATTTTTAGAACAAATAAGAATATACAAAATAAAATCATTCATTCAGAACTGAACTTAAAGCCAGAACAAAAGAAAATTACAGTTCGAAGCCTTGGATAAAACCATTGTTAAAATCATCACATGTGCCAGAAACCTAACAATCAGGATTTAATCCAGTCACAGGTAAATGTATTTATTAAAGCTCATTTTACAGCAAGCATATACAGTTATCTTTGACAGAAACGTTCAATGACTGAAGTTCAAACTGTAATAACAAAACTAAGTATCTTTTTTTTTTAACTGAAATTATATTTTTAATTATACTATCTATTCATAAAAGCACATAAATACCTTGACATTCTTTTCCTCTTCACAGCTGAATCGAAGCCTTTGTGTATCTGATTTTGCCCTTTGGCTAAGCTTTCTTGAGTAACATCTTTCAAAATGACATTGTAAGATTTATCCACACTTACTTGAGCAATACCTGCACCCATTAATCCAGCACCTAGAACAGCAACTGTCCTGCAAGAAAAAACATGTACTTAGTGACAGCAGTAAAAAAATAAAAAATACATTACACTAATGCAAACATTCTACATAATATGAGACTCAGAGATGAAAGCTAGTCAGACTTGAAAATGCTGGTTTTACTGACCAAAATTGGAAAAATACTGATATATTTTTAAAAGAACTGACCAACTTTAGTCTAGTAATTGACAAATTTAAGTATTTGCATACAACTACAACATTTTTTATTCTGTTATTCTGCAATGATGGAGGTTATAAGTTCACTTTGGAACCAATTTGATTCTAAGTCAAATTCTAAGATGTGATGTGTTTACTGATAATAATGAAATACATTTACAAGGGTTGAGGACTATTCAAACAACTTCCCTTCCTCTCTTACACATGCACACTCATAATGAATGTATATTAAATATGCAGTAAAATTAATCAAAATTGCATAGTAAAAAATAGCATAAGCAACTGATAAGCCGTGAACAGCATTATAGGAAAATTAAGGTACAGCAACTAACTAATAAACACTTCAAATTTAATGAATAGCAAAATAAGGAAAAATTTTGACCTGCAGACATATGTCAATGAATAAAATATCCAAAAGAAAGTTGCATATTCCCCCCCACACACACACACACACATATACACTTAAAAAAATTTTACTTGTTTTTCTATACATTTTTCAGTTGTTCATAATCCTGTCCTTATTTTAAAATAATTTTTGAATAATAAGGCAAAATTAAAATAATCAAACACAAACACACGCAAAAAACTAATTTTTCATCAAATACTGACTTTATCGACTAAATTCTGAAAATGCTGACCAAGACTAATTTAACTAATAAATACTGACAAGTTTTTAATCTCTGCAGACTATAAGCAGCATTTCATTCTATAAATGTTACATTTCTATAGAAATATCTAGGGCCAGACAGTTTCAGAAACTAAAATTTAAGTAGAAGGTTTTACGAAATTGCATTGTAGAAATTTTTACAGATAAAATTTGTTTATAAATTATTCACATTTATGTAATAATAAATATGATGCTGGTAACATCTTTGCCTCAAACTTTCATCATTCTGTTTGCTTTATATTTATCCTAATTATTGAGGTCAAAGAGATTTTTTAAACTTCTAATGCTTAACAAATTGAACTTCATAACTTAGCACTCTAAAAACAAATATATATATATATATATATATATATATATATATATATATATATATATATATATATATATATATATATATATAAATTGAACCCACAGTTTTTAGCTATGAACACTATCCAGCGTACTGCATTGACATGCATCAATCCTAGCCAATTTAGCCATGAGGATTTCCAGGTACATCTTTCTTTGGGAGGTTTTTCTGGCAGTGATTGGCAGACTGCAAATACTGGGCAGTTCCACACAGTACACCCCACTGAAGTGCCTGATATGCACAGCAGGCACCAAGACTGAGTGACCCCATCAACAGGAATGAATTTAGAATAAACCTTACAGACTGAATAGAAAGCTACAATCATAGCAGAAGATAAACTAGTAGGAGTTGCACCTTCATGCAGCATCAGACAAGTCAAAAATGAAAACAGGAAATTTTGTAAGGTAAGAGACATAACCCTGGACCTCAGAACCATACTTAAGAGTCATTGCGAATAATCATTGACCCACTGTGTAGATCACCTGCGACTCAGCATATTTAAAAAATACTGTTCTGGGGGTGAAAAAGAACCCGAACAAATTAAAATTAAAGGAGATAGATGGAAAATGATTAATAAAATTTGAAATTTACATTGCCAAAATTCTTTATCATTAAGTTCTTAGTATGGTTTAAGTAACCTACTTCAGTGAACCAGGTACAAAATGATGACCTACAAATATTTAGTCCTATCCTAAATTCTACATTTAAGAACACAGATTATTTTCTTCTTAAACCTACTAACTAAATAAAAAGTTCAAACTAATTAAAGTTTTGAAAAGCAATATTTACTTTGGTTCCTTTGTTGGAGCTCCAAAACGGTTCTTCTTACATAAAGTCTGTCCATTGTACAAACCAATTAATGCTTTGGAATGGTTTGTCATAGCTAAAGAACCAAATCCTTCACTTTCAGCTAAATAGCCAGGTCCTTCGCCTTTTTCTATTCCAGTCCGCACAACCTACAAATAATCCAGATATATAAATACTTCAACTGTTTCTTCATAGATTTAAATGTATGCTATCTTTTAAAATAAAATTGATATTTCCCCAATTCAGATTAATTTTTATTTGTCAAATCTACTTAATCTTACTGAACATTTTAACCTTTTTGTAGGTCTTGGAAAGATTATTTTCCACCTTAACCTTTTCTTGGTCAGTGTTGCACATCATACATTCAGTATTTCTATGCCCATTCAGTCAAACTGTTGCATATCATGTGAAGAACAGGAAAATTGTATCCTTTGTTTACATTTTTGTATCATAAGTTACAACCGTTGCTGCAATTGTAACTTATGGGTCTATCGCCTGTCAAGTTACTTAAATTTATTTCAGTTATCAGTCTCTTTGAGACTGAATGGTTTCTTTTTACTTACTGCTGGGATTCTTCAGCCCCAGGAAAATGGGGGAGGGGGGGCTTTCAGTAAAATAGACCATAGGCACAGTGCTGGTGCTCTTGTAAGGTGCCCCAACCTAAGTCATCATTTGTTTTCACAACTGTTTTCTGTATTTAAAAAAAGGATAGATCCAAGATACTAGTGTGAACAGAAAGATGTAAAACTTGTCACTGGGCCAAGTTTATGAATTTTTTTTCACACATGGTACTAGAACTTATACTAAAGAACTATTTTAATATATTTTCTGTATACATAACTAAGATTTTTTTTCTTTGATAACAACACAAGAAAATGTATATTAGGAATCAATTTAAAGCTGTTTTCACAGTAAAGTTGTAGAACCATTTTTATGTACTTTAATCAATTCTTTTCCAACATATATTTATCTTACCCCAAAGCAAAAAAATTAATAAATATATCAAAAAGTATTTTTTAAATCTAAAACTTAGGTTCACTGCAAGGAAATCTAGAGATTGATGAATAGTATATCACATGTAGGACCCCCAGTTTGTCAAATGAAAAAAACTGATTACTATAAAAATATTTTGCGTTTTCCAATTCTAGAAAGCATATATTAATTTTCATAAATTAAAAAATGATTTTCTTTGATCTAGAGAAAAAAAAAAACCAACATAGAAGGAGTTAATAATTTTATACAACACACATACAGCAAGTGCAAAAACAACTATAGATCTGCTAAAATTCCATATAGCATTAGCTTGTCAGTTAATAGAAGGACATTCCACAGGAAAATGGAATGGCTATTCTGATAGCTTCCAAACAAAGAATCAGCCAGCACAAGAAATTATGCTAAAGTGGGTGTACAACTATAGACAATGAAGGAAAGTAGCACAAAGGCTCAAGAAAAGAGAACCCACTATATGTGTGCAGAATGGAATTGCAATAGGTTTCTCATCCGATCATGGCAAATAACTGCCATTAAATTTAATTTTCCCTATGATTATAAGTGGTTGAGCAGTAAATATACTTATTACACTAGATTTTAATTGTGAACATAAAATTTGGAAAAATAAATTACATTACTTTAAGTTCTATAGTTTAATTTATAATAAATTTTTTAAAAAAACTGGAAAATTTAAATAAAATGGCCTACAAAAAGGTTAATAGCTTATTGTAATCTAATAATGAAATAGTTTATGTAATCTACTGAAATAAATTTTGTTACTAATCTATGCACTTTATAACTTACCTACTCTTTCAATTTTAAAAATAAAGAATTAATCTAAATCTTGGAATTTAAATCAAGCATATATATATTACAATATCCATTAGTCATATAAATTATTTAGGACATTTCCCATAGCAGCTTTATTCAATTGAAATTACATAACATGCTTAAAATTATTTGAAAAAAAAATTTGATGATAATATAGGTATTAAATAACACACACCTCAAGTATTTTTAATGGTGCTGGATAAAGACCTCTTGTCTGGGCTAAAACTTGCTTCTTGGCTTTTTCAAAAATTTTATCTCGAACATAATTAAAACTCAATGCCATTTTAAAAACTCCTGCAAAAATAAAATTTTGTATGATACAATATTTTACAAAACAGTATGTTAAATGATGTAATTTATATTCTTATAAATTGAACAATATACTGATGCCCCAAAAAAACTTTTAAAAATCCGTCTCTCCCCCGTTCTCAATTAATTAAAATATACAATTTAATTATAAATGTTTTTACATTTCTCAATCATACACATCAAATGAAATTCTTAAGAGTTAATTACAGTTAGAAATTTTATTTACTTTCCTTCACTAGGATTTCTGAAGCACTTTATTTAAAACTTAGTAGCACTAACTAAATATTCATTAATTTTTCTTTTTAACCAAATACAATTTCTTAAAAATCAATGGAACAGCAAATCTATTCTAGTTTCATTTAAAATAAAAGTTAATCATCTTATAGAAAAAATATGCCTAATTTTCTTTAGTCTATGATCAATTTTCTTTTATCCTGAAATATTTTGCACCTAAAATAAATACACAAATCTGAGTTTTCTACACTTGTAAATTCTATAAATATTTTTCTATTACAGAAAATGCTTGAAACAGTAAAAAAGAAATGTTAATCACTCTTAAGGAACACTTTATTTCTCAATGACTTTTATTAAACCTAGTACTAGTACATGGATCACAAACTTTTTTTGATTAGTGTGCCAATCGAATTAAGGTAGTTAGTAAGTCAGGAACCCTATAGTATACTGCTTTGCTAAATGAGGGCTAATGAGACCAGGACCTACAGCTTAAAGCCAATTCTAAATGGCTAGAAACATCCATGTCTGCAATGGGATTCAAACCCACTAACTCAGGTACTGAAAAAAGTGCCGTACCTGTTTGGCCATCATTTGTTCAATTTAATTAAGGTTTATTATTTTTAAATATAAGGTGAACCACTAGTTATGTTTCCTTAAAAAATCATATTTAAACCCTTATAATCTACATAAGTGTTTTATTTTAAAAATTGTTCTTTGTTCTCTTGTTGCAATGCAAAAATCACTGCTCTAAATAAAAATTTTAAGGGAAATTCATTTAAAAATTCAGTTTTTGTACAGAAGCTTTTTACCTTGCCAGATTTTTAAACTGTTATATTGATAAAATCAAGTTGTCTGAATAAATAATGGGAATTATAGCTTTATCGGTCCACTAATTTAAAAGAAACCATACTTCCATATCTCAAAACATCTGTTTTGTTGAATATCACCTTCATATTCAAATATAAAACATCCAAACTATGCTATAATTTACAATTTAGTTTGGGTTCTATCTTTATAACTCATCCCATTTAACATACTTATTCATGAAAAAGTCAGTTTTCCCTTCAGACTTGCACAGTGAGGGTGGAGCGGGGCCTTATTGTTGTGTATTAAAAAGAAGGTTGTATACATTGATAAGATTTAGGTATATTTTGATACTATATGTACTGGGAAAAAGGACTAGCATTTCACTTTTCACTATTTATTAAGTATTCAATTTTCTGTTCTGCTAAATGTCATAATGGCACTCATACTTGTTTTTGAATCCACCTTCTGCAAGTCTTGGAAATACTTTTTTAATGTTTTCAGTGCATGCAAATGAATACAAATATTTCAATATGTACCAGTCTCAAGCCATCAATATACCTGTTGCATGCCACAGATTTGCCATTTCTGTACTAGTGCATCCTAGATTCAAAATTTATGGTACTCATTGTTAAAATTAACAATTTAAATCAATATTCAATCCAAATTTTAAAAGGGTATAGTCTCTAAATCATTGCAAACAGAGTGGCTTTGCATGCATAAAAAAAAAACTGATAGATAATACTGAATTGTAACAGGCATGAGAAGTGAAAATGAAGTTTGAATACTTTCAAATAAAGGCCTGGTTCTGTCTACTTTTATTTTCTTATTCACAATATCTTGAGCAATTTTCACAGCAACCTCTTCCAGGTACTCTAATGTTCTTTCTTCAGGAGGCTTTAAACCAGGTCCTATTTTATACATAAAGAATAGAGTTAACTTCAAGCTAAAGCCTCCATAAAATCAAAATCTGGAAAAGTTTATATGCTTACCTAATGGATCTACTGTCAGGTCAACTAAACCAATTTTCTTGGCTTTATCTGCTCGGAGTGTTTTTCCAGTTAACATCATATCTAACGAATTCGGCAAAGATATCTAGTTTATTTAAAAAAATAAATAATTAATTGGTATATAATTCTAACTAAAAATAATTCATATACACTAGAACTTGGATTATCTGAGCTAACTGGGAGCACTAGTGCCTCAGATATAAAAAATCTCAATAGAAACTTATTTAAAAAATAAATGCAGTTAATTTTTTTTAATATTATGTACTAAGTTAAATAATGAAAGATGCATTTTCAAAAATAACACAAATCTCAAGAAAATATTTTATTACTTAAATTAATCTATACAGTAATTTATAAAATGTACATTAATATTTAAAAACATCAGCAACCTTTTGTTGCAAAAGTTCAGAATTTCTATCAGTGGCTACCTGATCATATCAATTTTTAAGCAACAGAAGATCTATTAGCATATTATCACTTCTATGCTCCAAATATTTTATTCCCCCCCCCCAACACACACATACACTCTCACCAGTCTAGTAGCCACCCAGTGAAACCCACACAATCACAGGAAACAAAACATTATCCACTGTTAACTTTTTAGGATACAATGTTTCTAAGAAGTTCATTTCTTTTTATGAGCAGAACAGTCTGTAGCATAGACAGTGAACACAGGTCATACAGGAAGAAAAAATTTGTTAATTCAGACTTTAATTTTAAAGTTAAAATGTACCCAAATTTAGTATATTAGCTTAAATTAGTTTGTAATGCTAATTCCTTTTATTTTTTTAATAAATTGGATCATTTTAATTTACCTGTATATTTACATAATTTTACATACAGTTACATAGCTATTTTTTAGATACAGATATTTAACAGAACTTTTATCAAACTATTGATCTACATATTTAATTACACAGTGTAAACTATATAACTAATATATAAGATATTAAGAAAAAAAGGCTTGGTTTACAGAAACCTTGGTTAGTCAAGGTCCCCACAGCAGAATACTTTTCAATGTTCTGCAACAGGCTTTCAGATAATCAAAAATGTTCTGCAGGAGATATATTTATTTTATCATATATTTACTCTCCCACAATATTATTCCTATTGTGGTACATTTTCATCTTTACCAATATGCATAACTAAAAATATTTAATAAAACAGTGCTACCTGAAATTTAGAAAAATATTTGTATTAAAACCAAGGCATTAACATAGAATTTACTGTCCTGTCAATTACTTTTCATGTAAGATATCTTGAGATATCACTACGATAATAAAAATGGAACTGATAGTTTGGCCCAAACATTAATGCAAGGGAAGTTTTTAATAATTTTTGGACTGATCTGTGTCCTGGTGGAGGTCTGTTGCAAGAAATAAACATTCTTTTATTAGTTGTCCCAATACTAGTTTCATCACCATTTACATTATACCTATAGCAAAAATTTTGATCGATTATTGATCCCCACGATTCGCAAATAGCTTCTGATATAGGAATAGATATAATGTTTATTAAGAAATTGATAAATTTAGGGATCTCTGGTTTTAATTCATTTACAACTTGCATTTCAAAAACCATTCTATTTTGCCGAGAATGATCAATTGCATCAAAAATCCAGTTAAGAAAAATTTGATATTCAAAAAATAATTCATTCTTTTCTTTTTCAGGGGGTGAAACACATATAAAAACTTTAATAAGCTCCAAAAAAGTGGAGAGATCTAAAGCTTTGTTATCCATATTTCAACGTGGAAATAATAAATAATCAAAGCAGAAAAATATTTTAGCAGTTGATATTACCAACATCATGTTCCTTACTTTGGTTGAAATAAACCTGGTATTGCTGTTACAAGGAATCAACGTAATAAGTATTTCACATCCTTTCCTACTTATGGAAAACCATCAATATATATATATATATATATATATATATATATATAAAGGAAAAATTTTTTTTCCAAGAGCTGCGATTGTTCTGCAAAAGAGCCTGTTATTCTGCAACATGCATCGCAGTTTTTAGCACATTCTGCTTCAGGGGTCAAGGTTTTACTGTATTTTTTTCTTTTAAACTAGCATTTATTTAGAATAATATATTAGGTATTTGCTTTGTAAATCTTAAAATTTCAAAATAGAGAATGCATACATAATAGAATAAAAAGTATAAATAACTAAACGATCATTTATATCATTAGCATGACAAATATAACTTAAGAAAAAAGAACTTTATAGCTATTTAAACAAGCTTACGATTTATAGTCTTACTTAAATATTTTTAAGAATTCATTTTCACCCAATCAACATTACAAATATAAACTTATTCATTACTTAATTGTTTTATACCAATAAAACTCACCAATTAAAAATATATTTCAACTTTTCTGCTATAACATTAGATGTCATATCCTAAAAGTAGCTGGATGGCTACTGAAAACTCACTTTGAGATAATACATCATATTAAGGCTAATAATAATTCAACTGCAAATTATAACAAATATTTTAGTTACTAACTTTATAAATAGTTAAAATTCAATCTGCCTAGGCTCAAAATCTACATATTTTTAGAAATTTGAAAAAAAAAATTACTATAAAGATAAAAATAATTTTAATCTAACCCTATTTGTTTAAAAATATTTAGATATAGATTTTTTTTAAAATAACAATCTTAACGTAATGACTTAGTTTTCTCTGCAAAAAACTTGATACAAAGATACTAATTACAATATAACATAAATGATAAAGCAATTGATTTACTTCTGATCTATCTCTTACTACTATTTGTAATGTTTTTATATTTACACACTATTGAATATATTTTCATTTCATACATTGAAACAGTTTTCCTTTTAAATTTTGAAATGAACTTACAAGCTTTGGTAACCTTTGTGTTCCACCTGCTCCAGGAAGCAAACCTAGAAGAACTTCTGGAAGACCAAAACCAGTTTTTTTGTCCTTTACTGCAATTCGATAGTGAGAAGCTAAAGCAACCTGTAAAAGTTATAGATTTCTTTCATTTAAGAAATGTCATAATGATTGCTATACTATTATTAACTCAAATACTTTTTAAGTAGACACCCATTTTAACTGCTTTAAACAATAGTCTAAAACTTAAGCACATATTACAATTATAAATAAAGCATGCCACAAAATTAATTCAAAAACACAAAGAATGAGTAAAAGGCCATTTATCACAAATACTATAAATCTTACTTTAATGAATTACTCACTTCTCAGTTAAATTAATACAAATTAAAAAATGTATTTAAAAAAACTTTTTTTTAAACTATGTATGTTTAACATATTTTATTTACTATAATAATTCAACATTTTCTTCTAGCTTTGAAATAACTTTGAAAATGCTAAATTTTTAATACAAAAAAGTTATAAGTAATTTAATCAGATAATTGATAATCACTTTTCAAGTTTGTTTTAAAACAAAATTATTTGCATATTAACTCATAAACGTCTAGTGTTTATTTTAAGAGACAGCTAAATGACAATTTGTAGAATTATGTTTTCTCGGAACAAGTTTTCCTCTCCAGCAAAAGTAAGTGTCAATCCTATAAACAGACTACCAAATTTTTGAGTATCATATATATATATATATATCATGGTTCGTACACTTTTTTAATGGAAGAAATTAAGCACCATTCAAACTTTTTAAGCACCTCTTATCAGAAACATATCAGATAAAATAATGGTTATTACATTAGGTTCAACAAAAACATGAACAAAAGAGAGTGTGTATAAGTCAGAAATCATTGTATTTCACAGAGACAGAAGTCAAACTTTCGGGGGAAAAAGGAGAAAAATACAAAAAAGAGGTAGTTAAATAACTATTAAAAATTAATGCTCTGAACAAGATGTTATTAATTTCATGCACTTTGTTTTTAAATCTAGAGACATATATCTAAATCTTTTCATAAATGCAAAAAAGTTTTATAAAAAATGAAGAAAAAAACTTAGTAAATGACTGAAAGAACAGATCTTTCTACCTCATTCCTAAGATTCACTATAAATGTATAAAATGGAGATTCACCATTTATGGATAAATTAGCATTGCAAACAAAAGGAAAAACATGAGATCAAAATTTTCATTTGTTATAAGCTGGTTTGTTAAAATAGGGATTTCAACAGTACACCAATAATTTAAAAGTCATTTCAAATAGCAAAGCTTTAAAATGCACTTCTAAACAAAACTTAAAAATTTTGTAACATTAAAATTTGTTTTTAACTAGTTTGTAAAATTCTATTAATTTTTCTTAGATTGATTTATAATTAATGTTTAAAAAAATACGGTATAAGTCTAATTTTTTTAAATGGACGATTTCAAAAAAATTTTAATAAAAGTAGCAGACCCAGATGTTAAATATTAGAGGGGAAAAAAGGAGGAAAATGAATAAAGAAAAATGGAAAGTAAAAAACAATTTAAAAATATTTATTTGAATTACATAATGCAAAAACAAGTACCTAAGTATGAAATATACCAGAAGCTAAATAATTTTTACTAATATAAACAACCACTCGAGTCTCCTAATCAAAAAACGTTGAAAACAGATTCAAATCAGAAGTTTCTCAAATATCCTAATTAAAAAATAATTAATAATATAAATGCGCATTATAGATATCAAATTTTTAGAAGACATTTGTATTGTTTATAGAAATGTCTTCTAAAAATTTTTTAATTTTGTGACTGCAGAATTTCTTAAATAGCAATAAAATCTATATCTTAATAGTTTAGAAAGATACAATAATTATCATCAGATTTAATTTTAATCAATGTCTAAAAACTCATTTAAATAATATATGCACTGTATAAGGCTATTTTTTTAAGTGGACAATTAAAAAAAATTTTTTTAAATAGCGATATTTCGGGACGATGATCGAATAGGACGGGATTTTTTTCGGTATCTGAGAAAGGGGGTTCGAATTGTACTTTAGACTAACAGATTTGTAACCATTTAGTTTGGTCTGAGAGCGCTAGAGTTTTATGTTACCCGACGGCTAAAGACATCGGAATTTTTTACTTAATTACTACGATTCTGAACGGCTACGAACAAAGAGCGGGATTCGAACCCGTGGCCGCGTTATACCGATTCAGCTATTGGGTTGATTTTTATCGGGATTGCCGTTAAAAGTTATGATTTTTCATCAACTTCAATGCACACGCAAAACTTAACAAAATAAGGTGCGGATTTTTCAACAATAAACTTCCGTGCATATCCAAAATTTCGTAAGTTATTTGCAATAGTGTCATTCTCTCACAGACACTACCCATAGCAGAAAATTCAGTCAATAAGATAAAGTACCGTTTGAAATAACTATAGGAGGGATTGGAATCTCAATACTGTTACCGCGATATTAAAAAAATACCGATATATAAAGCAGTATTACGATCGTTCTACATGCACATGAGTTTGGGAGATATCTATAAAGAAAGTACGCAGGTTGTTAAAACATAATTCTACCGTATGAGAGAACCATATTATGATAGCACTATTAATTACAATGGTCCGATAAAAAATGCGCATTTTCTGAAATCGAAATCCAGAAAACGGTTTTTTTTTTTTTTTTTTTTTTTTTTTTTTACCAAAAAACATAGAATTACGGCTTAGTTGTACTTTTATAACTAGAACCACACAAGTTCTATATGTTTCATTTATATTGCGTCACACGGCTTTTTGACCTTGAAGCACGTGTTGCGAGCACTTTCCTACTCTTTGTCAGAAAAAAAATTGTGGACGCGGCAAAGAGAAAAAGACAGAAAACTTTCCGATTATCGTCAAAATTTATACATATGTGAGATAAAGAAAATGGCTTATTCCTTTATTTATTTTTTAATTTCTGAATTTTTTTTTTTTTTTTTTTTTTTTTTTAGAACAAACTCACAAAAAACATTCGGATTAGAATCATCCCTGAATTCAATATTCAATATGTCAGTCTATTTTTAAGCGCACAGGCTCGGAGTAACGGTTTTTCCCCCCTCTTGGGTTCAGAAACGGGTTAAACAGATTTCTCGACACTACAATCGAAAAATTCGGGTCCCCCTTTGGTTTTGACACTTTGATCATTATTTGGTAACTTTCAAACACCTGTACCGCCAATAAATAGCCTAAGACTTTTTTTTTTTTTTTCGAAGGGAGAGGAGGTGAATATCCCACAGAAAGAAAATGTAAAAAAAAGATGTTATCAAAATACGGGAGAGACGATGTGTGTAATCCGTTCCACCATTACATAACTCCGTAAATGTTGAGAAGGAAAAAACGAATAAAAAAGAGTGAATGGCCCAAAGAAAAAAGGAATAAAAGGCGGGAATAGCCGGAAAAAAGGAGGAATGCCGTAAAATAAGGAATAAAGGAGAGATTTCTAGAAAAGAGGACAAAAAGGAGCGCTGCGGTGTCTGATTTCATTAACACTGAACGATTAATCCCGAGCGACCTTTTATGATTTTCATAGACGATTTCGAAATATTCAAATAAAAACTGTCGGCAAGAAAAAAAATAAGGACTTTAGGGAAAAATTAAGCACTCTTTAAGCACTTTTTAAGGCCTTAAAAACGCGTTTCGAAATTAAGCAGTTTTTAAGCACTTTTAAGCACCGTACGAACCTTGTATATATAATTTTGATATTTTGTTGAGTATTTTATGATTTTTCAAGCTTTGCAAAAGAACTTACTTTATCAACAGGTGGACTGAAATCCTGATAAAAAGCTTTCTCTATTACAAAGTTTCACTTTACAGTGCTATGTTTGCATGCAATACCAAATAAACCTCTTATTTACCATAAATGACACCTGATCAGGTTTAAAACTACAGATAATGACTAATGAAGACCATCAATAATATTCAAAACTTTTTTGGTTTCATATTTCTTTTACTCTCTTTATTCATAACTTCTTTGTAATTCTCTTTATGCCATATGGAACATGCAGTAGCTAGCATATCAATCCATCCCTAACAGTCCAGTGCAGCAGTCCTGACTTTCCCTCAGCTTGGTTACCCAAGAGAATTCCATTTTGCATTTAGGTTGACTTATTTTCCTTTTCTCACCAGGAGCCCAAATGAAGGCTATATATGTTCAGTGTGATGGAGACATTTACAATATATGTCCTAACCACTGTCATCTGTGTGTTCTTGTTATTGTTGTAGTGGGTTTACAATTAAATTGTTTGTATATTTCAGCTTTTGATATTCTATTAGGCTAGAATATTTTAAGAATTTTTCTAAAGCATCTATCTAGTCTGGAAAGCATACAGTTTGTTTTCTTGCTGTTTAGTTAGTTTCTAGGTTTCGAATCATACAGTAAAACTGCCCTAAAAATCTGAAATTTAAGTTTTACCTGAATGTAGCATTTTATAGGCATATTAGGCTTTTTTTATTTCTTAAACCAATATCTTTATCAGTCTCTCATTCAGTTGATATATTAGCTCCTATGAATATAAAGGTCTCTGTTTCTTCAGTTACTTTCCCATTTAAGTAAATATTTTCATTTCTATTCCTGTTATGTTTTTTTATTTTGGTTTTAGCTTAATTTATTTTAAACCAATTTGTTTTGCATTTTCTTCTAAACTTTTTGTTATTGATACATGCCTTCTAACCTTCATAATATCTTAAATCTAAGATATCCATCAATATATATATTAGACAGAAATTACTTGGGCTAGCTTAGGTAAAATTTATTCAAAATGGATAGATTATAGATGTAAGAGAATTAAAATTTTAAAAAATTGAGGTTGATTAAGTACATTTTTGTAAACTTAAAAACTATTTTTTGTGCAAGAAAAAAAGCATATAATTCATTACATACATAAACTTAAAATGTAAAAATATGAAAAGGCATTATAACTTACTATGAACAAATAAATTCACCTTTAGGGCAGGGCAGTGTGACCAAAGGTCTATTTTACACAAACCTAAAAAGCACAACCCCATGAGTATGTATAAAAAAGGCCAATGGCCAAAGCAAACCTCAGCAGACAGAGAGACCCAGGAACAATATCAGGGATAGGCTCAAGACCAGTAAAGGAAATACTGGACTCCTTCCTAGCTAATTCATTAGCTAGCTGATTACTCTGATACCCATATACAGGGTATCTGCCAAAATAAAATTTTTCAAATCCATGACTTTTCATGACTTTCCCTGATTTAGTGGATCATTTTCCATGACTTTAAAAAGCTTTCGTTAAAGTATATATAAATAAAACTTCTGATGTACATACAAATGAAATATATGCTTTTAGAGAAATTACATGAATTTTATCATAAAAAAACTATAAACTTACTTTATAAGTGTTAATAAACTCACATACATAAAAATAAATTGTTGTATCTACATACCTAAGTTTAATCATATAGCAATTTTTCAATCAAAATGTTTCCAATTTGAATTCAGGGTACTTTGGTATTATTCAGGTGACCATGAATAATAGCCAAATATAACCCTATAATGTTCATATACAATATCCCTAGAGATAAACTTACATTTTGTGCAAAAATCTTAACTAATTTTTATTAAAAAATAATTATTATATTAATAAAATTTTAATCTACAATTTAAGAAATAACCAGAATAATATACATTTATCCACCCATTAAGCTTTCTTGCTTAGAGTTTCCTTGGTAAACAAATTTTACTTGGCAATAGGGTCAATAGGATAATACATAAATACCAAACTCAGTAACTTCAGCTAAATGACAAGTAAAAATAGAATTAAACAATTCAATGCACTTTTTTTTAATTGATAGTTTAGCAGATCCATGACTTTCCATGACTTTTACTCATTTTACTTGAAAAATCAAGACTTTCCATGACAAAATTCATTGTCTAAATTCATGATTTTCCATGACTTGCCCTGACTTTCCAGGTACGCAGAAACCATGCATATAACTGGATATCCAGAAGAGATTGACCTTGTTATATGAAGCAAGGTCACATGACTTTCTATACTGCACCTTGGATTAATTTAATTTGCCATATTTCTGAGGAATACAGTTTGAGAGATATATTAACAAATTATACAGAAATGCAGATTAGCTAAATTGAACAATTAAAAATATAGCCATATAAATAACTTAATACTTCTTGATAAATGCTAAATTTTAATTTTTAACACAATAAAAATATACCTCTAAGCCACCTCCAAGACATGTTCCCATTATAGCAGCAACAACAGGTTTTTTACTTTTCTCAATTTCAGACAAAAGATCTTGCCCTGCTTTAGATAATCCAGAAACCTCTTCTTTAGTTTTGCATGCCTCCAGCATTGAAATATCGGCTCCAGCAATAAAACATCCTTGTTTGGCAGAAATGAGAACAGCAGATGTAATACTAGGATCAGACCAGACATTTTTCATGAGTGCCTGAACTTCTTGCATTACTTCTCGTGACAATGTGTTAACCTAAAGACATTCGACAGTTTTTTTTAAACACAAGATCTATTTATACATTATTTAAAAAATATTAAGGCAAAAATTAATTTTGGATTCTTATTTTTTAAAAATATAGTTCACTTAATAATGAACATGATTCACTAAAGACAAAATGATTACAAATTTACTTTTCATTTATCAAAAATAAATGCTTATCATTGAACTACACATTATATTTTATCTCATTGAACTCAATGCCATTAAAAGAAACTTTAAAAATATTTAGCATAATAAGGGGCTTTTCATCTCTTTTTTTTTAAATAATTTTTATTTATGTGATATATAAATCCTTACCTTTGAGTTTGGAGAATCAAATTTTATTACAGCTACCCCATTTTTAACTTCATGTTTCAAATGCAACTGAGCTATAAAAAAAAGAATATATACATAATGTAATGAACAAAATAAAACTAAAGGTATATAGAGATCCTTTAGCCAAATTCACCTATGTATAAAGGCCATGACAAATTCTAGTATATGCTGGCTGCTACTATTATAAGTGACTGTTTTCAAGTATCACCAACCTGCTAAAAGCAGTTAGTTTGAGTAAAGTATCACTGTAACCCCACATATTTCAAGCATACCACCTATCAGCCACAATGTAGCTTATTATTAATGCTGCTTATTGGTAATGCTGCAATTTTTTTTTCTTCAATTCAATTGACAATACAGACAGATATCTTCAAGCCAAACACAGCTGTGAAACTGTCACTTTTAGCACCCCCCAGGAAGCACATATAACTTTTTAAGGAATGCAAGAGATGCAAGTTACATTGCCCATGCTATGTCCCCATCATTCAGAAGGAAGGTCTAAGCAGAACTTCAGACTTGACCTTACACGTCCAGAGATATCATTTGAATTTAGAGGACATTGCAATCAGGGTTGGAAAAAAATCATGATTTAAAAAAAAAAAATCAAAAGAATCAGATTTAATTGATTTAAATCAGATTTTTTTTTAATTTAAATCGGATTTTTTTTTTATTTTTTCTGAATACTAATTTTAATTGTTTTAATGTCTTTTGCAATATACATAGCATAGTTTGTTATAAGAAGTTACATCTTATCTATCTAGTATATTCTACACACTGATTATCTAAAATTAAATATATGTATTTTAATCTAAATACATTCCATTATTTTGTAATTGGATAGTGCAAACTAAATAAGATATAAATTTAAAGAACGAATTAAATATTCTTTTAATACAAACTATTTATTAAAAAAAAAAAAAAAAAAATCACAATTATTTTAATATTTTTTAAGCACCGAATGATGGATTTAATTGTTTCAATAAAAACACTCGCTTTGATGCTTTATTGGTTATAAACAATACCAAAAGAAGATTACTGTCTTTCCATTCCAGCAGACGAAGCCACGGCTGTTGTTATTGGGTAAACAAACTGGATTCCAAGTTCTGTAACACTCTCTTTACCTCCCATTACATAAAATGAATTCCACCAGTCATACTCAGTCATTGTACTACCCCTACTCCATACTTTCTGATAACAACCCCTCCATTCTTGGAAAGCGCATGCTATCTATTGACACTTATTTACTTATTGGTATTACTGTGCCGATTGATTCCCAATTCTCCTGGCTTTGGAATATGGGTTTTAAAAGAAGTGAAAAAGAAATGATTTAAATCAATGATTTTTTCAAAAAACCAACTGATTTAAATCATGCTAACCCTGATTGCAAACATGAGCCTATTTTATGTGCCCATTAATGAACACACCAGATCTATTTTTGGCTTGAATATCAAACTCACAACCATCCAGTTATAAGATTGATGCTTTTGCTGACAGCTATTGCAGCTCTGTAATGTGATGTGATGTACATGGTGTGAAATGTTCTAAAGTCTTGTGAAGTGTAAAGATGTAATTTTAATAGAAAAATTCTGAAAGTTTTAAGCTTAGAATGGCATACAAGCACACATTTTAATATAATCAATATTTTTTTGCTTCATGTAATTCCATAAATCTATATTTTTATTTACATGTTTGTACTGAACTTCAACTGCCATTTACTATAACAGATCATAATATTTTATTAATCAAACCCTATAACAATTATAGTTTTATGAGTGTGTTTGTTATAAAATTATCATACTGGATAAAATTGCCTATGCTTATATTCATGACAACACAGAAAAGTAATCACCAACATATGGTCCCTATAAGCATTTAGTACTAAATTAAATAATATAGTTAAACTTTTAAAAAATTACGTCAACACTAAAGCATGTGTGTGCATAAATACAACAGGGTGTCCAGGAGAAAACCACCTAGAAATTCCCTAGTATTTCCCTGTAATTCACAATCTTAACCCTGATAAATTTACACTATTTAATAGACAATTTCTTTCTATCATTTAAAAAACTTATTTTTACAGAAAAATTTATATTTAAATAAAGTTATAAATTTTAATGTAAACAAAATCACAATGCATTTAAACCTTAGAAATATTTTTTGTCTATGAGGTGTTTGGAATAACTTGCATGAGGAAGAGAAGAGTCATAAATTTCACTAAAATGATAATAAAAGAAAACTATGACAATTCTTGAAATTTTGCTTTTTCACATTTTATTTGTATCTAAATAAATGTATTAGTTAAAAAATTGTACATTATTAAATATTCAATTTGTTTCATAATAGCATTAATTTTCTTGTTGGCTCCTTTGATTATTAACATGTTTCGTTCAATTGCTCTTTAATCAATTTTTGAACAAATCAATACATCCATAAATTTAGAACATTTTCTCATATTGAATTCCAACTTTGAATTTAAAAATGATAGCGTACACAAATTGCAGCTAATATAAGAACACCCTTAACAACTAAAAGTGGCTGCAAATATCTCCCCCTATTCAATATCAAGATTTGATATAAACACATAAAACCACATGCCTTTAAACAACAGGATAAAATTTCTATATTTCAGACTTCTCAAATTTAGAGTTTATACACTTAAACCAAATTAAAAAACATTTTTTTTTTTGGTAATTTTTTGAAAAAGTGTTAAAAGCTCTTCATACACACACACATATATATATATATATATATATATATATATACATATATATATATATATATATATATATATATATATATATACATATATATATATATATATATATATATATACATATATGTAATAAGACAGACTTCACGATGGGTGGTAGCAGTCATGGCTCATAAAATTGACACTGTTTTAATCAAAGACCTTTATTAGCAGAACGTTGGAGAATAGGTTCCCACTTCATTATAAGGACAGGACAAACTGAGGGGTAAGCTAACATGAAGTTATAACTAAAAGGCCCTTAACAACTGGGTTAAAATCAAAGTGAAAATATCAAGGAAAAATCTGCCTCTGATAGCATGCATCTCCTTTATGTCTGGGAATTTCCTAAATTGACCACTAGGGCAATATAGAGTTATAATTGGTTAGACCCCTTCTCTCAGAGCATGAACTGTAGCCCAATTTAGGCTAGCGGATATAAAGGGGAAAGCAAAGCAACTCAGGTTTTTGACCCTTGACTTAAGATTTGGAAAACCCCTGAGAAATTTCTCAGGTTGTCTTTCGGGTTTTACACAAAATACCTACATTAGCTTCCTGATCTAGTTTACTTTTCCTTTCATATATACATATAAACATATACATACATATAAACATATAAACATATACATACATATAAACATACATATACATATATATACACTCATGAGCCAAAACATTATGACCACCCTTACATTTTGCAATGAACTCGCTTGGATGAAGTCGAAGGCACGTGATCAGGTGGAAGTGGTATTTAACTGCTGCTGGAGACTCTGGAGAATCATTCTTTCACTTACTTCTGTGTGTGATGGGAAAGGCTGTGGATCTAAGGATTTCGATAGAAAGCAGATTGTAATGGCTCGAAGACTCAGAATAAATATTTCCAAAACTGTACTACTCGTGGGTTGTTCGAGATCTACAGTTGTTAGTACTTATGCAAAGTGGATGAATGACGGTGAAACCAGCAGTAGACGACATGGTGTTAGACGTCCACATGCTATCAAAGATAAAAGTCGTCAGAGACTGTCTTGCATGGTGAAGCTAAACCAGGGCCAGACAGTGGCTCAACTGACAACCTAATACAATGCAGGGCCAAGTAGAATAGTAGAGCACACTATTCAGCGGGCACTGTTGGATTATGGGGCTAACCAAGTGTCATCGCCAACTGCACCTACGCTGGGCCCTGGAACACAATTGGTCCATGGATCAGTGGGAGAGAGTTGCCTGGTCAGATAAATTACGGTTTGTCATTCATCATGCCAATGGCTGTGTCAGGATGTGCCATCTTCCAGGCGAACAGTTGCTCCTTCAATGTACAGAGGTCATACACAGTCCGGTGGTGGAGGTATTATGCTTTGGGAGACATTCTCTTGGGCGTCTCTGGGACCAGTGGTTGTGGAAGAGCAGACCATGAATGCTACAGGGTATCTGAACATCAATGCGGGCCAGTTGCACCCTTACATAGCCTCTGTTTTTTTTAGCTGGAAATAGATAATTCTAACAGGACAATGCCCCATGTCACAAGACTAAAATTGTGTTGGAGTGGTTCCAGGAACATGATGCTGAATTCCAGTTAATGTCCTGGCTGCCTAACTCACTGGATCTCAATCCGATAGAACACATTTGGGATGTCATGGGATGGCAGCTCAGAGTTCAAAGACCACCAATTCACAATATCTCGGATTTGCGTAACTGTTGCTTAAACACCTGGTACAATCTGTCTCCAGCCATCTACCAAGGACTTGTGGCATCCATGCCAAGGCGGTTTGAAGCTGTGTTGCGAACCAAAGGTGGGCCAACTTGTTATTGATAGGTAGTCATAATGTTTTGGCTCTTGAGTATGTGTATGTGTATATATATGTGTGTGTGTGTGTGTATATATATATATATATATATATATATACAAAAAGCTAATGAAATCAGGAATTACTGTTTAAAGCTGATTCTAAATAGCACATACATGTACAATGCCAGCCGTTGGACTCAAACCTGCAAACTCCTAAAAAAATTTGTATAATGAATTTTGCTGGTAACCACATAAATTGTTCACCAATAGGATCAGCTTATATTTCTTATGAAATGAGGTAACATGCCACTAAAATTCTCTTTTTACACCTGACCTGTCTTAAAATCTTTTAATTTCTAACTGTAGAATAAAAAGAAAATATTTTTAGTAATGATGAATGCAGTATGGAAGAAATGTTTTCAGGCCCAATATTTCCTCAGAACACAGTGTTTTCTAATGTTACAAGAAACCTTTGGTTGTAATATCCTGTTTTTGGAAACCTATGGAGAGCTGCCTTAAATAGTGATTTGTCAAAAATTTTATCAAAAATGTTCTTTTATTTTCATGCAAGTTTAAGCAACGATTACAGTACAATGTTAAGGATTAAGAATGCTCCTTGCTCGACTTTACAATTATATAAAAAAAAATCTAGCAAAAATATATTTTTTCCTCATTGATGACAATTGAATTTGTAGTTTCTATACATATATGTATATATTTATATACATATATGTATATAAACTTAGGCAAAAATTTTCTCACAGCTGCCTGAATTTCTCCCAAACCTCATTTGTGTGTTTTAACATATTCTGCACCCCTGTATGAATTAACATAGGAAAAATATAAGATATTTAACTTTTTGCATTAAAAAAAAATAATTTTTACAAAAAAAGGTATGCACAAAAATATTATTTGAAGTTGATTAGAAGTCTCTTATAACAAAATACATAAAATGATTTGCATAATAACTTCATAAAATATAATTCCAAAGAATATATTTTCTATAAAAGAATATAAAGAAATAATACTCTCATTACTTTGGAGTTGTATAATCCAATTTGCAAATAATATTATTACAGTGCAGAAATATGATTCTTTGTCACTTTTTATATATTTTGACCTAACATGTTCTTCATAGCTTAATACCTAAAAACCATGTCTGATTTGAATAAATTTATTTCAAACTTATTAAAATTAAATGCCTTTAAAGCGCTAATACATATCACAATTTATAGGAGGTTTTATTCCGATTAGGTATATATCAGATTATCATATACGCGTTGGTAAATAACAATATAAAATTACCTATAGTATAAATCTCCGATCAGTAGATATTATTATTTTTTTTTTTAGCTGTCTCATCTAGTGTTTTTTTTTTTTTTTTTACTGCGATTCTTAACGCCCGCATAAAAAACTATAATTTAAGCTTTACTTTTTATGCATTGCTGTCTCCGACAAACATTTTTTGGGGAAATAAAAGGTATTAACATCAATTATAATATTTTAATGAATTTTTTACTAATAATTATTTTTTTTTTTTATTAAGTAAACAGTTATTTAAATAAGGTTCACTGGTTTAGTTTCACAAGACTAGGATGATGGAGCGGTTGCGGCTGACGTGACTAGACTACGAGAACGAGTAGAGCGGTCAAGAGTCTCATGGGCGTTCGAAAGTACTTCATTTCACATCGGTGATACTTCGGATATATATTTTTTATATTGTTATAATTATTTTATAATTGAATATTTACTGGTAATAAAATATAAACTGGGTAAAAACAAAAATTTAAAAAAAAATTTAAGCTTTATTTTAACGAACATATCATTACAAACAGAAATAAAATATTAACATATATTATAAAATATTAAATTTGAAAGAAATATTATCAAATAAAATTAGTTCAAATACAAATTTAAAATTAATAATTTTTTGATGTAATTTATGTTATGGTGTTTGCAGCAGATGTTATTTAAAAATATTGAAAGTGAGGAATATTTGAGGCAAGAGGTGGAAATCCAAGGGAGCCATATGTAGAGAATAGAATGAATGTCCAGGCATAACGCAAATCCTTGAACTTTTTCGATCACCTAGACACTTTGTAGGTAGGAGCATTGTCCTGATGAAAAATGCTTTTCTTCTACAAGCTGGGTATATTTCTTCATGTATTTAAGGTTAGAAAGGTATTTTATAATTATTTATTTTTAAGATAACATGGCAATAATCAGAAAGATCGACGTCCTATTTCATATTTTTACCGAAAACCAACTCTTGATTTGTTGGATTTGATGTGTAAGGATAAATCGTCATGCAAAAAACAAAAAAATTGCCTTTATTAACATATATTTCGAAATATCTAGCAAAAGAATATACAAAATTTAAATTAAATGTGTTATTAAAAATTTTAAAAAAAGCTGTTTTGTGCATTTTCCCTTAAACATTTCACTATGTTTTAATGAAAAATATTATAGTAAATATTTGTCAAGAGTAAATCCAGGAGAATTAGAGTAGAATAATTAAAAACAATCTTGAATTTTTAATAAACTTTGAGTAATTGTCCAAAATGCTTTTCTTTGCAATTTTATATTTTCTTATGTATTTGCTTAAACAAGTATTTTAAATAGTTTCTAGTTACTTATTCAATTACTACTTCTAAACTAGTAACTGAAAAATTACTAAACTCAGTTATTACAACCATTACCCCCATTATTGTTGTTCGATTTTGTTACTAAGTTTCAAGCTTCAAAAATGTGTTTCAAAAAAATATTCAAACAATTGTACTTGTTTTTGATTTTAATGTTGACTGGATATATGGTGCGCTTTCAGAATAAAATGGTTATCAAGCTCATAATAATATTTGTGTTTTGGTTTCATAGTATTTGTAATTTGGTCTTGGAAATGTTTTGAAAATATTTTCAAGGAATTAAAATCTTAAAATGTTCACTTGAAGAATTGCCAATCTTTTTTGCATAAATACATAAGACAAAAGCAGATTTTATAAACTATTTCTCTGTTAATTGCATTTATTTATGCTGCAAAAAAAAAATTGAAGTAGCCATTACTAAAGAATTACACCGAAACATATGCATAACTCAAAAATTACTAAACAGGTGAAATCAACCGGAAGACATATTGTTCTGTTGTGTTAAGTGTAAAATGCTGCAGATTTCAAAGAACAAATGCTTAAAGTACTTAGAGGACTGTTTATTGTTTGTTGACTGGATTATGGTGGTAGTGTAAGAATAAAATGGTTATAAAGCTCATAATAATATTTGTGTTTTGGTTTCATAGTATTTGTAATTTGGTCTTGGAAATGTTTTGAAAATATTTTCAAGGAATTAAAATCTTAAAATTTCACATAATATGCACTTTTTGTAAATACATGCAAGATTTTATAAACTTTTTCTCTGTTAATTTGCATTTCGCAGTTTGCTTTGGTGTTGATTGTCAAATAGAGAAAAAGAATTAAGACCTTCATTTTATTCTAACTTTTATAGATTGCCGAACGATTAAGAAATACTCCGATTGACGATTGTTCTGTTCGGATTTGTGTGCAGACTAGTGTAAAATGGCTGCAGATAATGGTCAAAGAACAACAGAAGTAGTTAGAGGACAAGTGTTTGAAGTGGGACCTCGTTATACATCTTTGTCGTATATTTAAATTGTTTGTAAATCATTTATATCTTTCGTTTTATTTGATGTTTTATGATGTGTTAATAATATATTGAATTTTATTTCAGAGTTAAAACATTACATAATCAAGACTTTTGTAGGAGGGTTTGTTGCCGAAGTATTTTAATGCAGATTTTTTCTACTTTTCAGTTGCATTCGCCGAAATTTTATTTCAGCTGTTCTGCGAGTGAATGTAAGCTTGTGACTTGATCTGTCAAATCGCAGATGAAATAACTTGTAAACCTTCTTAAAATATTTTACAATAGCAGTTTTTATCCTGTTATAATATTGAAATCATAAATGGTTTATCTGTTAAAATACGTAAAGTTATATTTGCAAATTTAAATGAATGTGTAAATATATACATTGCAAATTTGAACTTATATATGTATATTTAAAGTTGTTGGAAAAATTTGAATATCTTTCGTTTTATTTGAAGTAATTGTTTAATGAATTGCATAATTTTAAGCACATCTTCCTTGCACCAAATTGTGATTACCTGAATTTTTCATGATCCTGTTTAATATGTTATTGTATACCTCTTAATGATAACTTTTTGCTGAAGTTTTATCTTCAGATCGTACAATTGTTTACAAATTAGGGCATTTCATTCCTTGTTTTCTAATATATATAAATGGTTTTAGGGTTGGAAAATACCATTTTAAATAGTTTTAAAGATTATATTTGATGTGTTAAAATACTAAGCTGTCCAATGAGATGAAATCATTGTTTATAATTTTTTTTTCTTCATTTAAGTGTTTGTTTTCTTAGTTGCTGTTTATTTTAACGCTGTTTAAGCTTTTTCATTAACATAAAAGCCATGATTATGATAAGATTTTTTCCCAATATTCATCATGAATGTAAGATCTAACATTAAATGCCATTTAAAGTCTAGCATACAAGGTGATGCTATTATTTCATCTTAATCTTTTCTAAAATATTTTTAGTTTTAACTAAAATTCTGTGACCTTTTGTGTTCAGAAGAAATATCTCCTATTCCACATTAATTTCTTTTATCTGTAAAGCTTGTGTTCTCAGTTTTAAAAAGTCTTACAAATTTCAATTTAATTTTCAAATATTTTTGACCAAACTTAAATTATGAAATTATTTGAACTATTTGTTAAATTCTAACAAAATAGTTAAATCTTTAGTGTTTGGAACCAGATTAAGCTCCCCTTAGTTTGCATTGTTAGCTGTTATATATAATTATTAAATATCTGTTAATAGATATGTGTTGTTTTCTAATCTTTTAAAATGATCATTTATAATAAACATCCTACTTCTGTATACTATATACAGTGTTAGTTTAAAATGTCTCAATAGGCAATTTCTTATAACTTTATTCTAAATGCCAATTACAAGTTAGTATATAATAACCTAAATATATTATACTTGATTGAGAAAAGTAATTAAAAAATTCTTTAATTACTTTGGAAGGTTTCTTTTAAATTGCAGTTTTTAGAAGTTCATCCAAAATTAGATATCATTTAACTGGATTTTTAACAATGCAAAAAAAAATTATTTTTTTTTTTTTTTAGTTCTGCTGTTGACAATGTGACAAAGGAAAAAGTAGCAATAAAGAAAATATCTCCATTTGAACATCAAACTTATTGCCAAAGAACATTAAGAGAGATTAAAATTCTTACAAGGTTTAAACATGAAAATGTAAGTAAACAAGTTTTGTTATAAATGGTATCATAAATAACTGTTATGTGATGTTTGCATGTAATATGCATATATTTATTTGCTTCTCTGCATGTTCTTACAAATATATATATATATATATATATATATATATATATATATATATATATATATATATGCCAGCTAGTATTCACCCTTGGCCAAAAGTATTAGGCATCCAGTGAAAATGTATGAATTTTGAAATAGTTAGGTAAATAAAAGCTAACCTTTTCCAAAAATGGATTAGTTTATCTCTTAATTATATGTTTATAAATTTACCCACAGGCCTAATCAATATGGCATATTTTTTTTTCCATCTTAGTCATTGGCCTGCAACTCTTCCATGGTAAGCTAATAGTCAAATAGGTAGGATGCTGCTTTTCAATGCCTGAGTCTGATTTTGAATCACACTGCTTTCATAAATGCTTGAGGCTGTTCAGAATTAGTTTTAAGCAAGAAGTCCCAATCTAGTTAGTTCTTTTACTGTTAAAAAAGTAATTGTTCTAGATTGAGCACACTTTTACAGTATTACTATTTTAAGGTCTTTGGGTATCACTGAATGTTTTCCTAAATTTTCAATCAAGTTGTTAAAATAACATTGCATATTATTTTGTTAAATATGCCTTCTATGCATGTTACTCTAAAAATATATTCTAAAAATATATTCATAGTTCCATCTTGAAAATGCTGTGCTTTTGATTATGTCCTTTGTAGATGAACATGTCATAAACTGATTTGAAACCACTTCATCTTCCCCTTTTATTTTCTTAATTGTGTAACTGCAGTTTCTATGTTATATTCTTTCTATGATGTTTTTATGTCTAGATTATTCATTAGAGGCCCTCCCCCCCCCAAATTTTTTTCTGAGAGAGGGTCCAAAGTCAATTTCAAAATTGAGTGAACCTTCAATAAAAAGTTTCATTATTTACATGCACATACAAAGTACATACATAAGTCTTATATATATACATCCATAATTTTAAAGGCATACATAAATGCCATAAAATGGATCAGCAATGCTGAATTTAATTTTATTTCTTGAAAAATACAATGGCAACAACAGTGCCATTTATTTTAAGCTCTTATGTTTGTACCAGGTTTAAATTTATTACCGTTTTATAGTACCAATTTAATTCTTCTAGCTTGTTCCAATATTTATCTGCATTTATAGTTATACACCTAAAATAATGTTAAATTTATTAACGTCTCATGGCAAGTTCTGTTGTATAGAAATGTTTTACTATTTTTATGATTGAAAATGATCTTTCAAAACTCGTAGTAGAAACTAGTAGTGTATACACATTTTAACAAGTTAAAATAATTTGTAGAATGCATACGTTGAAAATTCTTTGGAGAAGGTTCTTCTCTACTCTAAATACTCCTTTTGATTAAGGGGAAAACATCATTAACAAAATTAGGTTTTATTAAAAAAAAATATTTATTTAAATTAATATATAAGCAAACATTTACAATTATGTATCCACCTCTGTTTGCACTCCAAACCAATTACTGATTTATTTTTATTTTGTTGTGATTAGAAATTAACTGACTTTTAGGTTAATGTGTAGATTTTCTGTAAAACAGTTATGTGATGTTAATGACTAACACTTCCACAATGTTTTCATATATCTGCATGTCAGAAGTAAAGGGCATTGTCATCAATTTCAAATTTTACGAGAGCAAAATAGTTTTTGCAGATTTATTTGGGCTGGGCCATTTTTAGTAAAATGAACTATAAATGTCTTTGAAACAATAAAAAAACATAGTCCTGTATATGTGCAAAACCTTCACAGAGCTGTAAGATAAACAGTTAAACCTGTAAGATATAGGAATTTTATGTCTAAACTAGTTACTTAGTGCCCAACATATGGTCTGCATATTTAAAGTTCCCAAATGTATTTTTCAGAATTTTCAGGTAATTATATTATACCAGCGGTTTTATGAATTTCAAAGATAAAACTTAGTTTTAAGGAATGAATAACACATTTTAAATTTTTTACATTAATATAATACTTTTTGGGAATTTACCTTTCCTATTGGCTAAAGGAAAAGTGGCATTTCTTTAGCAACTATTAAGAGATCAACTATCTAAATAATGAATTAAGATATATACACACACAAACAAATAAAAGTATCAAGGCCTGATCTTACCAAAGATAATACAAATTTTGCTAGATTTTTATAGTTAATAATTGTTTATTAGCTTTCAACTATTGTGAGATTGGTCCTAAGTGAGTGCAAAATACTTCTCTAAATAATCACTGTTACAACAACAATGAAATAATTTTCATTTGAAAAAGTTATAGAAAAAGAAATAGAAATATTTAAAATTAGACATGTTTAAATCTTGCCCAAAAAGTACTAAAGCATATTTTAAAGCACATTTTAAACCTCGGTTGGCAAGTTTTTAACAATTAACAGTTTTATCCTTTTTCACTATAGTTTCGAGTGGTCTGAAAGTTATTTTGACAATTATGTCAAAAAATATCAAATTTTCATTCTGTTCTGTAGAAAAAGTGATATAAATGTTTTCAACTATATAAAATGCAAAACAATTAAAAAATTTAAATTAGCATGTTATAGGACATTTTCTGGAGTGTGTATGAAAATTTCTGCATTTTTTTCCCTTTAAACATGACATTTCTCCAATTTTTAACACTTCAGTTGTATAACTTATAGAGTAGAAACTTGAAGTAATCATGTGGTAAAAAAAATTAATAACCATAATCTATTTTAAATTCAACTTTTTCAGTTTAAAAAACTTGACACAACTTGCTTTATTAGATTTTGTCATAATTGGAAAAATATAACAGTTGGCATCAAATAGTAATCAGTGTCCATTAATTCTTTAATTTGAAACAAAAATATATTCCATTGCCTGTATTTATTTAAATATAATGCAGCTGAATAACATTTTTAAAATTATTCAAAATTAAGTTGTAGTTCTATTGCTATTTTTAATCTATCCCATTCTAGTTCTTTCTTTGATGCTTGTAATAGCAAAGAACAAGTTTGAACTTTGTTCTCGTTACTCCTAATTTGTTTCTTAATTTTGAGTGAAAAAGCCCAAAATTTGAAAATATTCACTCTATCAAAGCAGAACTGCACAGTTTAGAATGAAAGACTATGAACTTCAAGAAATCTGTTGGAATAGTTACCAACATAGTCTTTTCACATTGCAGATACCGAGGCATCTTCAACTAATTAAAAACTTAAAGGATGTGGTGCAGATTCAGTTTCAAAAGCAATTCACAATTGCAGAAAACTTGATTTTATTTCCTATAGCCATATGAACATCTTCTTTTGCTTGTCATCAAGCATCTTACAAACATAACTAACTCTACATTTATAAAACTTTCTAAATTTATTGAATTATTATATTAAAATTCATATTTATATGAATAACAATATAAATATTAATAAATTTTGTATATTTATCACTCCTTGTCAAAAAAATCCATCCCTGTTTTAAGCATTATCTTATGAATTGATGCAGTTAAGATTTTAATAATTTTGCTTGTAATTAAATGTATATTTTCAATAGTGGCAAAATAGTTGTAAATCCCAAATTAGATTTGGTTTTTGAGAGATGTAAGAGTCTGATTTAAAACCTATTACTGTCCTGCTTATTTCATCTTCTATTGTTTTAAAAATAAAATTAAAAAAGTAAAAATTCCTCATTGTATAAATTAGAGTTTTAATGTGTCAAAATATTTCTTGTTTTATGTAACTTCTAATTGTTTTTATGTGGTCATAAATCATTCCATCTATAAAATTGAGATTTTCTGAGAAGTGCATTCATTCATCCAGTAAAATTTAGTATTTGTGTTTTAAAAATGTTAAAAACATTTATTTTTTCTTCTAGATCATCGATATTAGAGATATCCTGAGAGCACCAACAATTGATCAGATGAAAGATGTGTATCCTTAAAAAAAAATTTTTTTTTCCTTGTTCATAATATATCAAAGCTTTTTTTTTTTTAAAAAAAAACTTTTAAAATGTAGTTTTTCTAAATGTACCCTTAACTGTGCTTATTTATGCTTAAATAATATTCTGATTTCAACTTAAAGTTGTCTTAGGTATTTAGCTTTCAGAAGCTACTGGGGAGTTAAAGTTGACGAATTTTTTAATGTGAATTTAGTTGAAATAGCGTAGGTCTTAAAGAATTAAGAGATTTTAATTTTTCTAGTGCATGGGTTATCAAAACATGGTCTGCAAACATTGTTTTGTCAAATATATATATATATATATATATATATATATATATATATATATATACATATATATATATATATATATATATATATATATATATATATATATATATATATATATATACATATACATATATATATATATATATATTATTGGCTGTGATAATCTTTTAAAGTGTTTTACAAAAGGTTGTCCATTAGCCATTAGATGACTAATATCCTGAATTATTGAAACATGCAGGCTGAATATGTGTTATCTGAAAGTACTCATGTTTGTAAAATATTTTCAATTTAGCACAATTTAAATGAGTAAAAATTAAGATTAAGAATAACTGATAGGCATTTGTTGTCAGTACTCTAGTTTAACTATATATATATATATATATATATATATATATATATATATATATATATATATATATATATAAAGCTCAGTATTAAGGATATATTATCAAAATGTAAACAGGTTCATACATTTCCATCCAGTGTGTTATTTGTAAGGAAATTTTTTTTTAAATATTTAAAAACCAAAGCAGCATTTTTTGTTTTGTATTGAAAAATCTAAAATTACGCCAAAACCATTAAGAACTTCTAATTAATAAAATTATTCAATGAAAGTTTTATAAAAATGTAGTGACCATTTATTAATTTTAATCATTTTGATACATTGTGGCCAAAACAAAACTATGTAGTATATATTAGGATGTACTTGTTCAACAGAAATAAGTATAACTAGCTATAGTTTTCTTTTTGTCCAAAATGTTCTGGCATACCAATTGACTATTTTTACTTCATTGTACAAAGTAAAGGGAAGTATTGTAATCATGGAACATATCCATGTTCACATTTTATAGAAAATACTTGTAATAAATCATGCCATAATGGTTTTTTATAAGTTCCATCGTTATGTCTGTACGCACATACAAGAAATCCTTAATAATGAAACAATATCCATTTGCACCATTCCTGATCTAATTTTGACTAATTCACTTTTGATGTCTGTACATAGATAACTAAAAACGATTGCTTTACCTTGAGATTTGTTATGCCTGGTAGGTGCATGAGATCATAATCCTTATCGTCTATCCCCTCCTGTTGATAGCAGCATCTTTTGTCATTGCCCAACTTGGCAATCCAAGTTGGTCTCTCTTTTTCGCATATGGTCATTTGCCTCCACATTAACTTGGGATGTCCTTTCTTTCCCTTTCCATCAGGTGTCCAGGTGATATCAATTCACTCATTTGTTTCTTGATCCACTTCTGAGAACATGACATATCCTCCAAAGCCATCTTTTTTTGGTAATGTCATTTGTTAACGGCCTGGAACTAGTTTTTCTATGTAATTCTGCATTTGTTATTTTGTTCAGCCAGTAAATTATAAGAATTTTTCTCATATTTTGTCTGGAAGGCTATTATTTTACCATGCTGTTGTTTTGTAATTTTCCATATCTCATTTTCATACAATAAAAATGATTTAACTACACTATTATAGATTTGAAATTTTAAAGAAAGATTAAAGTTTGATTACCTCTAAACTTGCATTCTAAAAGCATTTTAAGCCTTTTTCACCCTGCATTTAGTGTCTTCATCTGTTCTACCCAAAATATTCCAGAACTCAGTTTGAGTTTAAAGATATTTTATTCCTATTTGTACTGTTAACTTCATTATTTTAGTTTTAATTTATAATCAATCCTATTTGCTTTGCATTTTCCTCAAGGTTGCTAGTTTTCTCTTGTATATCTTGAAATCTTGGTAACATACGAATGTGACCTCAAGAAATGTGTTAAAATTTCATCTTATTCCTTTATGGCAGATTTTTATTGTGGTTTTTATGACCTAATCCAACACCATAATAAATAATAGGCCTGATAGTACACAATGCTGCCTAACTTCTGTTTTAATTTCAAACTTTTCACTCAATACACCATTAACAATTACTTGTGTAGTACTGCCTTTGTACGTGTCCTTGATGATGTTAATTATTTTTACAAGTATTCCTTAGAAGTCTAATATTTTCCACAGGCATTGTCTATCGATGCTATCAAAAGCTTTTGAAATTTAAAGGCTGATTCCTCTTCAGTTGTTACAATCAGTGAGATTTCCTTTCTTCAGGAATCTTCACTACCTGTGCGTCCTTCCATGTGGCAGGAATTTTTTTCCTTCTTCGAATGAAATTGAACAACTTGCAATGCAGGAGCAGAAACCCCAACATCAGCTTTTATGAGCTCTGCAGTGGTGTCATTGTTCCCACCTGCTTTTCTAGTCTTTCATTTTAATTGCTTTTTTGATTTCCTTTACTGAGATATCTTTTAACTCTATTTCTAGCTCAACCTATGCTTTGAATGCAGATATATCTCTATTACCCAAGTTATTATAAGCATTTAAATTTTCTCAAAATGCTTTTTCCATCTGTCCACAATTTCTTTTTCCTGTTTAAGGAGTTTCCCCTCAATATCTGTAACTGCATACTCAGTATTTGGTTTTTTAATACTTAATTTCTTTATGATTTTATAAATGTCCTATATCTACTACATCATTTGCTCTCTGAGCTTCTTCTGCAAGCGCTTGTTGGAAGTGTCTCTTGTCATTTCTGGCAGATCATTTGAGATTTTTATTCATTTCATGGTATTTTTTCGGGTACTTTTGTTTTAATCTTGATGTTCTTGTAATATTTATTTTGCCTTTTATATTTTTCTGTCATCTATAAGCTTGAGTGTTACTCCAGAAATCCACTCACTTTTAGGTTTTCCTATACTAATGCCCAAAATTTATTCAACTCTTTTAGTGTAATTTTCTTTGCTTTTTTTCCAGACAGTCTGCAATCCCATTTGATTCCACTTCATTTTTCTCTGAATGGTCAATTAGAGCTGTAAATTTAACATCTCTACTGAAAATTGTTGTTTTATTGCTTGCTCCTTTAGTTTTTCAGTGTCCCATCTCACTCTCTTGCTTTTTTTTTGTTTCCTGGGTTCTTTGCAGTTTTATGATCCTGATAGGCAGAAAATGATCTGATGCATAAGCTCCTCTCTTCACTTTTACACCTTGCAATGACCTCTAAACATATTAGTTGTAGCAGTATGATCCATTTGATAACCTGTTCTTCCATCTTGGGATATCCATGGGATTTTATGAATGTCTCTGTGCTTAAAAAAAGCTCCCTATACTAAGGTTGTTCATCTTCTATAATGTTGTAAACAGTATTCCATTTTCATTTTGCTTTCCAAGAGCCTCATCACACACTTCATATTCTTCACATGTCACTCTTTTACCCACTTTGGCATTAAGATCATCCATTAAAATTAACATGTCATGTGAGTTTCATCTAAGGTCTTTTGCAGTTGGTCATAGAATCTTGTCTTTAGTTCCTCCTCTGTGTCATTTGTGGGGGCATATACTTATATCACTCTAAGTTTTGTTTGTCTAGAACAGGGGTCTCCAAACTACGGCCCGAGGGCCACATCCTGCCCGCGGAGAGCTAGCATACTTGAAAACTCCTTTTAGAGAATATATTTTTATAGCAAATTAAATTTAGTTTACTGAAGTATTCTAATTTTATGTTGAATAATTATTAATATGACATCTACATTGATATGGTCATGGGCTAACTACTCATAACATTGTTGTAGGCTTATTGTTTTTATTGTTTTGTGTAAGTTGGATAAGAAATACAGATTGTAATGAGTAAAGACATGTATTTGCAGAAATTTAACTTAAAATAATAACTAACAAATAGAAATGAATCCAACTACATTTTATAATTTTAAATAAACATAATTTTACATATGAAATACTAATGAGATTTATGTAATTAGATTTCACTGACAATAGTTTTTTGTTATTTGTGTACTCTTTTTGGTTGTACAACTTAGAAAATTTAAAGTTTTAGTTAAATTAAAATTCATTTTGAGAAGTCTTCTCACACAACTATTTAAAAACAGAAAAAAAGAAAAATTTAATTATCAATTGTGTCAGTGGAAGACCATAAATTCCAACAAAAACATTTTGATATTTGTGTTATAACATTACTGTCATTCCTTCTTTTTCATGAATCTGCATTATTAAAAGGATTCTGAAAAATCTTAATTTGATTCGCGATTTCAAAAATTATCACAACAGTGTCATAGGAACTGACTTGGGGGTGTGCCACTATTTTTATATATTATTACTGCCATCTAGAAGTGAGTGGAACACCAGAACTTTCTTGAAAAATGAGATTATGTACGCTATTAGCGCCATCTGTTAGCGATGGAAAGTACTACCTATTTCCGCTTGTGTACACCAGATGTTGTTTTGTTTTCTACTTAATCTTTACTTTAATTACAGGAAAATTAATAATGTGTTTTTTGCGGACTTTAGTCCGATTTGCAGCCTTTTTTAAACGTTGCGTACTTTTTCGGACTTTTTTTTTCCATCAGTGTACGACTATTTCACTTACTGGCCACAATGATAATATTTTGGCACCTGTCTTAGCTAAAAAACTTACTAATTCTTCTTAAAAACTCTTAATGATTCTTTTTGGCCTTTCTTAAAACTTTTTTCCCCTAAACTCTTCATGTTTTTCTCCATGCCTGAATATGCAATATTTTCAAATCTTCTAATGACATCTTCTCGTTTTCTTCAGCTTTGCAGAATGTCCAGACATGCACATTTTCTTCCCCCTCTGGTATTAGTAGAAATCTTCCTGTACCAAATTTCAGTTTGTTTTGGGGTTGTGTTAGGTGTTATCCCCTTTTACCTTTATCTTTGGCCTTCTGCTTGTTGTTTGTTTTTCTGTCAAATACAGTGTAAGGTTAAGTCAATTCTTGCAGTTTCTTTATTTTATTTTTTTTTTATGTTGTTGGGGGCCCCATAACCTTCCTCATCTTACCTAGGCTTTGGGCAATAATAGGCAAGTCAATGATGGCAGAGTTCTAAAAAACTGAAAAATGTAGGAAACTTCTAGTTGTTTTTGGTTGTATTCTAAAATCTTATTATTTTCTGTGGGGGAACTGATAAATGTTCAGCCTTAGAAGGTTAAAATCTTGAATTTAAGAATGCAACGTCTAGTTGTACTCCTCTTCTTTTGAATGAAATCTGAACTCTATATAAAGAAAAATTTTAATATAACATACATTAATTTTGTGGGCATAACTCAACTATTAACTGTAGAAGGACAAAATTTTGTATTTTGGACTGTTATAACATCTACCTTGTGCACCTTGCTTTTGTCATCACAATCTGCACTCTATATAACAAAATATTTCAATATAAAACTTAATTGTTGTGGAGTATAGCTGAGAAACAATTAGCTGCAAAATGTTGACTTCTTGTATATAGGACTACTATAATGTGTTATTGTATTCCTGCTCTTTTGGGTGCAATCTGCACATTTTCTAAATTTAAGCATAAGACATTAACTCTGTGGGTTATTACTGAAAAACAATTTCTGTATATTTCCGTGTATAAGCCAAGAATTTTTTGGGTTTCTTAAAGACCTTAAATGGTGGGTCATCTTATATATGGATCCATGGAACATATGTAATACATGTGTTTTGTTTTCTTGGTGTATTTTGCTGTTGATTACAAAGAGTTGCCAAATAGGAAAAAATTAACGAAAGTTTTTTTTTAAAAAGCAAGAACAAAAATGAAAATGTGTGGCTGTGAAAACTAAAGTTTGCAAAATCTTTAAAATGAGAAAAAACACAAATTGAATAATAAATTTAAAATGACTTACCTGTGCTGTATTCGCTCTAAAACAACATTACTATAATGATAGCAGATCAGCTTATCTTGTAATAAACACATTTCTACGTAAGCCAGAAGCATTGAATAAATGACAATTTATTTAATGCAATTTTTTAAATTCAGCCTGCATACAAAAACATTTGGTAATCCTTGCTCGTAATTTTTTTTCTTTTTTCTTTAAAAAAAAAAAAAAAAAAAAAAAAAAAATTATTTTTATCTATAGTATTTGATGCTTAACCCCTTGACATACAAATAAAATGGGATTTGATGTTTCAAAAATACTATTTAGTTTGGCTTATCTTAACAATTTTGTTTAGATAGGGAGCATTTTATTCTGAAATTTGCATTGTTATATAACATTAAATGAGGTTCATATATGTTAATGGACAATAATTATGTAATACTGTGAAATTAGTATTAATGTAAAGTAGGAAACATTTTAAAGCCTTGTCGAATAGGCAGAGGAATCTATATTTTTTACACTTCTGTGTTGTTTTTCTACTTATATTATTTTTTTAAGATACTTATCTTTATCATTCTAATCAAAACAGAATCAAAGTATGAGTTAAGTAATTAAAGGATTTAATATTATGCTGCACAATGTCTGCCGGAGACAGTTCTTGATGTCTCAGATGTCAAAATTTACATTGGCACATGAAATGATTGATGTCTCCCAGATGTCTTTGCATGTCAAGGGATTATTTTTGATGCATCATTTGCTTATAAAATATGATAATGGGAAATTGAAAATTTTGCTTAATTTGCCTTAAAACACAATATATAATTAAGTTTTATTTTATGTGTTGTAATATTTGTAAAAAGATAATATAATTAAAAATTCTTGTTTAGTAAAAAGGTAAAGTATTCTTTGAAAAAAATGTCAAAATTGCTTCTAGTTCTGTATTTTTGTACGAGCTATATTTTTTCTTTTTTATAAGGGTTATTTATTTGAAACATTTAAATACATTTTTTAGAATTTTTATAAGTGCTTATATATCTGGTTTAAAGTTTGAATTTGATAGGTCTATTCTGAATTGTTTCTTACCTTTTTATTAATTGTTAATATATAACTCCTTATTTAGAAAACTTCTATCCTATATGAATTTTGAGTTGATTTTAAGCCTCTTACGGCCAATAAACTGTCCCTTTCTGGTTGTGCGAAAACTACTACAAGTTTATTTATCAAATAACCATATTTTTTTCTTTCTAAAATTAAAGTTAACAACTATGATTGCAAACCCAAAATTTATTTTCAACATTTAGGCAAGGGGGGAAGTATTAAAAAAAAATTGAGGATTGGAAATAATTCAAAATCTGGAACCAACTTTATGAAAATAGTCTTTTCAGTCTTTGTACATCCCACCCAAAATAGACATGACTAAAAATCTTAATTGTAGTTTTTTAATAATGTGTTTTTATATAGTTTTTATGGTGTAAAAATAAAACATTTACTGGAAATGTGTAACAAAAATCCTTAACAATTTTCTAGTTATATTGTTCAATGTCTCATGGAAACAGACTTATATAAATTGCTAAAAACGCAGAAATTGGGAAATGATCACATCTGTTATTTTTTATACCAGATTTTAAGAGGCTTAAAGTATATACATTCAGCTAATGTATTACATCGAGATTTAAAACCTAGTAACTTGCTATTGAACACAACTTGTGATTTGAAAGTAAGTGTCCTTATGCAATTTTTCAGACTTCCTTGTTGGATGCTAATTTTAAAAATATTTTATTTTATTCAATTTTCTTAAGATTTTGTGTATATATATATATATATATATATATATATATATATATATATATATATATATATATACATATATATATATATATACATATATACTTATAAACTTTTAAGAGGTATATTTAATTTATATTGTGTAACTTATTTATTATGCAAGAAATAATCTATTTTGTATAACTGACTGTAATACTTAAATTGCTAACTTGAGAATTAAAAAAAAATTCATTTTCCAACCTTTAGATTGCAGCATTTAATGTTCTTCTAAAGTAATATTGAACAATTTCTGGCTCTTTTATCTATGACTTTTATACATTGCTACAGGTTACCATATCTTCCAATTTCTAGTTTCTACTATCGTGTTTCCTTAATCCTTTGCTTTGCCTATTCTTTACATCACATATACACATATTATACTTATGTTTGTATATCACAAATAATATACAATGATATAAAAATAAAATATATGGAAGCTTGTATATAAAATATAGTTGTGTATAATATGAGATGTACAGCAAAGGCATAGAGTTAAGGAAGCAGTTGGAATTTATATAAATTCTCGAAAGTATTTCATGAAAAATGAAGTATAGCACATTCTTCAAAATTGTCTCTTAAAACTTCCTGCCTTTTGACTAAATTTAAAAAAAATATTTAGTTTCCACTTATTAACTCCTGTATATCAGGAGAAAAATTTCTGAACATAGGGTATACATATATACTAGGGCTAGGTGATATACCATAATGTATATTGATATTTTTTCAATACTATGGTAATGGTCTTGATATTTCAATCCCTCTGATATACCATTTCAGTTATTCCTCCCTTTATGGTATTATTGTTACAATGTGCATTGTCTGAAAGAAAACAAACTTTTGTACGCTTTTTTGACCACTTATTTTCAGTTGTGCACAAAAGTTACTTATTTTTTAAACTTTTTGCACCAATATTGATATTTGCATATTTGGGTTTTTAAGTTTCATGCATGTTCTTGTTCTGGAATATGGGTAAAAAATATACTATTCTGATGATTGGTATTGGAAAATATTTGGGGTCAATAAAATTGATTCTGGGCTCCAAATAACTAGTTGAATTTGGTAATTTTCCTCAGTTCTGAAAGCATGTATACAATTATTGATGGCGAAATAAAGATGTATTTATTTTTCAAGAAGTACAATTTATAGATATTTCTTGTATGTTATTTTTTCATTTATTAATAATTAATAATTTACATCTGTTATAATTCTAATGTCTAAAATTTACTTAAAGTGACACTTATTTTTCATTTTATCTGTATTTCTCATAAAAATTCAACTGCATTTTAGGGTTTATTGGATATGCTTATCTATACCAAAATGTGCAGTTTTACTGCACATTCATAGGAAATCCAAAACCCAGAATTTAAATTGATTGCTTTGGGGGAAAAAATTAAGATTTTTTAAAAATTTAGATATTTTATGTTCAGAGCCTGGGTGCCTACCAATTACAAAATCTTACTAGTCAGAAAACCTTTTACAAAATTTGCTAATGAAAAATTGCAATTTTTTAATTGTAGTTATCCAACAAAAATCAGGTGTATAGTTTATTCAGTCAAAAATCAGACAGCAATAAAAATAGAGTTCCTTGTGTCAATTTTGAGTCAGATTCTTTACAGCACTTTTTCAAATTAAAAATCAGTCAAATTTTTGTCATTCTGCTAGTCAGAAATCTTTTATAGAATTCTCTTTCTGTCTAAAGATGAAATATCAGACTTTTTAATAGCAAATTATTAAAGAAAATGGTTAATGGCATAGGGTAATTTGATTTTGGGTCCTAAATTTAAAAAAAAAATGTGTATAAAAAAAAGTTTGGAAATGGTTTTCTTTGTGCTTTACTTTACAGCCATTTTCATTTGAAAATATTTCATCTGATTTATTTGCTTTGCGACATATTTGAATGTTAGGGTTTTTTCTTTGCTCCATTTCAACTTATATACAGATTTTTAGTTTAGATAAATTTTTAAACTAAAAAATGCACTTTCAACTTGTATACAGATGGGTTTATGTTTGGAAATATACAGTGTATTTTGCACCTTGTCATATATATGTATATCAATAGATTGATCCTGAATACTATTTTAAAAATATAATAAAATAAGCATTACAAGAATTATTTAGTTTGGTGGTTTGCTGTAAGTTTTTAAATGAAATTTTCTTTTCCCCAGATTTGTGATTTTGGTTTAGCTCGTGTTGCAGATCCAGATCATGACCATACAGGTCTTCTAACAGAATATGTTGCTACAAGGTGGTATAGAGCTCCAGAAATTATGTTAAACAGCAAAGGCTATACAAAATCTAGTATCCTTTCTTTATAGTGAAATATTTGGTTTGTATGGATGTGTATGACTGCATACATATGCCATTTACTAATCCAATACATAGTAGTATGTATATTTTAATTATTTTGTACTCATTAATAAGCACATTCAAATTAAAGGGAGTAACAATGTTTCATTCTATGGATAAAAAAAAAAATCTTACATAAAATACAAATTTTATTGTTCAGGTGTTTATTTTTACATTCAGTACTGTAATTTGACTTCTTAATTTTTATGATTCTGTAATTTAGCCAAGACTTGTCATTTGTGGTCAAGCAAAATTCTCTCCTTTAGCAGTTGTAATTTAGTTTAACTTATGGAAAAAATGAGTACAATCTTTGAGCATTTTGCATTGTAGATTATTCTTATCAGTATTTGTTATCCTAAAAATACTAAACTCAGCTCCTAAAAATTTTTATTCTTGCACAAGCATTTTTATCTATAAAGATCTTTCTGATCGTTATATAAAGATAAATCATCATTTGAGTTTATTATTTATTTTCTTTATATTAATTTAATATTTTATTTAAATTTCTTTTAAACTTTTGGCTAGTATTTTAGCTGTTCTTGCACTAACCACATTTATGCTGACCTACTAAATTTTAAAACCAAATTGATCCTTAATTATTTCTTTAGTTGATATATGGTCTGTGGGTTGCATTTTAGCAGAAATGTTGTCTAACAAGCCTATTTTTCCTGGCAAACACTGTAAGTATTCTAAAACCCATCCATACCTATGGAGTAATTGGGGAAATTTGCATGCACTTGTTTTATATATTTTGCTTCTGAAATCTGTTTTATGTTCTTTCCTCTTTTTTTTCTCCTGTTTTAAAGGTTGTTTTAGTTTTTAGATTTCTAGGTTTTTATCCCCCTTGAGTTTGTATATATGTGTAACACATATACACTTAATGTAGAGGGTGTAACTGATATTATTTCAAAAATGTTGTTTACTTTTTATTGATACTGCGGCAACCATTTGAAGAGAGAAATAGACCATATTTTTTGTTTATATTTATCTGCAATGGTTGATTTGATAATTTAAGTATGTAAATATTTTTCTTAAAGGGAATATCTTTGCAGCAATGATGTGTATGTACATATGTAACAAAATTCGTTTTTATGTTCAGAAAAAGTACACAAAAGCTGTGCCCTTCATAAGTATACTGCAATGTGGTTGTGATTATAAATTCTTCTGCAGATAAATGTTATGAATGACTTGTGCTGAATGTTATCTGATTTTTACCTGTCTTGTTTGTACATTTCAAATTCTGTCTTTATTTGCTTATACAGAAAAAGAACTTTTGTTGAAAAGCTGCAATATTGTTAACCGGGGTACTATATAATGAATTATCACATATTTGATGTTTGATGGTGATGATTAATTTTCCTGTGCAAGAATAAGGAGTCTGAGTTATCTAAATGTCAAATGTCATAACCATATTAAACAATCCTTTTGTTGAAAAATAGGCTACTATTCAAATGCTTATGTTTATGATTAGTTAATGCTACATGAGTTATTTATTTTCTATTAAATAATTAAACTTGAATTTACATTATCTTTCATTAAAGGTGGATATAAGTATCCTAAACAATCAAATTATGTTTACCTAAATATTATGAGATTGCTAGTCATCAAGCAACTACATACATAAAATATCTTTTATTTGTTCATATTTTCAAGAGATTGCAGAAAATTGAGGTTAGTTTTGTATTCAAAAGCTTAGTCTGTAAAAAAATTTTAAAATAAAGTACTGACACATCATGCTATTTTATATGCTTGAGTTTTATAGAAAGCAAAGTGTTGCTACTGGATTTAATGCATATCCTACTTGCTATCTTCTATAGCTTATATATAAGCTATAGAAGATATATATAAATTTGGAACTTTTTTTTAAAAATCTGAATTAAAAGCAGCAATTAGTTTTTGAAGATCTCTTAATGCCTTCAGAATTTAAGATCAGTATGTAAGGTAAATTTTGAAATGAGCATTTTAGGGTCAAAAATGAGATTTTTCAATGTTTTGAATTGTACTTTAAATGTAACCTTATTTATCTGTTATATTATAATATTTTTTAGATTAGTTTTCCTTATATCACATGAAACATGCTTTAAAATAATTTAATTCTTTACATTGTTATAATCAGTTGTAGGCTTATTCTGTGTTGTATTACAAATGTAAGAATTTCACTTTTTATTTCTTTCATTCTGAAATTAAACCTTAGCTAACATTGTATAATTACTAGTATTGCCAATTACATTGTACTCAAACTCTACCATACATGAAGATTTCAGCTTAGCAATATTGATTACTCACGGTTTTTCTTGAAAGATGCTGTATGTCCCTATTTTAGTCATTTGGAAGAGAATATTTTCCTATAGTCTATTAATGATTTAATGTAATTGTTTGTATTTTTATTTACTGTGTATAAAACCACAATGTTGAAAATTTGTTTCTTTGTAGTAAGAGGAATGCTTATTAGGTATTTTGGATTAAAGTTTGTAACAATCTGAAATACATAGAACATTTAAATAGGCCAGAGTTGCTGGATTACAACATGTTTTAAACTTTTTTTTTTCCAGTAAGAAAATACAATAATTTTTAATAAGTCCAAAATTGGGTTTTAAATTTCTTTAAAAGAAATACAAAATATTACGTGCTGCTGAAGCAAAGTGTATTCGTTTTGGGTAAAATTTAACAAAAAAGCTCAGTAACTTGTAAGACAGTCTGAACACAATAAAAATAGTTGAAGAAAAAAAAAATTATCTTCAGTACCGATGTTCCAAAAAAATTTAAGATACAAAATGTCTTTTACGCTTTCTTATCTACTAACATGTTTATTGTGACCTTCAAAATGACTGCCAGGGAAAAAGATTCCCATGTAATTAATTTTTACTGTTTATTTTAAAATATAGAATATTTTATATGCCCATATTTAAGTTCCAATTAAGGTTTATACAAAAATGTTTTTGAAAGGCATTAAAAGTTATGATAAAAAAGAAATGAAATTTCAGTGATCATATTTGAGGCAGCAGAACAGTTACAACTAAAGCAAAACAGGCTGTATGGAATAATTAAAAAAAAAAATTATCTGTGTTAATCCTTTTGTACCCTGCCCCCCATAAAAAAAATGTTATTCACCTCTGTTCAATCAAATTTTAAATCATACTGATAGTTTAATAAAGTTATTAATTTAAGTATTTTCAATTTTTTAAAACCTTGATTAAATAACAATTTAAGAACAAAACTTACTTTGATGTTTTAATTTAAAACCCTTCATAAATTTAAGAAATATGAACTAAAGCAATCAAAAAAAAATTCTATTTTGCAGCTAATCTTTGCACTCCAACATAAAGGTAACTATATTTTTGATAAGATTATTGAAAGAGAGCAGAGGTACTTAAAAAAAAAAAAAAATCTAGGGACAAATAAAATGTTAAATATTTTTAAATTTGTATCAATGGCTCCATTCGGGATACATTACAAAGTAAAATGCTCTTCGGTACCTGAGAATCTCAGTTTGAATTCCACTGATGGCATGGATGCTTGTAGCCATAATAGTTGCCTTTAAATAGTTTGTCCCATTTTCATTAGCTCTCAGGTAGCAAAAAAGTAGACTGTACTGCCGTAAGTCAAGCCAAAACATTCCCAGGGTTTACTTTAATTATGATGCAAAATTCCACCAAGATCAGTCCAGCCATTTCGGAATGCACACACTCACACACATATACAAAGGATTATATATATGGATGTGTCTGTATCAAATTCCAGTCCCCTTCTCTAGAAATTGATGAATAATTTCCTATGAATGTAAAACATGTGAACTTCTAATTTTTGCTATCTTAGTAAATATATTGCATGAATACGTATGTGATTATAATTTCAGACAATCGTTGGTTAATTTTAGATAAAGCTTCTCCTGGTCACATATATTTGGTTTTCTTGAGACTTGCATTTTCTGTACTTAACAGTTCCTCCATTTACATTTTATGATACTTATCCCTTACGAGCATTATGTGTTAATGATTTCTAATATAAAATCTTATAATTTATTTAAAAATATTGAGATTTGAATTGTAATAGGTTTGAATTTTTAACGCTAGATGCTAATGTCATAGAAATAAAATGGCATTAAATTTGAACAAACTGTTATTAACAGATTTCTAATATTTGAAAATATGTGCTACTTATTTATTATACCACTAACTTGTGTAAACCAAAATTTGTTGGTAACCTCGGCTTCATAGTCTACATACTGATAAGTACTTATTTTACAATGGTTGTCTTAAACCAGGGAAGGTTCACTTGAAAGTTAAAAACCCGAATGATCTGGTGCTGTTTAGCAAGGAAACTTTCTTACAAGAGTCGCTGTTTGTGGGATCAACACCAGCTGCTGTTTTTATTGTTTATTGGCTAAGTCCTGGCATTGTAACATTACAACAGGGGAACTACAAATCACCAATTGCTCTAAAGAATGATACAGACTCAGTCTGTTGGTTGAAATAATATTCAACACTATTTGCAGTTAGTTATCTGTTGTCTGCTATCTGGGAATGCTTTTTAAATTGCTTCAGAATCAACTAACAAAATCTTATTTTTGCTAATGAATAAAAATTGATTGAGAAGAATGGTCTTATTTTGAAAGTACATACAAATCTTAGAAAGTTGGGTTGTATTTTTTTTGTGTGTGTATATACACATATATATAATCTTAATTTGTCTTACCAAGATCTGTATTTTCCTTGTTGAGTTTAAAGTTAGTAAACATTCTTAAACATTTAATTTTTTGTATTGCAGTTTTGTTTCCTGCTAGTTTAATACTATGAACATTTATTTGAGGTTTTAATTTTTGTGTTTACTAATCTAATTATATATTTATACTTGCTTTGTACTAAGCTGAATGGATATTTAGTCCTCAATTGTATAAAATTAATTTTGTAATTGTTGTAAAAATACTTTTCAGTTATTAAATTTTTCTTGTTATTTTGATTCTTAGATATTTAATAGATAAAATATTAAATTTTTATCCATTTAGAGCTTTATATTTTATGCACAATCTTAGATCTCTTTTAAGGCTTTAGAAAATACATGAAAAATGCTGTTCACTATTGGTTCCCCTTTTTGTTTTGATAACTAGCAGTATTTGATGTGTTCTCTGGATTTATTTTGTAAATGAAGGATTTCTAATTCCTTTTTTCGCATTTTTCCTCTTGGTTGATATAGTGTATCTTCTACTGAAATTGGAAGTTGTTGAGCTAAATAATGCTGCTTTGAGAGGTTCATAGTTTATTACTGTTGAGTTAGTGTTTAATTTTAAAAAATTTAATTTTTAAATAACAAATTAGTACTTTTTTGCTATTTAAAAATAAGAACGTTAACTTTGTTAAAAAGTAGCCAAGAGTTAACTGCAATTTATGTAAAACATTAAATGTTTATTTCATTTGTAATGTACCTTTTTATAAAAAGGATAAATGTAGAAGTTATTTCAGAATTATTAAATTTACCTGTAAATTTAATAACCCTGAAAAATAACTTTAATAACCCTGATTTAATAACTTGTACTTCAGTTTTTGTAATAGAAAATCAATTCTTGTACACAATATCCTATAAAAGTTTGTACTTTGAGTGAAATTCAAGAAATAGATTGTAAGAACTTAAATGTTTTTACTTGAGTGTAAAAGGTTTTCATTCTGTAAAGAAAGTTTTTTATAACTTGCAATCAACAAATGATTACTGCCATCCATATAGATCTTAACTACAACCTGTGTAGGTCTTCTAATTTTTTTATTCATTTATGCTTTGGCACCCAAGAGGTAATCCTTATTTAGAAAGAAAGGTAGATTTTTATGATTTTAATTTTTAACAAGATTACATATTGCCCCTTTAAGCTCTTTGTTTTATCAGTAATGATACAAATTCATTATAGGCTTGAAATATTTTAGTTTAACTAATTTTGTATTTGTTATGAGGACTATGAAACTTGGATATAAATGTTGACTATTGTTTTATCCTTTCTTTGAAAGCTTATGCTGTATGAAATTTGATATTATCTAGGTGACATGCTCTTATCTTGTGTGGGTAGCTGTACATTTGTGCTTCAGATGGTTTAATAACTATTCATCTTTTCCAAACTGATAATGTCTTTTAGAATGTAAATTGTTGCAATGTGCATTAACAAGTATATAACTTGTTTAATTTCAAATTACATATTTTTAATATTAAAAAGTCAGGTAATGTCATACTGTATGGCATTATTCTTATTAATCCTCTACTGGGTTTCATTGACATTTATTGCAACCAGGCCAATTTCTTCAAATGGAAATCATTTTGTTATATAATATACAAATCTTGTTTTGACTATTTTTTCTGTTTACAAGGATTTTCTTAAAAGTTGTTTTAAGAATTGGTTTTTGTGGTGTTTCTTCAGAAGTAAATTTGTTGAGAATGATATTGAAATGAAAGAATTCAATGAAGGGCAAATATGGTTTTATTTTTTTATCTAGTTAATATATTTTATTCTTCAATATTTTAAACTTAAAAAAAAAAATCATTCCTTAAATATTAATTGCATTTTAATGCACATTCTTTTTAGTCTAAAAGTTGTAATGTGTTAAGCTTGCATTTATAATATAGGAATATTAAGGTTGTTCTTGTCAAATACAGGATTGGGGAATGTAATTAATATTTTAGAAATCTTAGTTTTATATTACAATCCATAATTATCTAATCAGATTCATTCTTTGGTCTACTTAAATTTCTCTTACTCTAATTCTGAACAAAGAATTAAAGGTTTGATACTTCTGAAAGTCAGTATTTATCCAAGGTTCATCATATTTGAAAATTATGGATATCATCTATTGCATAGAAAAGATTATTTAATTTCAACATTTTTCTGTATTGTAACAAATGTATACTCCATCTATTCAAAGAGTGATAATTATTTGTGTCATTGTACATCATTACAATGTAATCAGATTACCTTAAATGCAGTTTGGCCATCTAGTATTGACATACTAGTTCTTTTTCTTTTAACTGCAAAAGCAAATTTGCATTTATGGTTTTGATTTATATTATCAGTAGTAAAGATAATTTTCTTTACAAAAGCAAGAAATTAAGACTGGAGTTTTAAAATTTGCCATGTTCCGTAGTGTAATTTAGTAAAACTCAACAGGATAAGTCAGAGGTTTTATATGTACCACAAACTGTGATTGTAGTGTATAGTCAAAAGTAAACATTATACTTTGCTTAAATAAAATTGTGTGTAAAGAAATATTCATTTTTAACATTGATTAGGAGGGGGTGGAATAAAATTTTAGTCTCAAATTTGATTTTAGATTTATTTTCAATTTAATAAACTTGCCCCCATAGTATTATTTCACAAGCAAATATAACTAGTTGTGTTTTTATTTTTTACAACTATCAAAATAGTACTCAATTTCTTAAGGGTGATGTGTAAAGTTTGGAATTATTTTGAAATGCTATATAGCTTTTCCCACTCATATTGTGGAATTTGCAGTGGTTGCCTCACAACTGATTCTTGTAAATTATCTAGCTTTTTGAGTAATCCTTAATAAGTGTCTAGTTGATGTCTGGTCAGTTGGTTGTTGTTTTGCTGAGATGCTCTCAAGACGACCTATTTTTCCAGGTGCTAATTGTGAGTATCATTCTAGTCCACGTGTAAATTCTATTTTGTGTGTCTTGTTATCTTACAATCCCCACACCCCTCTTTTAAACATTTTTAAATAACACTTTTCCCTTATATTTCCTCTTGCTTGTTTTTTATTTTATATGTGCACATATTTAATTTGCATTAAAATTTAAAATCTTATTGTTCTATTTTTCTGTAGGTATAATATAAATGGTTCAATTTACAAAATTTTTAAAAATTTTGTGAAGGTCCATATTTGGTTCAGACTTATTCTATTGAAACAAGTCCATTATGAAAAATTAAATATAAAGCAAAGGAAAAAGCTGTCAATATAAGTTTTTCAAATTAATTTTCTATAAAAGGAGTAGAAGTGTAATAAGTATTTACTATTATTTCTTAATGAAATAACAAATTCATTCACTCAAAAATATCTTTCTTAAATGTTTAATCAAACTGGAGGGCAAAAGATTCAGAATTTAAAGTATTTTTTAAAAGATTTCAGCTTTAAAAAGTTGAATGTTTTGTACTTTCTGTTTGTATTATCTGATAACTTTATCTTATGTAAATTCACAAATTTTATTTGTTCATTCATATTTGTAACATGTTTGCAAAAAAGAAATCAAAATTATTTAATCAAACAAACGTGAGTATTTTAGTTAAAAATATCCATGTAATTATTTGTTTTCATGAAATTCTGCCATAGAAGTGAAAGGATTTTAAAGAATGTAAATTTATCTCTTAAGCATTATTGAGATTTTGAAATTCAGCATTTTATTACCCTTTATATTCTGTTTCAGGCAACATGGAAGCAAACATGGAAACCATGTTTGCTTTCTTTTTAAATACTGAGCTCGAAATAATATGAATTAGGGAAAATAAAAAATAAAGTTGTATTTATTTTTTTATCAAAATATAACAAAGATTTTATTAAAGATGATCGAAAAGAAATAACTAAAATTTTGTAGTTTTTATAAAACTTTCTTTATTAATTTTAAATCTAAAAGTTCAATAACTAAAGTGAACAAGCGATTTATAACTTAATACTTTATTTTTTAAATAGATGGTGTTAGAAAAATGTTTTTAATAGTGTTAAATATTTTAGTTAGTACCAGTCATTTGAAAAATAAATTTTCTATTTTTGTTTTGCCATATAAATTGATGACTGGCATTCAGAACTAGTTACCTTGACCGTTGGCATGGATGATTGTGTATAATTACCATTTAGTATTTACTCTAAATTGTCAATATGATATTAGAATATTGTGGTGGCAGGGGTGTTGATAATACAGACTGTAAACAACTTTGTCTTAACGAGAGTCAATTTAGAATTGGATCTCACTTGAGTGAAATAAGTATTCTTACCACAGTTGAGGGGAGTGGGTGAAAAATTCTCAGCCTTTCTCAAAAACAGGGAGATATTCATAAAAATTAAGAGAAAATAAGAATAGGTTGTGAAAAAATTCTTTATCACTTAACAAAACTTTCCTTGTGTATAAAATAGCGAATTTGATTGCCACAAAGTTATTCTAGCTAACAGGGTTGCTATTCTACAGTGGAATGTGTATGACTTGTTTCTTCTGAGAAAGTATGTCTGCATGTGCTAATATGAAGTGTGTGGGATTCTTTACTGCCAGGTTCCATGGAAAGGGCTAAAGGTCATGTTTTTGGATTCATGTCTCCCTCCCCTGTTGTCCCTTTGGTGATAATGTTTTGCTTATTTCAGTTATCTGTGAAGCACTTTTGTATATTCCTATTGTAATAATATGAATAGTAGTTAGAAGGAAAATAAAATAGAAATCTAGAAAGAATTAAATGTAAAAATTTCTATAAAGTACCACTTTTGTTGATTAAAATAAATGGAGAGGGTGGGGCCTAAGTCTAGTCACATATCTGACAAAATTACAAAGATTAATCTTATTTACTGAGTGCAAAAGATTTAAACTTTTAAGGGAGGAACTTAGGATCTTTAAAACTGATAAGTTATTGTATGTATTTAAATTCATCATCATAAAGCCTTTCTATTGGTTTATGTGAATGATTTATTTTTATGTAACAATTCTGAAATGGCAAAAGCTATTGAACTTCTGAAATTAAGATTGAGTTCTAAAATATGTAAATCAGTATTTTAAAGAGACTCCCAAAGTACAATTTATTGTTGTAAAAATATTGAAAATGTTAAACATACACATACATTTTCATGTATAGAAAGATTTATTGCAAGTGGGAGAAAATTTATGCTACTAGAAATCTGGGGCAATTGGAATGTAATTGATTTTATTACAAAGCCTGTAAAAGGTAATAAACTTAGTATTTACAGTAATTACCTGTTTCATTTAACGTTTGTGAAAAAGGTGGGGTGGTAATATTAAATGATAAATATTAAAAAATTGTATTAAATAATATAAGCAATTAATGATAGTAAACATTTTATGATGTGCCAAGTGTTTTTGACATATGCAAATTTTGAATAATCAATGAGACTTTGAATTATTTTATATACAGATTTTGTGTTTAGTTAATTGAAAAGCATAGAATTGAGCTGGAATCTAATATTAGAACTGGCTTATTTTATTTAGTGTGGGTGTACTGTCAGCCATGTGTGGGGGTTTGTGCTATTGAGCTAAATTTTTTATTTTAACAGAAATGTTTTGTTACATTTTATAGAATTATCTTATGTATATGCTTATGTTTATTAAAAAAGGGGAATAAATGAACTTAAATTTTACAAGAAGTTGGTTTGAAGTTATTCTTTTTAGCAGAATTTTCAAGTAGAGATCCTGTACAATCCAGCATATGATAGGGATAACTTATTTTAATTTGAGAATTTAAAAGATTAAAATGTATTTCTTGAATTATTTCCTATCTGTTGGTACATTTCTGTGTTGTTCAGGGATATATGCATGGTTTCCGCGCACCTGGAAAGTCAGGGAAAATCATGGATTTAGACAATGGATTAATTTTGTCATGAAAAGTCTTGATTTTTCAAGTAAAATGAGTAAAAGTCATGGATCCGCTAAACTACCGATTAAATAAAAATGCATTGAATTGTTTAATTCTATTTTTACTTGTCATTTGGCTGAAGTTACTGAGTTTGGTATTAATGTATTATCTTAGTGACCATTTTGGCAAGTAAAATTTGTTCGCCAAGGAAACTCAAAGCAAGAAAGCTTAATGGGTGGGTAAATGTATATTATTCTGGTTTTTTCTTAAATTGTAGATTAAAATTTTATTAATATAATTATTTTTTAATAAAAATTAAGATTTTTGTACAAAATATAAGTTTATCTCTAGGGATATTGTATATAAACATTATAGGGTTATATTTGGCTATTATTCATGGTTACCTGGATAATACCAAAGTACCTTAATTCAAATTGGAAACATTTTGATTGAAAAGTTGCTATATGATTAAACTTAGGTATGTAGATACAATATTTTTTTATGTATGTGATTTAATAACACTTATAAAGTAAGTTTATAGTTTTTTTATGATAAAATTCCTGTAATTTCCCTAAAAGCATATATTTTATTTGTGTGTACGTTAAAGTCATGGAAAATGATCCGCAAAATCAGGGAAAGTCATGGATTTGAAAAATTTTATTTTGGCAGATGCCCTGTATATGAGAAGATAACTTCATATAAATGCATAATTACATTTGTTGACATTTTAATTTTAATAGTGTAAATAAAAATCAGCAAATCTTCAATTGTAATAAACTGATGCGAACTTTCTTTAATATTATTGGTAATTTTATTCTCTTTAAATAGTTTCACAAAAAAAAACTAGCTACTTTTCTGTTAGTTGGGTGTAATGATAAATTGTGTAATATACTGTTTAAGTTTATGAAAAAAAAAATAAGATGTGGGGGTTTTAGATAACTAAATTATTTTATTCTAAAAATTATTTATTCTGAAAACTAATTTAAATTTTGTACTAAACATAATTGTCATTTAATCTTATGAATAGTCAGGGAAAACCAAACGGAGCTAAACTAACCACCTGACTGAATCTCATTTTCAAATGCTTTTTACATTGCCATAATGTTTTGTTTTGTGTTAGAAGCAGTATATACTATGAGCTGTTTTTGGTTTAAGGAAATATGTATTTATATGACGAACATGTTTATAGTATAAATATTGGTTTGCTGCTTTGGTACTTAAGATATATTAATTTTCCATTGTTAGATGCTATTAGTGAATTTCAGTTATTTCCTTTTTGATTTATTTTACTTTTATTTTAAGTACTTATCTTCTGTCAAATAATTTATCTGCAAGAAGCTTAATTTTTATTATTGCTCTTATAGCATCAATACTTTTCCATGTAGAAAATTGAACTGAATACTATAAAATAATAGTAATCAGTTGGATTTAAAATGTAAAAAGGAATAATAAAAAGTTAAAAGTACTTCTGTTTAAACTATGCTTAGATTTATTTATTTTTTAAGTAATTTCAATCTATTGAACAAAAAATTGATCTACCAATTATACTTTTATTTATTTTTTTTAAAGGCTTATATATATTTTAACCCCTTAACGCATTTGCCCGTGTCTGACACGGGCGAAATTCAAATTAAACATGTAATAAAATCGTTTACACTTTGTTTGTATAGCAATTTTTTTATATACTTTTTACTCCTTCCAAGCTCCCTAGTCACCCCAAAAACTGAAATTGTAAAAAATAACTTACATTGTACCTATATATCCCTTTTCTGTGAAGAAAATGTCATATTTTATAAATTTTTCTAAACCAAACTCGTGCTTTAAGGGGTTAAGAGGGTGCCCAGCAATTTGTAATCATCAGGTAAATTGAAAATTCTGGAATTATCAGGAGACTGGTGAATTTTTTTTTTTTTAAATAGAGGGAATTTTATTAAATAAGTTTGAAGAATGAATTCTGCCAGTCAATACATATAACTTCAAATCACAAACCTTTTTTTATGCTTATTGCTGTTAAATGAGAATATGGTGAAATGTAAAAGAAAATTGGCAGAAAAATGAAGCAATTGAAGCTCAAAAGCAAATATCAAAAATCTTTTTAATCAATGATTAAAAAGCGTTTGGAACAAACAAAAAATGTTAATAATCAAAGAAACTGACAAGGGATTTAATGGTATCATGGAGCAAATTGAGTCTTTAATGTACAGTTTTTAATTAATATATTAAGCTGCATTATTTAAATATAATTAAAATGGGAAAAGTCAAAACTGCAAGAGTTAGGAGTTATATATAATTTTAATGAAATTCCATGTTCCTTATGCAGATCATTTTGAACAACCCTAAAGACAGAAAAAAATATTTCTAAGTTTAATATGAATTGGAATTTTAACTGTTCAAACTAAAATTTATATCTGCATTTAAATATAAATTTATACCTAAAAATAGCTTTATAGAAGAAAAAGAAATTTTGTATTAGTGGGAATTTATCAGGTAATCTAAATGGTTTCCCTCTGTTTCATTATATAGAATAAAAAAAAATTTGATCATATAAATTAGAATTTTTGTTTTCAAAATGTGAGACAGAGAAGTATTATTTAACCAGTGAAAAAGTTTATTTCTGCACTTAGTATTTTTAAAGAGCTTGTATTTTACTAATCACTCTTGTATTTATTGTAAAGAAGTATTTTTTAATACTTGGGTTAATCTTCATGGAGTTAAGTTGTAAGCAAAAATGAAATACTTTTTTACTTTTAACTGAAGTTTCACATTTGGTTTCTGCTAAACAAATGTTTTAATATTGTGGTGTATGCCTTAGCTCAAAAGCACAACCTCAGTCTCTCAGGGGACTTTTAAATATCAGTACTATTTTGGCAAATTCAATCTTGTAAATTTCTTAGTCTTTTTTAATATTGCCATCTTTAATATAGAACAAATGCTTTAGTTGTTATAGTTATCAATATATTTTCAGCCATAATTTAATTAATAAAATATTATTCTTCTGACAGCAATAATTTGATACTCTAGAAATCTTATAAGAATTTCTAAACTTATTTATTCATAAAGTTAAAAAATGTTCTCTAGCATACTCAGTAGTTTGTTTCAAATATTGGGGTAGAAAACAAATTTTATTAATTAAAAAATGTTAAAATAATTTTTTTGAAATTCCTCTTGAAATTGAAGAATAACTAACTGTAAGCAATTTTCATTTCTTAGATTTCAAATATTTTTCACACAAACCTGCATAGTCTTAACTCCTTTTACTGCTAACTGGATGATTTGTTTGTCCTTGGTAATGTGTCCCTCGTGAAATAAACTGGTAGTAAATGGTTTATAGGATAATTTCCAGTATTTTGACTGTATAAAGCTGTTATTAACTGTTTTATCATGGTTACTGAGAAATCATTCATTTTGTTAATGCCAGAATATATAAATGCATTATTCCAATTATTAAAATGAAAGCATTGTATGATGTCATAAGAAAATGCATTGCTTTTAAATTTTAATCTGATTAGAATTGTTTTCACAAAATATTAAAATTTAAATTTTTGTACTGTTCTGAGTTTTTAAAGAATATGAATGATATAGTTAATCCTTGATATAAACTATCTTACCCTCATCAAAATACATTGTGAAACACTAAAAGAGAAACGCTATCCATGTTACTCCTGCATTTAAAATCTGAAATTTCTAGAAATTGATTCTTGCTAGTAAATTGAGATGTAGCACATATTTTGTCCTTGTATAAGTAGATATAAAGTGTTTATCAAAAGTAGAATTGTTCATAAAATGTATAACTTCAATTTCTTGAGGAACAAGGGTTAATATATTTATTACACAAGTATTAGAAATAATTGTTAGAAATTGTGTATGCATTAGAAATAGTTTAAAAAAGGAGCAATAATGAAAATTTGGTTTCTTCCAGATGAATTTTTGTATGCAACATTATTCAGTCGGTATATTCATGTTGTATGTGTAATGGTTTATTATATAAATATATAAAAATATGTTGAAACTGCCCAAAAATAGAAAGCATTTATGTATATAGTATGTATAAGTCATTTATACTTTTAGAATACAAAAGTAATAATTTAAAACAAGTAGAAAAATTTACTCAGATTTTGGTGAAATCTATGCTTTTAGTGAATTGGGTTTGTATTCTGTATGTATTTGTATTTCTGTGCTTTACTGTATGTTTTCAACTGACAGATGATTGTGGAACTAATATTTACTTGATCATTATTACTTTTCAAGTAATATTTATTAACAGTAGATAAGTTTAGATTAAATTTTGGTTTCTGTGGGTATATTCTGCTAATACTAATAAAATAGTGTATATTTTAATATATTTTAACATGGCTTTTGCCAGAATAAATGTTTTTGCATCACAGTCTATCTTTTGATTTAAAATTTTATATTGTACAATTTATTTCTGTATTTAAAATGTAATCATGAAAAGATCTATTTTTAATGTACTGTTGCAAATGACAGCCCAATCAGGTGCATCACAAGTTGGCATTGGATATTGATTTGTTTTGTATTTATTGTTCACTTTTTCAGTAGATCTTGTAACCTTTTGTCTATTAAATGTTATGTGTGACATTTAATGTTGTCTTCAGTATATAGTTAATCTGTTGTGATACAACATTTGGTAGATGTAAGTCATGCATTATATTGAGTCATCTCATTACAAAGCCTTGTGCAACAAAAATCCAAATATATTTTCTAACAATGTATTTTCTGCTTATTTTCAGATCTTGATCAACTAAATCACATTTTGAATATTGTTGGATCACCATCCCAAGAAGATATGAATTGTATAATTAATGAAAAGGTAAGAAACTCTGCTTGCTAGATTGAGAGTTTGTTGTAATGTGTATATGCATAGGTATTATCTATTAATTGGGTCCAGTAGTGTAGTTGTGTGATAGAGAATTGTAGTTATATTTCGTGGTAAATGGGTACAATGAATAAATGCTAAATGAATAGATTGAATAAAACTTATGTGTTCACACTTATTTAGAATATTTAAATTACCATGTCTATATAACTAAAATGTAAGAACGGAGTTGGACTTTAGTAGGGCTAAATCCTCTAGGGACAAACTAATGTATGAATGAAAATATCTACATAGGTGTTTTTGAACCATTTGTATTTCAAAATGAAATATTCACTGTAAAAAGCAATTTGAAAATTATTTCTTAATATTAGCTGACCTGTTTTTGTTCTAAGCTGAGATACTCGGGTCATATAATCTTTTACGTAATTTAAAAAAAAATATATCTTTTATTTTTTAATGTGTGTCTATACACACACACACACACACACACACACACATATATATATATATATGTAGGATATATGTACATGACTATATACAAGTTTTTCAATGTACATCTGAAAGACTGCTACAATGTAGCATACATTTATGTATGCTACATTGTCTGAACTCAGTTATCTATTAGAAATAGCATTTTTCTATTATCTTTTTATATAGATGAATTATATTTTTCAAAGTTTTGTGCCGTGCTTAATTGCTTTGTGATGAATTAACTATGCCTACTTTATATTGCCTTTCTTGTATTTGATAGAATTTAATAACAATAGCAAAAGAAAAAGTTGCTTATTCTAAAATATTTCCCTTTTAGGCTCGTACCTATTTGCAGTCTCTGCCTAGAAAACCCAAAGTACCATGGACAAGTTTGTATCCTAATGCTAATGTCCAAGGTAATGTGCTACTTTGTGTTCATAGTCAGTGAAATGAAATATATATTACCATAGGCTCAAATGTTTTAATAAAGAAATCAAGATTTTATTTAAAACAACTTTTAGTTATTTAAAATGCAAATCTATTTTCTAATTTAAAAAAATTAGAAATATATATATTGCTAAAAATTTTAAAAATTTGAATAAATATCTGTTGAATTAAGATTTATATGAAGAATTTTCATCATCCTTGGAATTATCACTTCAACCTTAGTATAGGTGTTTTAAAGGCTGTTACATATTATCTGTTTGGCATTAGCTCATTCATCTATACCAATATATTTGCGAGCTGTATAATCTTGTTGAATTTTAATAGACATAAGGGGACGTGTATGAGCTGGTCATCCACAGATTGTTACATATCTTGCATGTTGCCAGGCATAAACATTTTATTACCTGCCTTTTTTGTTGAGATTAATTACATTTACTCCTTGTTTTATTTTCTGTTTATCTGTCAACTGTAAGTATATATAGTTTTATTTGTGCAGTTAGGCAAAGCCAATTTTTAGCAAGTGTGCATAGTGTTGTATGTTTGATATGCAAGTGCATTGCCATGTGCTTGATTCATTTATAATTTAAACTTCTGATTAATTATCATTAGCCTCTGAATTTATCTTAACATTTTTAGAGTTTTTTAAAATAAGTTACCTTCTCTTCCCCTTATGCACACACAAAACAAAACATTCAAGCCCATTGTAGGTTATGACCCTGTGCTTGGTAACCATTATTATACTTCTACTGTAGCACTGGATTTATAGTCTGTGTCTCAGTTTATGCGATAACCCTTTCAGGACTGCCAGAAAGAGAAGGAAATGAGCAAATTTCCCACTGAAGCCAATTTAATTTAAAAATTCATAAATTCATAACTTTAATTTTCATTTACTGAAATTTACAGTTTGTAATCCTTGGTAGTATCAGTAACAAAAGTTCTGTAGTATTTAAAAAAGTCATGAATTTTAGAGAGAATGGTTTTATTTTAATAAAATTTTAATTTACCATTGGAAAAAATGGAAGTTTTAAAACTTAAACAAATTATTAGTAAAATATTATATTGCAAAAACATTTCATAAATTTATTGAATTGAATAAACAAATGTAACTCCAGGGATATCAAATCTTTCACATCTGTTTGCCATTCATTTGATTTTAAATTGTTTTACTTATTATTCATTAAATATTTCAGTGACGTCTGAATAGTCAAATCTAGCATTTGTTAAAAAAAATTTTACTTTTTTGTTCATATATTAAAGAATTTTGTTCTCACTTAAATATTAAAGTATTTCCACCATGATGGCTAAAATAAAACTGTTCCCAAATATACTAAACACTATCTAG